>CM053789.1:363395747-363973510 GCA_028749045.1 Cupressus sempervirens
GATGTCAATTTTGTGTGATGGAACCTTTGAGTTAGTATACTTTTAGGATTCCCGGACTTAGAGAGTAATTATGCTTTGTGTCCTTGGATAGCTTGTTTGGGACTTGAGATTATCTCCTTAGCACGGTGGGAGTGGAACACTTAGGTTCCACGCAGTCGGGTGGTAGTGTTTTATCACTCTTATCATTTGAGATCCGTCTGAGACACCGTGGCTGGAGTATTCTTGGTTGGTATTTATCTTCATTATGATCTTGGATCATTATGGTAGATGATATACCTTATGATGGATGTATTTACTGGTATGTTTCTCACATTGATGATTTGCATATGATGATGTTATCTTATGTTTTACTTTGCATGTTAGTAGGATGTTTTAGGAGTGACATTCCTACTATATTAATACACACAGAGGGATGGCTAGGATCCAAGATGGTCTAATGATGCTATTTACAGTTGGGAGGAACCATGCACTTAGTTTTTTATGTTTGAGATGTATGGTTATCTTTTATGATGGATGTTTATATCTTTATGATGATGATGTATCATGTATGATATGTGGTTTCATTTATTAATATTGGATGATGATGTACTTTATTTACATGGATGTTTACTCTTTCAAGCTTTTTCATACCCTGTGACATGTACAGTGGATGATTGATTAATCTAAAATGTAATTACAAAAAGGACACTTGCATATGGTTTAAGAATGTTGGATGTATCCTTGTTATTTCATAAGGATGTGATGTAGATGAATAAATAATTTAGATGTGATTAAACGTTAAGGGATCCTTTAAGAATGTAACTTGTTATGTATGTTATGTTTACTTTCATTTGAATTGTTGCTAATGCTTCCATTACTATGTATAAGTTGTCAATGGTTTATCTTTCATGTTTTAAAAAAAAAAATTGTTTGGCAAACTTAGTGAAATTCTTTGGATCTCTTAGTGGGCCATTACAGATTGAGTATGTCAAGGCTAGAGTAGCACAGTTTCCTATCATGGTCCTACATTTTTTTTAAAGAAAAGTTCATGCTAGAAACTAATGCTAGCAACCTTGAAAAGGATGCAATTTTAAGAAAAAAGTGAGGGATTTTTACATTTTTCTTTGGGAAAGTTGAATGACGATAAAAATAAGTATTTCATGTATGATCTTCAACTATGTGCAATGTTCCAAGCAATAAAAAATATTTGAGAGACGACTTTGTTGAGATCTAATTGAAAAGATTATTGTTGAGAAAGATTGAAAGAAAGGGATTGTTGAAGAAGACTATGTGTTTCAATCATTGTTTTGTAACTGATGTCAAACATGGTATTTGCTGGTAAGACAACTACTTCTAAGATTCAAGTATTATCACTTAGTTGATTGATGAAGAGGATTTGATCAAAAGATGTAACAATAGCACCTAGAGGAAAGGTTGAGTAATGATTATGTAATGAAGTATAATGATCAGTTAAGATAGTGATAATATCATTTATTGATAATCTACTTAACATTACAAAGGCTAGTTATAATTAGAAAGTTTAGAAGAATAAGTTACACAAAGTTTGTCTGCCAAGATTGACCGTGTGGATAGTGGGTGTTGAGAAAAGTCAATACAAGCTGAGCAGAAAATTAGTTGGAGCCAAGTAAAAGTTCATTTTAGTATATGTTGAGCAGAATAATTGATGTCAAGTAAATTTTAGTTGATGCTGAGCAATAGTAAACTTTAGTTTGTGGCAATTAATTTCACATTGGATGTTGAGAAAAGCAGTGTATTGAGCATTAGAAGGTTGACAATGTCGATTTGTTGCATTATTTAAAAGATCATAGATTCAATGAATCTGAGCAAAAAAGTTCATTTTCTTGGATTTTGTGAACCAAGTGGAAGATAAAGTTGATGAGCTCATGGCATAGAATTTGAGGTAAACCATTTTTAGGTGAGTTCAAAATGGATTCTAGGAGAAGTTTCTAGAAGAGATATGAGATATGGGGTAGATACATTGTATCCTACCTAATCCATCCAAACACTAAATTGGATGATGGATAATGAGCAAAAAATATCTTAATTTCCTATTTATAGGAATGGATAGTCATGAAGTAAGGTTTTCATCTTTGAGAACCTAAGGAAGACAATGAGTCAATGGTTTTTCTTCATCAAGTGACCCAAGAGAAGAGTCGGCAATGGCCTGTTAAGAAAGAAAGATTAAGGAGATGAATTCTTGAAGGGTGAACAAGCTATTAGAGCTATAGAGTATGAAGGCCAAGCATAATTGAGGACTGAACAAAGATCTATAATATGTAAATTAAGTTATATGTTGTATTAGATCAAAGCCTTATTGTTATTATCTAACAATTGTATTAGTCTAGGGTAAATCCTTTGGATTAAAGTTGACCTAATAGTTATTTGTAAATCCTTTAACTAGGTGACATTCCAAGTGAATGTTCTAAAGTCCTCTAACAAGGCTCACTCTTAATAGGGTGATTGAAATCCTTTACTAGGGTTGACCTTTCATAGGGTATCAGTTCGAAAGAGTCAAAAGAGTAACATGTTATTGGTGGTTTTTCCCAAATTGGGTTTTTGCATAAATCATGGTGTCAAGTGTGTTGATGAATCTATTATTTTTCATGCTTTACATTTTTACAAGTTGATTTGATAGTAACTTATAAGTTTTTAGTGATTGCATAAGCTTATGGATGCATGCATGAGTATAAATGTTTTATGGATTCACTAAGTTGTGAAAAGTTTTATTTATACATCTAGACCTTGGATAACTAATTCAACCCCACTCTAAAGTTTTATTGATTTGATAGTAACTTATAAGTTTTTAGTGATTGCATAAGCTTATGGATGCATGCATGAGTATAAATGTTTTATGGGTTCACTAAGTTGTGAAAAGTTTTATTTATACATCTAGACATTGGATAACTAATTCAACCCCACTCTAATTTATTTTAAAGTATTCCAACAATTGGTATCAGAGCCATCTACTTAAGAGAACTAGTTTTAAAGTATTGGAAGCACAAAGATCAAGATGTCAAAAAGAGAAGTTCCTAAGCTCAATATAGATAACTTTCCTACATAGAAAAGTTTGATGAAGCTACACCTTGGAGGAATTGGAGATTATGCACAACTTACCATTTCTATGGAGCATGTTGATCCTGTTGGTGCCCCAACTATTGAAGATATGAAGAAGAAGAGAGAATGCAAGCGAGGAATGTTGGAGATTGCCTCTACCCTAAGTTATGCCAAATTTCATGATATCAAAGGTCTTGATAGTGCTGAGAAAATGTGGGATTACCTAACCACTATTTATGAAGGAGATGCAAATGTTATTAGAGCCAAAGTTGAAATTCTCAGAGGTAAGTTTGATGATATGATAATGGAGGAAGGTGAGAATATTGCTCAATATGTTGAAAGGATAAAAGAAGTTGGCAATGCAATAAGAGGAGCTACTGGTAAGATAGTTGATGATATTGTACTAAGAAAAGTTTTGAGAACACTACTACCTAGATATGCTATTAGAGTTTCTGCAATTCAAGAACTAAGATGTATTCTAGGGAATAAACTATCACTTGAAGGTTTGGTAGGTAGACTCACTACTTTTGAGCTATCTAAATTTGACAATTACAACTCTGAAAAGATTCAATCTACTTTCAAAGCTAAGGTATCATTAAAGGAACCTAATGAGAAGAAGAAGAAGAAAAAAAACAAGTATGTGTTTAGTGATAGTGATATAGATAAGGAGGATGTAGAACAACTTGAAGAACTACTAGCAAGAAGATTCCACAAAGGTAAAGGCAAGTTCAAAGGTATGTTACCCATCATTTGTTTCAATTGCAATGAGGTTGGTCATATTGCTACTAGATGTCTAGAAAAGAAGAAATATAAAGGTGTTGACAAGTACAAAAGAAAAAGAGATGAAGATAGGAAAGACTAAAAAGAAAAAGGCAAGAAGTCTTGCTACATTGTTGAAGAGGAAACAAAGGATGATTCTGATGATTCTGATGAAGATAAAGCAATTGCACTTGTGACTTGTGCAAACAAGAATGATAGATGGATCACTGATAGTGGATGTTCACATCACATGACTAAAGACAAATGTAAGTTCATTACCCTAAATTGTTATGATGAAAATAGTGTAAGATTTGGTAATGATGCACCATGTTTGATAATAAGAAAAGGTTCTATCAAACTCATAGATAAGATTGTATGTGATAATGCTTACTATGTTGAAGGACTTAACTATAATTTGTTGAGTGTGTCAGAACTAAATAATTTTGGATGTAAGGTTGAATTTGAAAACACAATTGCTAAGATATATGACACAAGTGGGAAATTGATTGGAAAGGGTGATCAAACTAGAAGTAATCTATTCTATCTTGACATAGAGGATGCCACTTATCTTGTTGTAAAATTTGATGATTTTTGGCTATGGCACAATAGGTTATTTCATGTTAATTTTTATAACTTGTTTAGTATCAATAACATGAAGAAAGTGAGAGGCTTGCCTAAGTTGAAGAAGCCTGATCATGCAATGTGCAAACAATGTCAGTTAGGCAAACTAAAAAAGTTAGTTTTTAAGACTAAAACTTATACCTCTAAAGGAATATTAGAGATTGTTCATATTGACTTGTGTAGACCAATTGATGTGCAAATATATAAGGGAGATAAGTACATAATTCTATTTTTTGTTGACTATTCTAGGATGATGACAGTTATGTTTTTGAAATAGAAATCTGATACTTTCCAAATGTTTAAGTGGTACTCAACAAGATTTGAAAAGGAAATAAGTAAAAGCCTAAAGTGTTTGAGATCTAACAAAGGATGAGAATTCACATCAAATTCATTTGAGATTTTCTTTATGACAAAGGAATCAAAAGATAGACATCTAACCCTAGAATCCCTCCACAAAATGGAATAGCTGAAAGGAGGAATAGATCTATAATAGATTGTTCTAGAACACTTATGATGGAGAAGAATGTTGCTTTGAAATACTAGAGAGAAGTTATAAGTAAATCTATTTATACCTTGAACCATGTGCAAATCAAGAAAGGTACTCATTCAACACCATTTGAACTATGGTATGGATACTCATCCAATGTAAAATACTTTAAGGTATTTTGAAGTAAGGGTTACATTCTTAAAGATGTTTGGAATGGAAAGCTTGATGAAAAAAGTGAATAAGGTATATTCCTAAGATACTCCACAAGAAGCAAAGCTAATAAGTGTTTGAATACTAACACTAATAAAATTGTGGAAAGTGCAAATGTGAACTTTGATGAATATATAGAAGTATATGAGGTTGAACCTATGAAAGGACCATAAAAATACAAATCATTTGTATACTTTTATGCAGGTATTCCTATTGAAGAAGATATTTCAAATCAAGTTGCTAATCAACAAGTTACAATGACTACCGAGTCACACCCTATGAATGTCGAGTTGCATTTAAGAACTGAGCCACAATCAGATGTCGAGTTATAGAATGAAGTGGATGCACATTCTGATTCTAAGATTAGTACACATGAAAGAGAAGCTAGGATACCTAACAGAGGTGAACTCAATGATTCTAAAGTTGAAAGACAAAATGAAGAAACAAGAGATAAACCAAGATTGTCCAAGTATGTCAAAAAATATCATCTTGCTTCTCAAATCATTGGAGATAAAGATGCTAGACCAATGAAAAGTAACATATTGAGAAGTGAAACATGGTTTTTGAACATGAAGGAACCCAAAATAGTAAGAGATGCATTAGAAGATTTTGATTGGTACAAAGCCATGGAACAAGAGATTGAACACATAGAGAAAATCAAAACATGGAGTTTGGTTCCTACACTAGAAGAAAACAATGTGATTGGTACGAAGTGGGTATTTAGAAACAAGCTAGATGAAAATGGTGAAGTCACAAGGAACAAAGAAAGATTAGTTTGCAAGGGATATGCACAAGAAAAAGGAATTGACTATGGAGAGACATTTTCCCCTATTGCTAGATTGGAAGGAGTAAGAACTCTACTTGCTTATTCTACATACGAAGGTTTCAAAGTTTATCAAATGGATGTTAAATTTGCATTTTTGAATGGCATATTAGAGGAAGAAGTTTATATAGAATATCCAAAAGGTTTTGTTGATGTTAATAGTAAGAACATGGTATGAAAACTACACACAGCTCTAAATGGTTTGAAACAAGCACTAAGAGCATGGTATGAGAGATTTCACAATTATTTTGTGAAGATTGGATTTGAAAGGACTAATGATAATAGAAATCTATACATGAAGATAGAGAAAGGAAAAGTTATTTTGTTATCTAATATTTTTGTTGATGATATCATATTTGGAGGTCAACATGCTTTATGTAAGAATTTTGCAAATCAGATGAAGCAAGAATTTGAAATGTCTATGTTTGGAGAAATCAAAATTTTTGTGGGTTTGCAAGTATATCAGATGAAATATGGTATATACATCACTTAGTCAAAGTATGTCAAGGAAATATTGAAAACTTTTGGATTATAGGATTCCAAACTAGTAAGTAAACATATGGTGAGCGGACACTAGTTGTCAAAGAATGATGATTCTGCTAAGGTGAATCAAACATTGCACAGGTCTATGATTAGAAAATTGCAATATGTAGTACATAGAAGACCTAATATTGCATTATATATAGGGATAGTTGCAAGATTTTTTTCTAATCCAAGGGAAAATCATTTAATGGCTATGAAGAGAATAATCAAATATCTGAAAGGAACACAAGAGTTTGGTCTATACTACAAAAAAAATGAAAATTTTGAATTGAGAGCCTACACTAATGTTGATTGGGCTAGAAACATTGGTGATAGAAAGAGCACCAATGGAGAAGCATTTTTCTTAGGCAAGAGACTAGTTACATGGACTAGTAAGAAACAAAATTGTACTTCACAATCTATTGCTTCAATTGAGTATGTTGGTACTACTATAAATTGCAAAAATAGTGTATGGATAAAATAGCTACTCAAAGGTATGAAGGAATAAATCACAAAATCAGTGAAACTTTATTGTGATAATACAAGTGCTATCAATATATCAAAGAATCTAGTGATGCACACAAATACTGAGCACATTGCAATCAACTATCATTACCTGAGAGAGTTAGTTCAAGATAAAGAGGTGAAGATGGAATATGTCAACAAAAAGGAGTAAATTGCTGATATCTTCACAAAAGCATTACCTAAATATGCTCATGAGTATCTAAGAGGTAAACTAGGGATGATACCCCTATCAAAGGCTATCTAAGTAACAAGAGGAGTACCCTGCATCAAACAAGCTGATGTTCATATGTTACACATTGATACAAAGGATCTTACTTTAGGAGTTACCTAAAGTAATCATAGAGCTTAAACTTCAAACTAGTCATAAGCAAGGTGATAGAGGGAGAAACTGAAGAAACTATAAAAGTCTATATATGCATGTTTAAGATGACAAGTTCCTGGCATATGTCTTTGGTATTGTTGTCAAAGAGGGAGAGGTTTATTGAGCAAGAGGAAGATAGATCAAGCCAGTATGATTAATGAGAAAGAGAGATATATCAAAGATATCAATTAATGAGAGATAGAGAGAGAGAGATAATAGAGATATCAAGAGATTGTTGTCAAAAAGATGGAGAGTAGAAGGTAATTGATGATATTGGTAATTAGGGAGATAGAGTAGAATATAAGAAAGAGAGAGAAATCCTAATCTACCTAGTCAGAGGGAGATATAGTAAAGAGGGAGTTATAAAAAAGAATTTTTTGTAACCTAATCAAAAGATGGAAGTTGCTAATAGAGGGAGAGATTTCAATACAAGTTTTCTTTTTGGTATTGTCTTACTATTTTAGCCTAGTCAGTTTGGTTAAACAAAGGTTTTTACCATTTGGTTGATTTGGTTGATCAATTTGGTTTTCCATCAATGCTAATGAGGGAGATTATTGAGATCTGATTGAAAAGATCATTATTGAGAAAGATTGAAAGAGGGAGATTGTTGAAGAAAACTATGTGTTTCAATCATTGTTTTGTGACTGATGTCAAACCTATTATTTGTTGGTAAGATGACTACTTATAAGATTGAAGTACTATCACTCAGTTTATTGATGAAGAGAATATGATCAAAAGATGTAACAATAGCACCTAGAGGAAAGGTTGAGTTATGATTATATAATGAAGTACAAGGATTAGTTAAGATAGTAATGACATGATGTATTGATAATCTAGTTAAGGTTACAAAGGTTGGTTACACATAGAAAGTTTAGAAGAACAAGTTACACAAAGTTTGTCTACCAAGCTTGACCAAGTGGATAGTAAGTGCCAAGAAAATTCAGTACAAGATGACTAGAAAATTAGTTAGAGCTGAGTAAAAGTTCATTCTAGTGTATGTCAAGTAGAACAATTGATGCTAAGTAAATTTTAGTTGATTCCAAGCACTAGTAAACTTTAGTTCATGCCGAGTAATTTCATAGTAGATTTTGAGAAATGTAGTATGTTCGAGCATCAAAAGGTTGATAATGCCAAGTTGCTACATTATTTAAAAGATAGCAGATTCGATGAAGCTAAGACAACAAGTTTGTTTTCTTAGATTTTGTGAACTAGGTGGAAGATAAGGTTGATGAGCTCATGGTAGAGAATTTGAGGTAAACTATTTTTAGGCTAATTCAAAATGGATTCTAGGAGAAATTTCTAGAAGATATATGAGATATAACGTAGACACATTGTATCCTACCTAATCCATATGAACCCTAAATTGGATGATGGAGAATGAGTAGAAAAATATCTTAATTTCCTATTTATAGGAATGGATAGTCATGATGCAAAGTTTTCATGTGTGAGAACCTAAGGAAGACAAGGAGTCAAGGGTTTTGCTTCATCAAGTGACCTAAGAGAAGAGTCTACAATGGCATGTTAAGAATTAAGGCTTAAGAAGATGAATGCTTGAAGGGTGAACAAGCTATCAGAGTCACAATGTATGAAGACCAAGAAAAATTGAGGACTGAATAGAGATTTGCAATATGCAAATTAAGTTGTAAGTTGTATTAGATCAAAACCTTATGGTTATCTCTAACAATTCAATTAGTCTAGGGTAAATCTTTTTGAGTAAGGTTGACCTAACAGATATTTGTAAATCCTTTAATTAGGTGACATTCCAAGTGAATGATCTAAAGTCCTCTAGCAAGGATCACTCCTATTAGGGCGATTGAAATCCTTTAATAGGGTCACATTTAACATTGTGTATTGTAACCTTTAGTAGGGTTGGCCTTTCACAGGGCATCACTTCAAAAGAGTAAAAAGAGTAGCATGTTACTGGTGGTTTTTCTCAAATTGGGTTTCCATGTAAATCATGGTGTCAAGTGTGTTGATGAATCTGTTATGTTTCATGCTTTAAATTTCTGCAAGTTGATTTGATAGTAACCAACAAGTTTTTAGTGATTGCATAATCTTATGGATGCATGCATGAGTATAAATATTTTATGGATTCACTAAGCTGTGAAAAGTTTTATTTAGACATCTAGACCTTGGATAACTGATTATGTTGGAATTTGCAAGTGGGAATAATACTACTAAGAGGGGGGGTGAATCAGAAGTAACAAACTTTAAGCTATTAAACTTTTAACTTAAATTAATACATGCATGAAAAATTTCTAAATAACATTAAAGCAAAGGCATGCATGAAAATAGACAACACAATATTTGATCACCTAGAAATCCTCAAAAAAGAGAAGGTAAAACCAGGGTGGGGATGACACCTACAACTTATCACTGCAACAATATGTAATAGGTCAAGGTTACAAAGTTTGAACATCATCAATGGTCTACCCTATGAGAGGCTTGCCCTATTAAAGGCTCTAACACACTATTAAAAGTGACCAATCTAAAAGATTTGCAAACATTCACTTGGAATGTCACCCTGTTAAAGAATTTAACACCCTATTAAAGGTTTTATTCATAGGATTTTCATTCTCATAATACAATGGCTAGAAAGTATATTAGAATGCATTGACCTAATGACTTATAATCCTTAATTGTTGATTTCAAATCCTTGTTCTATCCAATCTGATCTGATCATTATTTGATTTGATATGACTATGTTTGAGGTGTTGATACTCTATTCTTGTTAATTGATGTTGCAATGCTATCCTACCTCTAAGTCTTTACACCCCTTTCACTTTCCTTCAAACTTCAATAGAATTCTCTCATGCATTCCATACCTTACTAAATTATGGGGTTTTGACCTACTTAAAAAGGTTTTGAGATTTAGGGTTAGGTATGAATCTACAATTGAGATTCATCCATCTTTCCCACTCAAATATTTCCATTTTTATAATTGTTTGCATGTTGATTTCATAGGGAATAAAAAAGATTCAATCTTATCTTTAAATCCTTCGAGATTCATCTTTTGTTAGCTCAAAAATGGTTTACATCTAAGTTTGTGAGGGCCCAAAATCTTATGTTGATTCTATGTTACTTGCCACTTACTGATTACTAATGCTTGACACACATAGGAATCCTATCTTACTTGGCTCCTATAGAAATTCTATCTTGCTCAAAACCTATAGTTTTCCTAGCATCTATACTGGCTCAACATCTATTGTCACTTGGTAGTTGAAACTTGCTCGGCATCTAAATGACTTGGCATCTGTTGTAACTTGGCACTTGATGAATTTTTGGCTCGGCATGTACTATAACTTGACATCTATATTATACTCGACATCAACTAAGAATTTTTTTAAAGTTTGTTGACACTCAATTGTCAAAACCAATCTCAGACCAACAATCTCCCCCTTTGACATGAGTGTCAAAAACACTTAACTACAAATGATGAATATAATCTCTTCGACTATAATATAAATTAATTCAGCATATTTACAAAACTTCCAAAATTGTTCAAAATTTTGTATACCTCAAAATTTGTATCTCCCCCTGAGTTGATGTGCCTTTGTTGTAACCAAAACTTCTCATGTTGGATTTGTCTCATGTTGATTATGATACTCTTTATCTCTACTTTTCCATTCTTTCTCTATCTACTTTGTTATATATGCCTTGCTCTGGTTGTACTCCCCTTTCACACATCTTCCCTTGCAGTTATCATTTTCTTTTGGCTTATCTATTTCTCTTCCTCAAAGTTTATCTCCTTATCTCCCCCTTTTTTATACTTATGTCAAAAGGTTTTATACATTAATTGAATACTTAGCCAAAAAGGATTTATTTACCTCCATAACTATCCTCAAAGCAGCATCCCAGTTGTCTAGTGCAATTTCTAGCGATTTAAGTTGGATGGTTGTCTCTGCTGCAAGGAGTACTAGGCCTTCCAATGTAGAAAGATTGGGGTCTTTCTTAATCACATTTTCAGCATAGGCCAATTCCTTCTACAAAATTTCCATGTGGGGGTAATGGTAGATTGAATTTGTATTGACTCGGCCTTTGTATTTACTGCATCTACTATTAGTACAGCTAGTTCCTTCTGAGTGTGAAGTGTAGTTTCAAAATGCTTCTTACTTTGAGCTAGATCCTTAGGTAGTTGCATGCTTGATATTTTAAGGTTCCTCTCCAAGTTCATTATTTGCTAGCTGGTCTCTTGTGTAAAAATGGATGGATCACACAATTTTGAGTACAATGTGAATATATTCTCAAGTACTACTTTTATTTTTTCAATCTTCTTGGCTAGCTCAACTTGTGAAAGTGCTATTTCACTTGATATTCTTTCATTCACTTTTGTTTAAAACCTCTTTTCAGACCATTCTAATAGTTTTTCATTTTCATCAAGGTCTCCACTCTGTACTTGGTCCACTAAACTATATAATTGCTCCATAATTGGCTTGGTTTCATTAGGTACCTGCAAGCTAAATGCATCTAAAAAGATGTCTTTAATCTCAATCAAAGCTTTCCTTTGTTTATACTCATTTTTTAGTATCTCTTGCTTTTTCAAGTTCCTCTTGTACTTCATTTATCTAATCAATATTCATATTTTCATAGTCATACTTGGGAATGACTATGTCCTCATCTAGTGCAAGGTCTCCATAGTGAAGAACCCTTGCTACTCTTGTTGAGCTTGAGCTTGGTGCAGATATTCGCAGTGGCATGGAAATAGTGCTTGGCTTTTGAGGCATTGTTAGAGTCTGTGTTGTAGGAAAATTGACCAATGTTTGTATTGCCTCTTAATCCTTCTCCTTTGGGGTCTCCTCCTCTGTTCTTCCTTGATCAGTCACTGTGATCTTTGGAACTACACCTTGTACTTGTGTTGTAGAGACAGAGGTATCTGTCTATCTTATTTAATCCCTTGTGTCTTTTGTTCAGTCTATTGGGACACAAGATTAAAGCCCTAATTTTGATTACCATTGAGAAAATTAAGCCCTATAAATGCTTTTTGATGCATGTATACCCAACTATCCATTTGAGTCCTAAGAGGTTTTTAATGCTTCTAGCACCTTTCATTTAGTGTTTCTATGTGTTCCATGAAGTTAAACTATTGTTCCGAGCCATTTTGTGAAGTCCCGTTTTGAGCAATTGTCAATTTTGCATTTTTGCTCAAGTGTCAAACAGCGATAGGATGCCTTGTTTGTGTGTGAATATTTTGCACCCAATAATCTTTATATAGTGTCAAATAGTGAATACCTTGGGAGTATATAGTGTCCATACCAAAGAACCTATGTTTTAGATTTTGAGTCATTTTGAGGCTGTTTGACTAGGTTTTGAATCCCTCAAAGTTGGTCTTTTACTGATGTCATGCTAATGTAATTTGTTTGAATTCTAGGAAGCCCTGTTTGACTTCTTATAATTTTGACCCAATTGACTGAAATGATGAAATTCCTTTTGCGTTGCATTTTAGAGGTTAGAGACTTGCTATGTTTTAGTTTTGAGGTTATGAAGAATCCATTTGATTAGTTTTGGAACGCGATTCCAAGTGCAACTTGTAACTTTTCACTAGTGTTAAGAAAAGCATATTTGTCAGTACCCTTGTTCATGATTTCATATCTCAAAATCCATGATAGATGAGATTGGATGGATTGTACCACTGTGCCATACTCTAAAACTACTTCAAGTATGCCAATTTTAAAATCTTGATGAGTCCATCTACACACTTTCCTAGGTCAATTCCATTTGCAAAAACCACTTTTCTGACATTGTCTCCAATCTGAAAATTTTGAGTAGCCCACTTTGATCGCTTTCCATTTGTGTATTTCTATTCATCATGAGCTCAAACCATAGATATATACTCTCCTCATGATAGTGAACCAACTCCCCAGTTTTCATTTTTCCAAGTGTCAGTTTGCCTTGTTTTCAGAGCCAAATCTGAATGCAATTTATTGTTTTTTGACATGTTTTCTTGCAGGCAATTTTGAGAGGTCAACTTTGACGGTCAATATCTTTTGACTGAGAATTTTTTATGAGACAAGATTTGACGGGGTGCAAGTGTGTGGAACATAGAATTAGTATGTTTGATTTTAGAGCCCGATCAGGTTTTTTGGTCCCTTTTTAAGGCTAGTCAAAGGACCTCCTGATGCAAAAGTGATAGTTTGCAGATCAATTGTAAAATGAGTTTCAATTGATTGATAAGCGGTCAAACTTAGTTCCAATCAGTATGATGGGTTCAATAGGCCAGTTTGAGAAATCAGCTATTTGAAAACAAAAAAAAAATTAGCCAAACCCACTTTGGGGCCCAACTAATTTTAGTAGATTGCAAATTTGTACTTTCTGGAAGGACTGAGCTACTACAAATCAGAAATCAAGGAAAATTCAAGATGAATTCTTCAATCTTAATCACTTTAATGCAATAGTTAGAAACACAAATCACAAATTCAAAATTAAGATAATGATTAATCTCGGGTATAGGAACCCAATTGGGAAGAGTTCAAAGGCATTTACTAGTGCAGACACAGCTTATACACTTGTCTATTCTATAATAGTGCTCAACACAAATGCACACAATCCAATGGTAAAAATAAGATGTCAAAGCCAGATTTTATAAGAAATAATCAAGGTATTGATAATGACCAAGATTTACCTGAAGATTATTTGGGATCCTTTTATGATTGTATTGTAGAAATGGAAATTAAGATGAAAGATGATACTTTGATTCCTCAAAGTAAGATTCCAAAAAATTCTAATAGAATACTAGGTTTAGAAAACATTCTCAATATTTTAATTCATAAACGAGGAGTTCGAAAATGATCAGTTGACAAAGAAGGATCAGCTACAATCCAACAAAAGTTGAATAGAAGATGAAGAAGATAACCTAGATGTAAATGATCAAGATGTACATCAATTGATTATTGTGACACAGAATTGAAAGATAAATAGGGGTGACAAAAGGGATGCAAGAGAGAAAGATGCCATCTTAAATGAAGTTGTGATAGCTATAAATTATGGCCTATATTTTTATGAACAGGACCATACTATGCAGTCTGGGAGTGGCTTACCAGGGCAAGTTTCTAGCAATAAGGAGGCATCCAATTATGATCCAAACTGTAATTCAGTGAAATATTCTAAAGTAATAACATACCTAAGTAAAGCGCATGATATTAAAAGTAGCAAGAACTATCAAGTTTCAACCCCTACTAGGGACTTGGGTCAAGGTTTGACTACTACAACATCAATTTTGACATCAGGTCTTGGGGAACCATCTTTATTTAATCCTTCTAGTAGCGATTCTAAGTCACTAGGAGATGAAATGTTGCATTCAGTTGCTAATGAAAAGAACAAATCTAGAATTGAATAAATTCCAAAAATATCCTATCGTAAAGGACAAACTGTTTATCCAACTAGGGACTTGAGAAAAGTCAAATCTCTACAAACTTTGCTAATGCCTATGAAGATGGATACTTTTCTTTGCTTTTTTGAGAACCATGTTAAAAGGAGAATATGCTAGGGAAAAAGTGGAGAGAAGGTAGTGAAAGGAAGAGATAAAGAAATGGAGGGGGTTTAGGGACATTAGCTACTAGTTATTTTAGATCTGGCGTGATTGAGGAATTATGCAACTTTTGGGCCACATTGTGGTTACAAAATCAACACTATTTAGATTAGATTCCTCTTTTAATTAGTGGAAGGTCAGCAAGGGCCAAGGTGAGCATTTGAAAATTTTTTCCATGGGGAAGATTAGTTCATGTACCAGTTCTCTGCGACTGAGTCACCCTTCTTCTCCATGGGTGGACTGCTGCAATATTGAGCCTGCAACATGTAAAGGAAAGAGTAGACATTGAAAAAGGAGAAAGTTTTTGGAAGCACACCATGTGTTGGAAGAAGCATAACACTACCACACAACAAAGCCAAGGAAAGACCATGCAAGGAAGCCCATGCAGGAGATAGGTGAGGGATTAATCCCACATTATCTAGATGGCGTAAATTTAAATGTTTAAATACAACATTACACTATATATGAGATGTCTTAAGGAGACACCTTTTAGGAGGCCATTGTGTTGTATGGTGGGGAACTTGCTCGGTCAGCTAGAGGCCATTATAGTAATATTTTGAATGCGCAAAATGATGAGCTGATGTGGCGAGCTAAAATGTAGGAGACATAGGATTATGCCACATGGCACACCCTACGATGAGCACTTCCTCGCAATAGGAAGTTGCTCGATAGATAAGAAAAGTGGAGAAGTGGGGAAGTGCCATGTGGTAGCTGGCCTATCTAGTGATGACTGAGGGTGATGTGGTAGATTGGTGGTAGGTTGGCAAGCTAATTAGAGGCTACCACATGGCAAAAAAGTCAAGCCACGATTGACCAAAAGTTGTAGGGTGAGACCAAAAAAAAAGAAATATTTTAAAATGTTATTTTAATTTTTTTTTCAAAAAGGGGCACATGCAGAACTTTCAAATGCAAAAAAGATTTATTCTAAAGTTCACACTTTAGGAAATCTTAAAATTTTTGGAAAATAAAGTTAGACCAGAGCCCTAACAAAGGGATCATTTTCAAAATGACTTTCATTGGGCTTTCGGTAGGCCAAATATGCACTCCAATATATTGTTGGAATTGAAAAAAGATGAACTTTCTAGTTATGAAGTTGGTTTTTGCACAAAATATCATCGGTACATGCTACAAGAGGTTTTGTCTCTCAGATTGGTTTGCATGTTTTATTAGGTGTTTTTAGCTATCAATTATAGGATTTAGTGGAAAAACACCTTAAACATGTTCAATGACTCTTATATCTAGTTATTTTGACTCTTTGTTGTGTTTTGGCTTCAAATTGATTAATTGGCACATATTCAGGTTTAGTTATCATATATTTTTCTTTTACTAAGATATTTTGCATTTGGAAAGACAAAATAGAAAGGATGTGATTAGTAGTTGATGGGAGAAGGTAGAGAGATATTATTTAGCTTCTTGGGAAAGATTTCTAAGGGGACACTTATCATCTTTTGATCAAATTCAAGAATTTCTTCCTTGATATATATTCTTTCTTCTCCTTTAAAAAATGTTGTTGGTCAATTTTCAATTTCTAGTTCTATGAGCTCTACTCAGGCTATGAAAGCTAGACACCCAACATTTTCTCTTGTATTGAGCAACATTTTAAGTTTTATGCATATCGTTTTTACTTGTTATGTGATTTGTGAAGTATTTTTGTACATCTTTCTTGTGTTTGTTTTCAAGGAAAATGAATAAAGCACAGCAAAGGGGTTTTAATTTCAATCATACTTTGTTTCATATTCATGGATTTGTAATCTTTTCTAGTTTGTGAACAAAGAGAACAAACTAGGTTGCATTTGGTTTAAGATTGTATGTGGTTGAAGGATCTTGCTGATGGAACAAAGAGACATGTAATTGCCTTATGTTTATCACAGGGTTTGCAGATTTCATGATGGGATAGTTTGAGTATGAGATTCATTTTGATGTAGATGTCTATTCACAAGGTGAAGGATAGATCAGGGATCTTGATGTAGGAGTTATGTCAGAGATTTCTAGGAGATGTATGGTTATAATTCATGTAATTGTCCAATAGATAAGACACTGGTTAGAGATAGGATTCAAAGGCTCTAACACCCTATGAGAGGCCTACCCTGTTAAAGGCTCTAACACCCTGTTAAAAGTGACCTATCTAAAGGATTTAGAAACATTCCCAAGGAATGTCACCCTATTAAAGGAATTAACACCTTGTTAAAAGTTTTACAAAATGGCTATTAAACAAACCTATCTTCATAGGATTTTCACTCTACTAATACAATTGCTAAAAAGTATAGTAGAATGTGTTGATTTGATAACTTACAATCCTTAATTGTTGATTTCAAATCCTTATTCTATCCAATCTAATCTGATCCTTCTCTGATCTAATATGACTCTATTTGAAATGTTGATTCTTTGTTCTTGTTAATTGATGTTGCAATGCTATCCTACCTCTAAATCTTTTCACCCCTTTCACTTCCCTTCAAACTTCACTAGCATTATCTCGTGCATTCCATACCTTACTAAATTATGGGGTTTTGACCTCCTTAAAAAGGTTTTGAGGCTTAGGGTTAGGTATGAATCTACGATTGAGATTCATCCATCATTCCTACTCAAATCTTCCCATTTTTCTAATTGGTTGCATGTTGATTTCATAGGGAATCAAAAAGATTCAATCTTATCTTTAAATCCTTCGAGATTCATCTTTTGTTGGCTCAAAAATGGTTTACATCTAAGTTTGTGAGGGCACAAACTCTTATGCTAATTCTATGTTACTTGGCACTTACTAATTACTGATGCTCAACACACATAGGAATTCTATCTTGCTTGGCTCCTATAGAAATTCTATCTTACTTGGCACCTATAGTTTACTCAGAATCTATACTGGCTTGGCATCTATTATCACTCGGCAGTTGAAACTTTCTTGGCATCTTAATAACTTAGCATCTATTGTAACTCAACACTTGATGAATTTTTGGCTCGACACATACTATAACTTGACATCTATATTATACTTGGCATCAACTAAGAAAATTTCTTAAGTGTGTTGACTCTCAATTATCAAAACCAGTCTAAGACCAACAGATTCAACCCCCCAATTATTCTAAAGTATTCCAACAAACTTTCTATTGTAAAGTTTTCTTAATGGTCATGCATTAAGTTATCTTAATGGATATGATGAATTTAGTTCTAGGCATATAAAATGGGTAGAACAACTCCAAGAATACATATTTCAAATAAATTGTAAGAAAGGAAAATGTAATAAAGTAGAAGATTTTGTAAGGAGGATTATACTAGTCCAAGAAATTTAGTTACAAAGCATTGGCATTGAATTGTTAGACTAACTTTACAAATATGATTAGGATTTGGTGAAGTATTTTAGGTTTATTATTAATTATTAGATACATATCACTCATATTTTTTAAATATTTACCACATAATATCTTATTATTCATCGGAGGAAAATTGTGTGAACTCAAATGTTTAATAATAAATAATATCTTGCCAAACAGAAATATTAGTGGTCACTTAGGCCTTGAAAAAATTCTTGAATTGGCTAGAAGGAACTATTGTTAGACCAATATGTAGAATGATGTCACAATTTTTTTCTAACAATATAGAATTTTCCAAAGAGAAAAGGGTATTTAAAAAAACTATCCAAACTATACCAAACTACTGCTATATACCAAGCAGAACATGGGAGAGCATAAGCATGGAATTTGTCATTAGTCTTCCTAGGAAAAAAAAAAAGGAGTTGACAATATATTAATAGTTGTAAGAAGATTCAAAAAAATAGGTCACTTCATACCCTTTAAAAGATTACAAATGATGATTTTGATATTCCTCAATATTTTTTCAAGGAAGTTGTAAGATTACATTGTAATGTCCTACCCAGAGACCCTTGGAACAAGGATTCAATACAAGCCAAGTAAAAAAAATTTACAAGTATGAATGCACATGACAACATCATACAGGGATCACATAGATTACAATAGAAGACTTCATCAACAATCCCAGTAACCAATGGATCTCCAAACACCACTACCAAACTAGCATGACCAAACTGAAGAACGAAAACCAAAGATGACATTAAAACACAAAATCTCTAATCTGTCAAAGCATAGAACCACTAGTATTCCTGAAGGGTACTCAAAATTCTAAATTGTATTCTCTGAAAAGCAATGGAGATGCCCCTTATTTTTTGTGCAAGAGAATAACAACTAATAGTCATGCATGAGGAAGTGTCTCTTCACATGAGAAAGTACACTAAGCCACATGAGGAATTCCAACAAATAGCCAACAAAAGCACTAGATTGGTGTTGAGGTTCATGTGAGGAAGTGTCAGGAGCCATGTGAGGATATGCAAGGCTCTGGATGAAACTTCCACAATCCCACACACGGAAGTACAATCCCGTACATGGAACCACAATAGCACACTAAAAAAACCAAGGATAAAAAGGTAGAAAATATAATTACTCCACACTAGGGAGTACCAGATCCATAAATCAAGGCTTGGACACTCAAAAACAAGAAATACACAACACCATGCAATAGGAGTAGAATAAACTATCCATCTAATCCATAAAAACATATGAAGGAACATACATAAAGCAATATCACATTGTACAAACATGGTTCATAAACCAAACATCATAAGGAAAGCATAAACAATAAAGCACCAACACAAGCAAAACTCATGCACTATTCCTCCCAACCATAATAGTATCATGAGACCTCGAAGGTCCTAGCCATACCCCACGCATAACATCCCAAACTACCAACTAGATAGTCAGAGCTATATTATGAGGACATCACTACTAAAGTGTAATAACATCATAAGAACAAGAAACCTAACATGCTAATCTAATAAGAAAAAGATTCTCCAACTAAGAAAATCACATCATCTAATCATATGCTAAATATCATAATACATGAATGCATCAAATAAAATAACATCATCTAACATGATATCCAAGCATTCTAATGAAAGTATAAATCAAAAGATAACATACTCTAGAACCTGAAGTACCAAGTGAAAACATCTAACAATGGTCGCACTAAGATAATAGACTATCTCTGTACACCAGTCCCCAGTAGTGGTGAAGGTAGCTATGCCTCCCCACCATGTTGAGCCCATAGGTCCACTCCCACCATGATGATGGAGATAATGATCCAACCAAAAAAAAACATAAAGAAAATGTCCATGGCTAACACTCATGCTAGACAGTAAAAAGGACTGCAACCAAGATCATTAGACAATGCAAGTACAATAGGTCCCAATCAAACACTCTATGGGTCAACTATTTAGGGACTCTAGTGGAGAGTTGGTAACTTGGAATCACCAAGCTATAAACAAAAAAACAACCATTCCACTTGGTACACCCTTGGGAGACTATGTGTTGTAAGAATAACTAACTCAGAATCACCTAAGCTATAAGCACAAGAACAATCATTCCCCTCAGTACGCCCTCGGGAGGCTATGTGCTATAATATTAACTAACTTAGAATCACCCAAGCTATAAGTACAAGAAAAAACATTCCCCTTAGTACATGCTCAAGAGGCTATATATTTTAAGAATAACTAACCGTTTCCTTGGGAGGCTGACCATAAATTTCTTATCTTATTTAATTTTCTATGCATTAATTAAGTTATCACTTATTAGAAACGTTTAAACTTTTACATGTACACCTCATCAAGAATATCACATGGGTTATGAGAGAAGCCCCTCCACTACCTTACCCTACATACGCATGCTCATCACATGATGAGTGCCCATATGCATGCATAATCCCAACCCAACCCCAAATGAACATAACTCAACCAAAATACAAATGAGAGATCAAACCTTGCAAATCACCCGATAAATGCATGCCCACATGTTTTTGTGTGGCATACCACCATCACAAATATCATAAAATAAGGGTTGGATGTGAACACAAGCAAAATAATGCTCAACGAATTATGATCTTAGGAAGACAGATTCTACACAAATCTTGAATAACAATATAACCATACATCATGATATCACTCAACTGGTCTCAATCTGGGAGTATGGCTTCTACATGAATCCTAATGATGCAACAAGACCAAACATTATGAACTCACTGAACTAGCCTCAATCTAGGAGTATGGATTCTATGTGAATCCTAGTGTCCATGAAATAATAATAAGGGTCCAAAGAAACAATAACACTAGGTATAAACTCACTCAACCAAATAAAAAGTTGGGAGTACAGATGCGACATGAATACCAATGCAACATAAAAGTGCAACAATGGTCTGACTAACATACTATAGATAATCCAAGTCCATGATCAACATCATGCCAAGAAAACCTGAGAAAAATGGGTGGCACACAAATTGAGGTAAAAACCTCAAAAAACCTAATGTTAACAAAAATCAATGAAAATATTTAACCCATTCATCCCAAGGATGACTATGCCACAAAAATCCAATAAAATTTGGGTTCGGATACCATATGCAAAAATGGCCAAGATAACAGTGTGAAACCCCAAACCCTCATCCTAAAAAATAGGAAAATGCTCATACCCTCCTAGCCGAGTAGAGCTAGCATACATAAATGAAGGAGAACACTAATTCTTAGCCTCCTAACAAATGGATACCAAAGAAGTAGAAACAAATCTAAAACATTAAAATGGGAGAGCCCTACCTCACAGCCAAAAGGGCAAAACAAGAATCTACACCATAAAATAAATATCTTGCAAAATTAACTTAAACTATAGGCAATCAAAGGTCTCCCCAATCTTCATCCAATGAGAAAAATCTCACGATGATCCCATGCCCATAGCTCCCACAATGAAAAAAATAATGATTTCTCATGAAAAGGATTTCCGGTTTTACTTGCAAACCTTCTAATTCAAAAGTAAGAAGTAAGGAATTAAATTCTTCTTAGGATACTTATTCACTTTTTAAGTGAATAATCAATTAGGGTAAATAACCAGGTAACCTAGTTAGACCCCAAAACAACCCAAATGAAAATAGGTTATTCCAAGTAATTAGAATTCATTTATGGAAAAGCTACCAAGAATTCAAATCAATTAAAATAAAGCCCAAAAACCAAAAAACCAAAACCACAGAATTGTTTACAATTTTGCAACAATGCAAGCCTCTAAATGCATAGATACATTCACAAGTATAATGACATAATGCAAATGAGTCTAGATTTCTCAAATCACTAGAAGGTTTAATTTAAACAATTAAATAGGATACGATGACCATATAGGGATGACATTGGTAAAATATGAATAGTTGAATCACTAACTGCATGTGCCACTGCTAGGGATATAAATCCTGCATAATAAAATACACGACAAAGTCAAATTGCATATAATAACTTAGCTGAAGCAATAAATGCATTAAATTGCCTAATTTAACCATATATTCAATTATAGTTAAATAATCTATTTGCATCACTCATGTTCACATATAGCATAATAAAGCAAGAATGAAGTAAAATCCATCACATAACATAATCAAAGATATGTCCAAATACTAGATAACCAAATATCATCATAAAACATACTATCATCTCAAAATTGTTAGAGTAATTATTTGTTTGCACTTATTAATTAAATAACTTTGATTTAATTAATTAAGTTGCCTATTACTCTAGTTTTCTTAAGCTATCTTGTAGGTGCATATAATTAATATTTTATTAATTATATTGTGCAACCTAGCTTTTTAAGGCTTTAGGTTACCCTTTTCGGGTTTCGATCTCCTTTATAAGGATTGATCTCTTTGTATTTTTCAATATGTAGATTCATTGAATAATATTTTCTTCGTCTGAGTTTTTTAGATCAAACCCTTGCCTCTTCTTGTCTTTTTCTTCTCCGTGACAGGTTTTCTGCATGCAGGTTTTCTTAGGCTTCATGGATTTGTTGTGCGCTTTTTCTCAAATCCTACATGGTATCAGAGCCAAATCTGTTGTAGCTTAGAACAAGGGTTTAGTGGATCAGATCTAGTGTCTTTTTAAGCTTTTTCTAAGAAAATTGGGGGGTCACTAATTTTCAGAGTAGTTCGAGGCCAAACAGGCCTCACAGATAGATTTAGAAGCTGTCAAAACCCCCATTTTGATATAAAATTTGTTCGATTTGGACAACGTTGATCTAGGAGGCAAATTTTTTTGTCCAACAAGCTCGTACGGCCCCTAGCACGCGAATTGAGGCATAAAATTGCAAAAAATTGCAAACAATTGCAAAAAAATAATATTTAAAATGGCTTTTTTTGTCGCAGCGATTTAAAAAACCACCTACGATCACCGCGACTGCTAGCGATTAGCGGTAACTGCCTGTGGTAAAACCGTTGGCGGTCTGCTGACCGCAACAACTCTTGTGACCGCCATCACTCAGTGGCCTCACCGCCAGTGGTACCTCCCGCCCACCACCGCAGCCACTGAAAGCTTTGCCCCTATGCCACTCAGCCGCTACTCATCGCGGTGGCACGTTTTTGGTGCAATTTTTTATTTTTTATTATTTTTTTAATTAAAAAAATAAATTTTCATGCATTTTCAGAGGCCCTATCAATTTTTCTTCCGTAACTTAAGCATACAGACGTATTTTTTTTATCCAAGAAATGCATCAAAAAGCTGGTTGTGAGACAAAGATGATGGTACAAGTGTTTTTGGGTTTTGATGCACTTTGGTTGCCTATTTTTGCAGTCAAAGCTAGATGTTCTGTTTTACACTTTGGGAGGTGTATCTTGAGCATCTAATCTCTATTTTTGGACTTCTTTATATCACTGGAAAGATCTTTCTGTGCTCTTTCCAGTGATGCTAGTTGTTGTTCCAGATTCTATTCTAGGCACATCCTATTCAATCTTTTGCATTTTAGCATTCTAGTGGATATCCTGTTTGTTTTAGGTCTAGGGATCGATTTTGTTGCTTCAGTTGCTTTGTTTTGGGCTCTACCTTTTGTTGTTTCAACCTTATGTTTTTTCTGATCATTGTAAGCATCTTTATGCAACACATTGAGATAAAGTGCCACTCTTGCATTTCGGGATCCTTTTCATCATTGTGATTCGTTGTACTCGCACTATTTTATAAAGTACCATGGGGAGGATAGTTGTTTGCTGCTTATAAGCCCTCTTTCTCTTTTGCCTCATGCAATGCCGATGACACGTCCCTTTATTGGTGTATGTACCTCACTCTCAATTTGTTTGGTTCCTATGTTGTAGGAGATTTTTTGGCCCATCTTTTCAGTTTCTTGTCACCTCACCCCATCTGCATTAAGGGGGGGGGTTATATTGTTGTTCTGTGCTTCCTAGGTTTGATGGTTCATTGGTGTGAGCTATGCATTTAGTACTTCATCCTACATACTTGGCGATTGCAGTGGCTGGCTACCTATGCATTTCGGTGAGATGGATCATCTACCATATAGAAACGCTCGGTTCATGCCTCTATTTCTATGGAGGTTCTACAAATCAACATTTTGACAGAGTTTTGTGGTTCTTCATGCTTCAGTGATTCTCTTCTAATCTCATTGTTCCTTCTTCTGAAACATTCTTTGCTATCTTTTTTTGGAGTAGGGTTTTTCCCATGTGGTTTTCTCTATTTCTCCTCTTTATAGAGATTTTGTTGTGATTGGGTACCTGACCAGGCCTTGTTGCCAGGACCCAATTTTCCTGCTTTCATAGTTGTGCTAGGTTAGCTTACCTCCTGAGCTTCGCTTATGGGGGGGGTGTTAGAGTAATTATTTGTTTGCACTTATTAATTAAATCACTTTGATTTAATTAATTAAGTTGCCTATTACTCTAGTTTGCTTAAGCTATCTTGTAGGTGCATATAATTAATATTTTATTAATTATATTGTGCAACCTAGCTTTTTTAGGCTTTAGGTTACCCTTTTTGGGTTTCGATCTCCTTTATAAGGATTGATCTCTTTGTATTTTTCATTATGAAGATCCGTTGAATAATATTTTCTTCGTTTGAGTTTTTTAGATCAAACTGTTGCCTCTTCTTGTCTTTTTCTTCTCTATGACAGGTTTTCTGCATGCAAGTTTTCTTGGGCTTCGTGGATTTGTTGTGCACTTTTTCTATTAATTATATTGTGCAACCTAGCTTTTTTAGGCTTTAGGTTACCCTTTTCGGGTTTCGATCTCCTTTATAAGGATTGATCTCTTTGTATTTTTCATTATGAAGATCCGTTGAATAATATTTTCTTCGTTTGAGTTTTTTAGATTAAACCTTTGCTTGTTCTTGTCTTTTTCTTCTCCGTGACAGGTTTTCTGCATGCAGGTTTTCTTGGGCTTCGTGGATTTGTTGTGCGCTTTTGCTCAAATCCTACAAAAATTGCATTATCATGCAAATATGATCAACTAAATAGCATAGAAGTCTAACATCTATAATACTAAAATAAAAGTATAACATCTAATCCTCAAGTCATCTCAAATGTAAAACATAACATGAGTAACAAGTATCTCTCATATCACAATATATTGAGGTAAATATTCACAACACATAACCAATGAAACCAACATGGACAATCCATTTCTAATTATTTAAGTATTTAATAATGGTTGTTTAAACAAAATGAAAAGGCACTTAAAACACATAATCAAACACTATTATATACATGACTAACAATGCTACAAAAACCTAATCTAGTGTAGTAGGATAATAATACACAGTGCAATCTCTGTACACATCTTAGGGTGATCATGGAACAACATCATGATACCACATCAATCTTAGTAACCACTGGAGAAAACCTTAGTGAAACCATCTAACACATCATAATCTCATAAATCAACCATAAGAATAATCAAAGCAATTGATATTTTAACATAAATCCAACCACCTCAAGGGTGCATACCACTCATGATCCCAATCATGATCACTTCACACAGAAAGATCAACAAGGTTGCATCCATCAGGATGACCTCCATAAATAAAATGGGAGAGGCACTAGATACATGGTCCCTTATTAACCTTTTTGTCTTTGATAGGGATGTCAAATTTTATGGCTAATTTTAGAGAACCCTATGGAAATGTTAGGAATAAATATTTCCTTTAGTTATGCCTACCATCCAAAAATAGAAGATCAAATAAAATTAGTGAATAGATCCCTTCAAAATATATTGGGATTTCTTATTTCAACATGGAAAAACATGGTATACAATCCTCTCTCAAGTAGAATTCACATACCTAAATAGGCTTAAAAGGGAGAGACCATTCTAAATAAACTATGGCATACACCTAAGAGGAGTACTAGAGTTGATAGATCTCATGGTGAATAACTACCAAATATCATTAAACAATTTCTAGAGAAGGTCAAATTATCCTTGTAGAAAAAACAAATAGAATTGCAGGGAGAGTGTAGAAAAAAAGAACAAGGAGTTTAATTTAAAGGTTGGAGACAAAGCATGGGAATATTTGAGGAAAGGAATGATTACAAAGGGAAATAAATATAAGTTTTATACAAGAAAGGTTGGTCCTTGCACTATATTACACAGATATGGTGATCAAATATGTATGAGATATCCTTACCACACTCTATTGCAATCTCACCATTTTTTAATGTTTCTAATCTTACACCTCATAAATTTATTTAAGGTACTAATGATATTGTGTAGGAAGATAACCATGAGGAAGAATGGATAAATTATTTTCCACCTAGTGAACCCCAATATTTGGAGAAGATCATGGACACTGAGATTGTCAAACAAATAAGGAGAAATACATTAAAATAATACATGGTAAAGTGGAAAGGATTTCCTAATGTTGAGGCCACCAGGGGATGAGAAGACCATAACAAAACATGACAAATCTTTTGAAGACATTAAATCAAGTGGGACTTGATTTTTTTTTCAAGGGATTATGGTGTAAGAGTGCCTACCCACCTTCAAAACAATACAAAAGGTTCACTTAGGAGATATGAACAAATTGGATACATAATAATGGCTCATTGAGGCCATTTTCTTGGGTAGTGCATTAATACCCTAATAAAATTGGTTCAAAGAATTCAAAAACATGTCATATAACCTTGTTTCATGTCTTGATGATTGTCATTTTGATGTATAGGTTTGTAATCACCATTTCACAAGTATGACCATATGAACCTAGTAAAATAGTGAAATTTGATTCCCTAATAGTTACTAGAATAAAAAATAAGTTGGAGCCATTGTAAATCATATATAAGATATTTATAAAACCTTTGGAATCATATAGAAGTTGATAAATATTGAAGGAGATTCAAAGAATTGAATAAAATGTAGATATAAGCAATTCAATCAATAAAAGAAATCTATTTTCCTCTATGATAGGATAGTTGTTGATTTGTTAGTCCATCACATTAATATTTTTAAGCATGTATTTGTAGTTTTTTTAGGTTAAGGACTATTCTCTTTGATGAATGAGCTTGATTAGGTGGAATTGGTCTAGTTTTTGAATTTGCAAGAACTTGTCTATTTAGAAAGGGAAATTGGAGTTCAGATAAAGCATGGCCCTAACTTGAGTACTCGCCATTCAATTTCTATGACCATTAGATAAAATTATGTAGGGACAATGTACCTTCTATTTTCAAGATATTTCTACTAGAAAAGTAAATTTTTCTGTTTTACCATCAAGCCCCAGCTAGGAATTCCCATTTGATCAACCAACACAAAATTCATTTTGTTTTGCATAACTTTCTATAAGAATTTGATCAAAATCTACAACAAATGGAAGAGAGTCAAAATGAATAATAATATCCTTTGAATTCATTAGATCATACTTTTCAATCCATTTGAGTTTTCCTATAGACTATAGTATCCTTATGAGGCCTAATTAACCCACATTGGTCACTATTTAGTTAGGTCATCAAAAATTGAATTCTAAAACTCAAAATTTGGTATCTAATAATTTTATAAATAGGGTATTCAATTCTATCCATACATCAAATAAATTATAAATTCTTTGAGTTGCACACAATTTAGTCATTAGGTTTACCTAATTCAATTAAGACTCCCTATTAACCCTAAATGCAAGATCACCCTAAACCATTATTCAAGTCTGGTCTAATAAAGATAATATTTTATGTTTGATAAGAAGATCATGTTTGATTATAATATAATAGACTACACATGGGAGCTTGAGTGTTGTATTCATTTCTTTATTCCCTTAACAATTGTGGATTAAGCCTAGAAACCATCTTTCATTGTTTGTCTCTACATCAATCTAGTTTGCACTTTCAAGTTGTTTCTCATACCTATAAATCTCTATAGTTTTGGACATTTCCCTCAATTTTTTAGGCTCATTGCCAAGACAACCACTACTTTAACACCAATGGTTAGGATATGAGAGGGTTGGTGAATAGTACAAATAATTAATGTAAAAATTCAACCAAAAATCTGCTAAATTAAAATACTTTCCAAATGTTAAAGCATATAAATGATTCTAGTAAATGGAATTAAAAATGTGAAACAACCACACAACCATCACACATAGCGTAAAGTTTTTTTTATCATGAACATCCTTTATAGAGGGTGAAAACTCTTGTGGGAATGATACCAACAAGTTCACTACTATAGTAAACAAGCTTCCCTCTTAGGAGCTTACAGATACCCTTTCTAAGGGTTCACCATGTTAGGAGTGACTTGTAGCTAGTTAGAAGTACAAAAAAAGATGAAAATATCTTTTAAGAGATGAACTAGTTAAGGGATTTACAACAAGAACTTATTAGAGTTCACCTAATTAAAGGTTTTTTTCTATTACAACAATCATGAAATAATAAGATTTATGATATAAATATAGAACTCCTTACCTGTTAGATCCAATTTACTCTATTTTCTTCTCTAACTATTATTTTATTTGTATCTTGATCTCAACCTTAACACTTCATGATCTTTCCACACAATTCTCTATTACAAAACCTTCTTAGGAATAGTTCTATTTGAAATTACGTTTATTTTCCACTTAATCCTAGCCATTCATTCAAGCCTTTAGCTTTCTGCTCAAACACCATAAAAAATCTGCTATCTTGATGTCCCAATATATTTTATCCTAACCATGTCAATTTTAAAAAATATCATTCCTATTCATTACTCAAGGTAGTTACATCATGTTTTACCCCCTCTAATGTACCACTTCAACATTTCCTTGTACATTCTCATCAATCCAAATTGTTCAAACTCATCATCTCATTATTACTATTCTTTACTATCACATCATACAACAACAACACTTATATTAAAGTACTCAGTGATCTAGAATCATTTAACTAGCTTCAAGTATTTTTCCTTTACTTGACACCTATGATAATCCAAATTATTTTACTAGTCAACCAATTACATGTTGTGTTCATGAATATGAAATAAGATAGTCATGTTGATTCTATACATGTGATTTTATCTCATGATTACACATCTACATTGACAACTATGGAGATGCTAGGTATGTTACCAACTACTATTCTATAGTTAGTGATCCTAGGCTTATGGTCATTGATTTTTGTTGACATATTAGTCAAAAAAAAATTAGTGACATACACTTATTTAGATTGTAAATAGCTACTAAGTTTATCATATAGTTAATAGTGTTTACCAAACATTTGAGTTGTTGTTGTGTTCTACAGTTGCTACCGAGTCCTTTGGAAAAATTCCTATGTTTACCAAGAAATTATAGTTATAGTGAAGATCAAAAGTGTAAACCATGCATCTTAGTGTATGCTATGTTTACCAATGCAAAATGAGTTGTTTAGTGCTTACTGAGTTTGTAGTTTATGTGATGCAAGTACAATGTTAACTAAGATACTTACTGTTAATCAAGTGACTCAACTTATACCGAGCTTAAGGAGATTGTTGGAAAAATGTTTGAAAAAGATAATTGCAAGAAGAAGATTGAAAGAGGGAGATTATTGTTAAAAGAATATTTTCAATCATTTTTTTGTCATTGATGTCAAACCTACTATATGCAGGAATGAAAATTGCTTACAAGATCCAAGTACTGTCACTTAGTTGATTGGTGAAGAGGAATTAATCAACAAAATGTAACAAGAGAACCTAAGGGAAAGGTTGAGTTATGGCTTTGTAATGAATTGTAAGCATCAGCTAAGACATTGGTTAAATGATGTATTGATAACATACTTGAAGATATAGAGGTTGGTCACACTTAGAAACACTGGAGGAATAAGTTGGAACAAGCTTGACAGTAAAGCTTAAACTAAGCTCATTAGTAAGTGTCGAGAAAGTTAGTTCAAGCTGAGCAAATTTTTAGTTAGAGTCGAGCAAATGGAAAATCTAGTGTGTGCTGAGTGAAGTTCAAGTGTTGAGTGATATAGAAGGGTGCCAAGCATCAAAAAAAACTTAGTGGATGCTGAGTGAATCCACAATAGGTGTCAAGCATCAGAAAAGATAATTGCAAGAAGAAGATTGAAAGAGGGAGATTATTGTTAAAAGAATATTTTCAACCATTGTTTTGTCATTGATGTCAAACCTACTATATGCAGGAATGAAAATTGCTTACAAGATCCAAGTACTGTCACTTAGTTGATTGATGAAGAGGAATTAATCAACGAAATGTAACAAGAGCACCTAAGGGAAAGGTTGAGTTATGGCTTTGTAATGAATTGTAAGCATCAGCTAAGACATTGGTTAAATGATGTATTGATAACATACTTGAAGATATAGAGGTTGGTCACACTTAGAAATACTAGAGTAATAAGTTGGAACAAGCTTGACAGTAAAGCTTAAACTAAGCTCATTAGTAAGTGTCGAGCAAGTTAGTTCAAGCTGAGAAAAATTTTAGTTAGAGTCGAGCAAATGGAAAATCTAGTGTGTGCTGAGTGAAGTTCAAGTGTTGAGTGATATAGAAGGGTGCCAAGCATCAGAAAAAAATTAGTGGATGCTGAGTGAATCCACAATAGGTGTCAAGCATCAGTAAAATGTAGTTGGTGTCGAGTAACACAACATGTGTCAAGCATGAGAATTTCAATAGTGTCGAGCTGCTACATTATTGGAAAAGTCAAAGATTCACCAAATCTAAGCTAACAAGTTCATTATCTTGAATTTTGTGAACCTATTGGAGGATAAGGATGGTTAGTTGGTGGCATAGAATTCTATGTAAACCATTTTTTAGCAAATTCAAGAGGATTCTTCATGATGTTTGTAGAAGAAACAAAATGTGGGTTAGATTCAATGAATCCTACCTACTCAATTCAAACTAAAATTAAAGGCGGGAATAATCAAATGAGAAAAGAAATTTTAGACTTCTATTTAAGGAGTCATAAACCAAGAAGTAAGAGTTGTTGGAGTACCAAATTGAAAATTAGTTGGAAGGAGGTGAAGAAGAAGACATCTAGGAGAAGGAAGAACAAAGAACAAAGACTCTACTCCGATGAGTGGTCAGAAATAAAGGATTTTATTGGTACATTGAGCATGGAGACTCAAGGAGACAAAGTTTCACAAGAGGGAAAGCAGTCAGAACTAAAGAGATTGAAAGCCAGACAATGTTATGAGCTAAAGAGTGATCTGAAATTTGCAAGCTAAGTTGTATGTTTTAATTAGGTCAAAATCCCTTATTGTTACTCTCTAGCAATTGTATCAATTAGGGAAAAAATCCTATGGACTTAGGTTGGTTTAACAACCATTTGTAAATCCTTTAATAGGGCAGCATCCTAAGTGAATGTTTTAAAGTCTTCTAACTAGGCCCACTTCTAACAAGGTGGTTAAATCCTTTAACTAGGTTACATTTAACAGTGTGTTGTAGCCTGTAACAGGGCATCACTTTATAATAGTGACAATTGAGTATCATGTTACTGGTGGTTTTTACCAAATTAGGTTTCCACATAAATTACTGTGTTATGTTTTGATATTTTCATGTTTTATGTTTGCATGCTGATTTATAGTAACTTGCTGAACAGGAAAGTTAAAGCCTGAATGAATAAATAGTTAGATGGGCACACTTTACTTGATGAAAATTTTGAGTTGGACATTTGAACCTTGAATAACTGATTCACCCCCCTTCCCCCTCTTAGTTATTCTAAAGTATTTCTAACAATTGGTATTAGAGACATCTGTTGATTTAGTTTCAAGGTACTAGAAGTAGGAAGATCAAGATGTCCAAGAGAGAAGTTCCCAAACTCAACAAAGATAACTTCATTGCATGGTAGAGTCTGATGAAATTTTTCCTTGGATCAATAGATGATTATATAAAAACCTCAATTGGAGTGGAACACGTAAACCCAGCTGGATCCCTCTCTATAGATGATTTGAACAAAAGTCAGGAGCACTATCAGGCAATGCTAGAGATTGCCTCTACACTTAGCTATGCTAAATTTGATGACATCAAAGGTTGTGACACTACATTCAAGATGTGGAAAGCCCTATCAAATATCTATGGAGCAGATTAGAATTTTCAAAGAGAAAAAAGAGAAATCCTTAGAGGTAAGTTTGATGACATGAAAATGGAAGAAGGTGAGAATGCTACTCAATATGGCTCCATAATGAATGAAGTGGTAAGTGCAATAAGATTTCTAGGTGGTCAATTGGAAGAAGAGACTGTCAATAGAAAATACTTGAGAACCCTACTCCCTATCTATGCTATTAGAGTTTTAGCCATCCAAGAGCTAAGGTGTGTACAAGGAAACACACTAACCTTTGAAGGAATAGTTGGAAGACTTATTGCATTTGAACTATCCAACTTTGATAACTATAGACCTGAGAACCTTGAATCTACTTTCAAGGCCAAGCTAACATTGAAAGATACGAAGGAGGTGAAATCAAAGAAGAAGAGTAGGAAAGGAAAACATGCATCCAGTGACAGCAGTACAGATGAGGAAGATGTGGAATAGTTAGAAGCACTACTAGCTAGAAGATTCCATAGAAGCAAAGGTAAATTCAAAGGTAAGCTACCTATTATTTATTTTAATGGCAATAAAGTAGGTCATATTGCTGCAAGTGTACATAGAAAAAGAACTACAGAGATAACAAGTACAAGAATAAGAGAGAAGATGCTAGTAGAGATTATAAGGACAAAGGCAAAAGATGCTACATTATTGAAGAAGATTCTAATGAGAATGATGATGAAGTAGTCTAGGTGGCCATGAAGGATGAATCAAATGAAGATGAAGCAACAACAATGGTAACCTATGTGAACAAGAATGACAAGTGGATCATAGATAGTGGATGCTCACATCACATGATAGGAGACAAAAGTAAGTTTATTACTTTTACTCAATATGATGGAAATAGTTCTAGATTTGGTAATGATGCTCCATGTCAAATCAAAGGAAAGGGCTCAATTAAACATATAGAGAAAATTTCATGTGATAATGCATACTATGTTGAACGATTGAACTACAATTTGTTGAGTGTATCACAGTTAGGCAATGTAGGTTGCAAAGTAGAATTTGGAAATAAAACTGCCAAAATCTATGACACTAATGAAAATCTGATAGGAAAAGGTGAACAAACAAGAAGTAATCTATTTTTCCTAGATATGGAAGATGCAAATTGTCTTGTTGTTAAACTTGATGGTGTATGGTTATGGCATAAAAGATTGTGTCATGTTAATTTTGACAATCTGATTAGCATCAGCAAAAAGAAGAAAGTCAGAGGTTTTCCCAAACTAAAGAAGCCTAAAAACACAATATGCAAACAATGTCAACTAGGGAAGATGATCAAGTCAAGATTTAAAAGAAAAACCTACACTTCCAAAGAAGTAATAGAGCTAGTCCACACTGATTTATGTGGACCAATAGAATTACAAAGCTACCTAGGAGACAGATACATAATGTTATTTGTGGATGACTATTCCAGTATGATGACTACCATGTTTTTGAAGAAAAAATCTAATGCATTTCAAATCTTTACATGGTACTTGGCTAGGGTTGAGAAGGAAATAGGTAAGAGTCTAAAATGCCTAAGATCAGACAGAGGAGGAGAGTTTACATCAAAAGAATTTGAGATATTTTACAATGATAGAGGTATCAAAAGGAAAACATCAGCACCAAGATCTGCCCAACAGAATGGCATTACAAAAAGAAGGAATAGATCAATGATAGACTATGCCAAAACATTAATGATGGAGAAAAATGTTGCTCTAAAGTGTTAGAGAGAAGCTATAAGTACTGCTGTTTACACCCTAAACAGAGTCCAAGTCAAGAAAGGAACAACTACAACACCTTTTGAATTATGGTATGGTCACTCACCTAATGTAAAACATTTCAAAATATTTGGTTGCAAATGCTATATTCTTAAAGACACTAGGAATGGCAAGTTTGATGCAAAAAGTGATGAAGGCATATTCCTTGGGTACTCCACTAGAAGCAAAGCATATATGTGTTTGAATACTAACACTAACAAGATTTTGGAGAGTGCAAATGCAAATTTTGATGAGCATGCAGAAGTCCAAGTTGATGAATCCAAGCAATCAGAAGATTATAGATCCTTTGTATACTTCTATGAAGGAATGACTGTTGAAGATAATGTTGCTAATCAAGTTGGGAATTAGCAACAAACTTTAGTATTAGCAGAGTCACAACCAGTGAATGCCAAGCTGCATTGAGAAGCTGAGTTGTAGAATGAAGAAAATGCACATTCTGATTCTAAAAATAGTACACATGGAAGAGATGATGAAATACTAGATGGTGACATACAAAGTGGCTATGAAGCTGAAGGATCAGACATGGAAAGAAGGACAGAACCAAGACTAGCTAAGTATGTGAGAAGACATCACCCTGTAGAGAACATCATTGATGATAAGAATGCAAAACCAATGACAAGGAATAGACTAAGGAATGAATCATTTTTTTTGAGCAAGGTTGAGGCTAAAATAGTAAAAGATGCTCTACAAGATGATGACTAGTATAAAGCTATGGAAGAAGAGATAGACTAGATTGAGAAGAGAAAAACTTGGACCCTAGTTCCTAGACCAACTGATAAGAATGTAATTGGTACCAAATGGGTCTTTAGAAAAAAACTTGATGAAAATGGTAAGATAACAAGAAATAAGGCTAGACTAGTTTGCAAAAGCTATGCACAAGAAGAAGGATTGGATTATGGGGAAACATTCACCCTCATTGCAAGAATGGAAGGGGTAAGAACAATGCTTGCATATGCTACTTACAAAGGTTTCAAAGTTTACCAAATGGATGTAAAGTCTATTTTTCTAAATGGTATACTGGAAGAGGAAGTCTACATAAAACAACTAGAGGAATTTTTTATGACAACAACAAGGATATGGTTTGCAAACTGCATAAGGCACTCAAGGATATAACAAGCTTGATGAAAATGGTGAGATAACAAGAAATAAGGCTAGACTAGTTTGCAAAGGCTATGCACAAGAAGAAGGACTGGATTATGGGGAAGCATTCACCCTCGATGCAAGAATAGAAGGGGTAAGAACAATGCTTGCATATGCTACTTACAAAGGTTTCAAAGTTTACCAAATGGATGTAAAGTCTATTTTTCTGAATGGTATACTAGAAGAGGAAGTCTACATAAAACAACTAGAGGGATTTTCTTATGACAACAACAAGGCTATGGTTTGAAGCAAGCACCTAGAGCATGGTATGAGAGACTGCACAAATATCTTGTGAAGATAGGATTTGAGAGAATAGATGATAACAACAACCTATATATCAAGGCAGAAAAAGGTAAAGACATTTTGATATCATAAATCTTTGTTGACGATATTATATTTGGAGGAAAAGATATTCTATGCAAAGATTTTTCTTATCAAATGAAACATGAGTTTGAAATGTCAATGTTTGGAGAAATCAAATTCTTTGTTGAATTGCAAGTACATGAATTGAAGCATGGCATATTTGTGACCCAATCAAAATACATCAAGGAGATACTCAAGACATTTGGATTAGAAGACTCAAAACTAGTCAACACACCAATGGTAACAAGACATAAATTATCAAAGAATGATGAGTCAACTGAAGTGAATCAGACAATGTACATATCAATGATTGGAAAGTTGCAGTATGTTGTACATAGTAGAGTAGACATTACATTAGTTGTTGGAATAGTGGCAAGATTTTTTACAAATCCAAGGGAAAATCATCTAATGATAGTAAAAAGAATACTGAGATACCTAAAAGAAATTGATGACTTTGGTTTATACTACAAGAGGAGTGAAAATTTTGAGTTAAGAGCCTACACTAATGCAGATTGGGGAGGTCATATTGATGACAAAAAAAGCACCAGTGGAGGAGCACTTTTCTTAGGTAAAAGACTAATTACTTGGACCAGAAAAAAGAAAAGTTGTACCTCATAGTCAATAGAAAAAGCTGAATATATTGCCATCAACATATCAAAGAATCCTGTCATGCATGCCAAAACAAAGCATATTGCAACTAAGTATCACTATGTAAGAGAATTGGTGGAAGACAAGCAAGTAAGGATGGAATATGTCAGCTCAAAGGAACAGATTGTTGACAATAGCTAAGAGGGAGAAGTAGAAGTAAAACAATCAGGATCAAGAAAGGGAGATGTGACAATTGATGGTAACACAATTTCTTTTTGGCATTTGACATACTATTCTAACCTAGTTAGCATTTTGATAGCATGGTTGAATAGTTTGGTCTGATTGTTGATCAGTTTGGCTTGCCATCAATGCCAAAGAGGGAGATTATTGGAAAATTGATTGAAAAAGATATTTGGAAGAAGGAGATTGAAAGAGGGAGATTGTTATTAAAAGAATATTTTCAATCATTGTTTTGTCATTAATGTCAAACCTACTATATGTAGGAATGACAATTACTTACAAGATCTAAGTACTATCACTTAGTTGATTGATGAAGAGAATTTAATCAACAAGATGTTACAAGAGCACCTAAGGAAAAGGTTGAGTTATGGTTTTGTAATGAAGTGTAAGGATCAACTAAGACATTGGTTAAATGATGTATTGATAACATACTTGAAGATATAGAGGCTTGTCACACTTAGAAACACTGGAGGAATAAGTTGGAACAAGCTTGACAGCTTAAATTAAGCTCATTAGTAAGTGTCGAGCAAGTTAGTTCAAGCCAAGAAAATTTTCAATTAGAGCCGAGCAAATGGAAAATCTAGTGTGTGCCAAGTGAAGTTCAAGTGCCAAGTGATATAGAAGGGTGTTGAGTGTCAAAAAAAACTTAGCAGATGCTGAGTGAATCCACAATAGGTGTTGAGCATTAGTAAAATGTAGTTGGTACCAAGTAACACAATATGTGTCAAGCACCAGAATTTCAATGGTGCCGAGTTGCTACATTATTGGAAAAGTCAAAGATTTGCTAGATCTAAGCCGAAAAGTTTGTTACCTTGAATTTTGTGAACCTGTTGGAGGATAAGGATGATGAGTTGGTGGCACAAAATTCTAGGTAAACCATTTTTGAGTGAATTCAAGAGGATTCTTCATGATGTTTCTAAAAGAAACAAAATGTGGATTAGATTTAATGAATCCTACCTAATCAATTTGAACTAAAATTAAAGGAGGGAAGAATTAAGTGGGAAAAGAAATTCCAAACTTTTATTTAAGGAGTCATAGACCAAGAAGTAAGAATTGTTGGAGTGCTAAATTGCTTTGATAAGTGGTCAAAAAGAAAGGATTATGCTAGTACATTGAGCATGGAGACTCAAGGAGACAAAGCTTGAAAGGAGGGCAAGCTATCAGAATTGAAGAGACTAAAAGCCAGGCAATGTTATGAGCTAAAGAGTGATCTGGAATCTACAAGCTAAGTTGTATGCTATAATTAGGTCAAAACCCCTTATTGTTACTCTCTAGCAATTGCATTAGTTAGGGTAAAAATCCTGTGGACTTAGCTTGGTTTAACAGCCATTTGTAAATCCTTTAACAAGGTGGCATTCCAAGTGAATGTTTTAAAGTCCTCTAACCAAGCCCACTTCTAATAGGGTGGTTAAATCCTTTAACCAAGTAACATTTAATAGTGTGTTGTAGCCTTTAATAGGGCAGGCCTTTCATAGGGCATCACTTCAAAAAAGTGAGAATTGAGTAGCATGTTAATGGTGGTTTTTCCCAAATTGGGTTTCCACATAAATCACTGTGTTATGTGTTGATATTTTCATGTGTTATATTTGCATGTTGATTTACAGTAACTTGTTGAATAGGAAAGTTAAAGCCTAAATGAATAAATATTTAGATGCGCACACTTTACTTGATGAAAAGTTTTAGTTGGACATTTGGACCTTCAATAACTAATTCACCCCTCCCCCCACCCCCCCCACCCCCCCAAGTTATTCTAATGCATTTCTAACAGAGATAGTGTTTACTGAGTCATACAATGTAAATTAAGACACTTAGTTTAATGACGAGTTTCATAGTATCTACCGAGTCACCAATGCAAATTGAGTTCGAGACTTCTTACAAGTGATCAGTATAGATCGAGCTTCTATGTCTACTATGTGCATGATGATGTCAAGCATTGACAGTGGATGTTGAGTATCAAAACTTCACTGAGTTAGTCTTTAGAACCCAAGTGTCTCCATTTGAGCCAACTTTGTAATACTTGTGTAAAATTGTATTGTGGCTGACTTTGTAATTTGTATAATTAGATTGGAATATATGTAATGAATTGTATCAGATCCAAATGTGTAAGTGTGAATGTGAATACAATGTAATTGAATATAATCATAGAAGAGCAAAAAGAGAAAATTACAAAGGCTATAGTAGTATAAGGAGCAGCAAAGACATATCTATCATAGCAAGGTGATTAGTACATAAAGGAATCTCATTCAGCAAACCAAGTTGCAGATCAAAGATTAGCTACTACTTCATCCCAATAGATGGATCAATCAAATCATTTAACAAGGTAGACCTAATAGTCTTTTGTAAATCTCTTTACCAAGTGCATACTTCATTATATGTTTGTAAATCCTTTCACAAGGTGGACCTAGTAGTCCTTATTGCTCCTAATAGGGTAGATAATCAGAAGTGATCATTGTAAGCCTTAATAGGCCAACTTTATACTGTAGTACTAAAGCTTGTGGGTATCATCCCCACCCTAGTTTTACTTTCTATTTGGAAGGTTTTTGGGTCACCAAATCTATGTGTCAAAGTGTTATAAATGCTTTCATATTTTTAGTTTCTTATGCATAGAATTAGATCAAATTATATGTGAAAGATTAAATGTTAATTGGACTATTGGATTAAGAGTTCAAATTGTTGAAGTTTTAGAAGTTACTAATTCATTCCTCCCCTCTCAATAACTTGGAATTGTTAAGAATATTTCTAACAATTGGTATCAGAGCATTGTGTTTCCCAAAAGAAATATTAAAATCTTGAGATGGAGATATTTAGACTTGACAAAGCTATTGACAATGAAATGCTAGATTTGGAAATAGTTATTGCCCAACTCAAGAAAGGAAAGGAGCAACTCTCTCAATCCTTGAAAAGAATAAAAGAAGTTGCAATTCAAATGAATGATCATCTCTACATTGAAGAAAAGGTTGAAGATCTTAATTCAAGTAATCAAAATGAAGCCAATGACGCAATCAAAGAACTCCTAGAAAAGAATGGTTACCTACAAGAAGAAGTAAGAAAACTATGAAGAGAACAAGAAATTCAGTTAGTAAGGCTATGTGAAGTCATGGTACAAAAGAGCAAGATAAAAGAAGAGATAGAAGGAAAGAACAATAAAATTTAGAACCAATCCCTTTAGCAAGCAAACCTTATTGATCAATTCACCAATGCAAATGAAGAAATCATGAGCCTAAGATCTAAAAATGAAAGATTACGAAATGATCTAGACTTTGAAAGGCAAGTCAACAAAAGAATGATAAAATCCCAAGAAGACATGAATCAATTGAATGAGCAATATCTCTATAGACAAAAAGGAAAAGCAAGAATTAGATATATAGAAGAAGGAGAATCATCCAAGCAAGGAGCTCAAAAGAATCAAAGACTTACTTGAAATCATTGTGGTAAGATAGGTCATACATCAAACAAATGTTGGAGCAATGGAAAAGAAAAATTCAATAGAAAATGCTATAATTGCAATCAGCATGGTCATAAGGCTAATGAATGCAAAGCAAAACCAAGATTTGAAGGAAAATGTCACAAATGTAAGAAGCATGGAGACAAGTCATCAAAATGCAAAACCAAGACATTGAATCTAGCAGAGCAAATTATGAAAGAAATATTTGGTTGGGACTACAAAACCTGGTGTAGATGTCATTATTGTGGAGAATTTGGACACATTGGAATGAATTGTGTAAAATTTCATTTGAGGAAAAGAGATACTACTAAAAGATGTTTCATTTGTACAGAAGTTGGTCATCTTGCCAAGAACTGTATGAATACTAGTAGAATTGAAGACAAGAAGAAGGCAAAAGATAATAACCTCTAAAAATAGATGAGACAACAATGGGTTCCAAAGTCTACTGAGAATACAAGTCCAAGCAATAGTAATCAAGTCACTCAGGAATTGGGTGACTCTACCATTTCTACTTAAGTTCTCAAGGGAGAACTGGAACTAGGCTATCAAAGAAGTCATCCAAATTAGTTTCAGTTGAAAAGTCAAAAGGATCCATATCTATGTTCAAAATAAAAAGGGATCACTAAGTAAGTTACTAGTGCCTACAAAGTTACCTTCTCTACCAAGTGAGGTTGGGTCACAGACTCTACCGAGCAAGGTCAAGAGAAATGAACATGCATATGGTTACCGAGTCATAAAGACTTCATCAAGTGTTCAATGCAAAGAAGTGGATGATAGTTTGTCAACATGATGTCAATCAATCTATCTTTCATACTGAGCATTTATGGCAAAATTTGATAAAAGGAATGGAATTGAAGTCATTTTTATTATAAAAATTTTGAAGATCTATTGCAAAATGCGATCTTTAGAGCATCCAAGTGATTTGAACAAATTTTCAGCAAAAATTTTTGAATTCTCTCAAACCCTGTGAAGTGAAAATGCCATCCAACAATAACAAGGAAAAAAAAGGTTGAAACATGCTAGTTCATGGATGGAATGGAAGGCACCATACTTCAAGCTTACCCCTATAATTGCAGAAACCCTAGATCCGAGTGGAGTGCAATCTCGAATCCCTCCAAAGGTACTATTAGTCAATGATATTCACACTCACTTTAAATGTGTTATTCAAGAGATTGGCACTTTGGAAATGGATGATGCCCTAGCCAAAATATGTGTAAATGGAGTTTTGAAACACGAGCACCAACACCTAGAAACTAAAGGATTAACTCACATCTCTCATATGCCTCGTGAATTTCAAGTAAAATGGATTAGGTTTATCCTTAGTCGGGTGCATAATGGGTAGTTGTGGTTGGAGCAACCAATACTGATCACAATTATGATGATTCTTTGAATTATTGGTCTCCTAATGTTGGCCAAAGCTAACATGACCAAAACCCTAGGTCAGGCTGAAATTGAAAAGAAAACCTAAGCAGAATGGGACGACAAAGGAAAGAAGATTAGCAGTGTCATAAACATGGAGTTGAAATTTAGAATCCATATTATTGCACACAAGATTTATAGCTCGAGTAGGTTAAACAGTGTATCATGTGAAGCACTTGACCTTGCATACAAGTTAGTGAAGAGCAATCTATCTTTGGACCTTGAAGAGCTATTGTTGAAATAGTTCAACAAGAATATGGAAAGCAGGACATCAAACAATAATCCATATAAGTTTGGCTCCCTTTTAACATGTCTATTCTTTTATGTTCAAAAATTCTTCCCTTCAAAAGGCATTGTTGTGTGGAGAAAAAATGTGCTTGTTTTTTATTAGATCAATGAATATATTAATGCAATCAGATTTCCACAATCCATGATTTAATGTTGATGAAAAATCTCTACACAATCTATTCCAGAAAATCAACATTATAAATGAATATATTGCTGAGATGGGTGAAAATTACAATAGTATTATAGATAATTGTTTTAATGCATTTAAGGATAAAATAAATAATAGATAACGAATCACCAAGAAACTTGTTAAAGATTACAAGGATGATGTATGTTTCATGGTGGATAGTGACAAAGTATACATTCAGGCAGTTAGGCCTAGAATAGCATGAGTGAAACCTCTTGGATATGAGGTTAATATTGATGTAACCAAAGACATCATTGAGGCACTTTTCAATGAACCAGTTGATCCTAAGGCTACATATTTTGGTGCATATGATGAAGCAAAAATTAGGATAGAACTAGAAATAAAGCTCCCTCAGGTGGTTAAAAAAGGAAAGAAAAGAATTGCTAAACTGAAAATAAGTTCTACCCTTTTTTTGACTAAAGGAAAAGGTGAGGATGAGTAAGTAGAGGATGAGGAAGAATCTAAGGAAGAAGAACCATTAAAGAAGAAGGGAAAGGTAATTATCACTAAGCCACCAAAGCCATCCACTACAGTATTTAAAAGAAGATCCTCGAGGAAGAAAGGTGACAAGGAAGGAGGAGACATTATATTTTAAAAACCTCCACCCACCTTCCAAGAAAAATTGAAAGATCTAGAAGCTAGAGCTGCATAACAAATTTTAAAGCATTAAAGTACTGAATCAGTATAGCTAAAGAGTAGAAGTAGATAGAAGATCTGGTGATGGACAAAATGGGTAAATGGAAATACTCACCAGACTAGCTTATTTCTCCAATTCCTAATGTTTTGTTAGATAAGATCAAGAAAAGATAGGAATTTACAATGCAAACTATCAAAGACATCTATAGGAAAACTTTAAGGTAGCTTATACCAAGCATATTAGATGTAGAGGTAAAAGAGTCATTAAAGAAGAATGAAGAAAAATTGACTATGAAATTCAAAACTTGTTTGATTCTAATGAAAGATATTGAACATGTTGTAATAATGCAACTAACACTTGGAAAAACATCTATCTTTTACATAAAGTAAGTGATTTTCCTATTGATGTCAAAGATGATGATGATGATGATAAAGAAGAGAAAGATGAAGAAGAAAAAGTTGAAGAAGCAACTCATTTTGATAACATTGATGATGAAGAGGAACAAGAGCATGAGGCTACTAAGGAAGAAAAGAAAGATGATGAGGAATGTGATCTAGTTAAGATAGTTGTAGTAGTTATTGCCTCAATTCCTTACTCTCCAAGCAAACCAGTGACAACATCAAGCATAGAGACAACCCCAACAAGATTAATTATGACCACTAGTGACAACCCAAATGTCCAATCACTATTTGCTCTGATTCAGCTCAACATATCACTAACTGAAGTGATCTCCACTTCATCTACTGAGCTACAGACTCTTCCCTCTTCTACCGAGTTGGCTAGATCAATTTTGAGAACATCAATTGTGAATACATCAATTTTGGATTCTTTAGGTATTTCTGTTAATATCCCTTCAATAAGTGTAGTATTAGTTTTTATAGCTAGTCCTAGTATGTCTACAATTATTTCTATTCCAAGCCCACAAGCAATAAGTGCAAGGATAGTTGAGACCAAGGCTCAATCGAGCACAAAATTTTTGGGTAAGGAAAAGAGATGGAGGAAAAAATAGACCTAGATGAGTAAATTGTAATCCCAAATTGGGACATTTCCAAGCTCACTCTAGACCAAATGCAGACATTTGGTGAACTCTTCCAAAAGAAAGCCAAACAATAGAGATTAAGAGAGGAAAGGGATAATCAATTCAAAATTATTGAGGATGCAAAGAACATTTTGGTACATGTTATAGGTGTAGACATTGATTCTTCATAGCCAATTTTGTATCAACTAGCAAAGGCAGTTCAGAAGTTCAATGAAGACACTGATGGGCAGGATAAGCTAATGCATAAGGTAGAAGATAAGTTTGAGAATAAAGTGTTGGAGCACATTGCTCGACAAATAGCTATCTATCAAGTAGAACTTTCTACAATTTTGGGTTCCCTAGAAACATCTTATATAAATGTATCATCACTTTTTGGTAAGCTATCTGATGTTTCTAATTTTACCAAGGAAATAAAGGATAATTTGTCCAAAATAGATGAAGACCTTAAGGCAAGCGCTTAGCAGTTGCAACTTGACCCTAGTTCAAGCTCTACACACTTCAAGAAGATAAGGTTTTTGATAGATATGCAAGCAAAATTGCTTAGGGAAGAAGAAAGGATCAAATCTACATTGGTGGATATATAGAATATGATTCTTCCCACATGGATGAACTATAGAAACACATTGTACATTCTAAAACCCTCATCCATGACAACAACTTCTCCATAGCAGACTATATGCTAGAGTTGGCTATAGAAATGCAAATTGCACTACATAAAAGTAAGGTCTTGCAAGAGGATTGGCACAAGACCTTAGCAATAATACTCAAGGTACATTGAAGATTTTTATCTCATTTTGGCATTAACATGTAAATAAATAGAATAAATCTTTGGCATTAATGTCAAAAAGGGGGAGAAAGATATATGTATAAGGGAAGTAGATAATGTGAATAAGAAGATATGGGAAAGATTTAAAAAGTTATGGGGGAGAAAATGTAATAAGTTGTAAAAGAAATGGGGGAGAAAGATGTGTATAGTAAGTATATATTATATATAGAAAAAAGATGTATAGTATACTATATGAAAGAACCTTACCATATACAGATATATATCCTACAAAATCAATTTTGAAAAAACTCAAAAACAATATACTCTACCGAGCTAAGAATCACTAGGTGATGGATAAAGGTATGCATGAAACTTTTTGAATTTAGTCTTGGCTAATAAGTGTTTTTGTCACTAATGCCAAAGGGGGAGATTGTTGACATATCAATCAAATTTGTTATTAGTGACATACACTTATTGAGATTGTAAATAGCTACGAGCTTATCATACACTTAATAGTGTTTATCAAGCATTTAAGTTCTTGTTGAGTTCTACAATTGCTAACAAGTCTTTTGGACAAATTCTAGTGTTTACTGAGCAGTTACAATTATAGTGAAGATGAATAGTGTAAACTATGCATCTCAGTGTATATCATGTTTACCAGTGCAAACTAAGTTGGTTAGTGCTTACCAAGTTCATAGTTTATGTGATGCAAGTCTAGTGTTAACCTAGCTACTCAGTGTTAACCAAGTGACTCAATTTATACCAAGCTCAAGAGATAGTGTTTACCAAGTCATACAATATAAACCAAGATAGTCAGTTTATATGAAAAGTTTCATAGTATCTACTGAGTCACCAGTTGCAAACTGAGTTAGAGACTACTTGGAAGTGATCAGTATGGACTGAGCTTCTATGTCTATTGAGTGCATGACAATGTTGAGTATTGGCAGTGGATGCCAAGTATTAGAACTTCACTGAGTCAATCTTCAGAACCCGAGTGTCAACATTTGAGCTAAATTTGTAATACTTGTTTAAACTTGTATTGTGGCTGACTTTGTAATTTGTATAATTGGATTGGTATATATGTAATGAATTATATCATATCCAAGTTTTTAAGTGTGAATGTGAATGCAATATAATCGAATATAATCACAAAAGAGCAGAAAGATAAAATTACAAAGGCTATAATAGTATAAGGAGCAGCAAAGACATATCGATCATAGTAAGGTGATTAGTACATAAAAGAATCTCATTCAGCAAACCAAGTTGTAGATCAAAGATCAGCCACTGCTTCATCCTTATAAGTGGATTAGTCAAATCCTTTAACAAGGTAGACCTAATAATCTTTTGTAAATCTCTTTATTGAGTGCATGTTTAATTGTATGTTTGTAAATCCTTTCACAAGGTGGACCTAGCAGTCCTTATTGCTCCTAATAGGGTAGATCATCAGAAGTGATCATTGTAAGCCTTAACAGAGAAAATTTATACTGCAGTACTAGAGCTTGTGGGTATCATCCTCACCCCAATTTTACTTTCTATTTGGAAGGTTTCTGGGTCACCAAATCTATGTGTCAAAGTGTTATAAATGCTTTCATTTTTTTAGTTTCTTATGCATACAATTAGATCATATTATCTATGAAAGATTAAGTGCTAATTGGACTGTTGGATTAAGAGTTAAAATTGTTGAAGTTTTAGAAGTCATTGATTCACCCCTCCCCTCTCACTAACGTAGCATTGTTAAAAATATCTCCAACAATTGTATCTTTCATATTATGTCTTCTTTGATCAGTATGCTTAGCTATTCTAGCTTGGATATCACCTATATAGTTTCCATAGTTTCCATCAATGATAAGAAGATATATCATTCATATGATTATCATAAATATTACATCATAATGCCAACATGATCAAAGAAAAATAGTATGGTCTACTCTTCATCTCTAATTATAATAGCTTGATGTAAACCTAAAAGATAGGCCCATTTAAAAAATCTTCTACAAAGCTCTTGTGGAACCAACTTATGCAAGCTCCTTTAACTAGAATACATTCCAAAAACCCTGCACATATGTTATAATTTACTCTACTTATATGGTCGGCAAAGAGGAAATTGAAACCCAAAATCTTTTTGATGGCATACATCATAAGTTGATGTTTGTGACATGTGACTTATTTGAGCCTTATGTCTAAGATCAACATGTCAATTTTTATTTGTCTATTAATTGAATTGAGCTTAATGGTTATTTCTATGACATCCATTGTAGCCTTATACTTTGAAACTTCACCTATAACCAAATAGGAAAATAACAAATAACAAGTAAATTTAAAATGGTGTGATTTTAACAAGGTTATGTTTAGTTTAATTATATTTCATAGTGCTCCACCATTCAACCTTTTTAGGTGGTTCGAGAATTAAATTCTCAAAGTTGTATTTTTACGAGTAAGTTTTTATGCCATTTCCTCCTCATTCTATACGCCCATAACATGTTTTAAAATAGTTGTTTTGAATATCACTTCATAGAAGAAATAGTTCTTATTTATTAGATGTTTCAGAACCTAAATGTTTGGATATTATTAACATTCAAATTCATTTTAACCTATGCCTAGATTAAGAAAAACTTAGTGGTTATGTGGGTATTATTTCCCATCAAATATGAGTCCTCCCCAAATTTACAAACTTGTCCTATCAACATTTTCCATCCTTATCAAAAGAGTGTAGTTTGGAAGTGACATTTTCTCTCCTTTCCATTAATTATCACTTTTTGTCTTACCACCAATAATACCATGCCATAACCCTTGTCTCCCCATCCACTTCATTATGTTAATGCCTATATGATTTTCATGGTTGCAATTTTATTTGATGGGGATGTCATTCCTACTTCACCACGATTGAAATTTAATTATAATTTGACTTTAAGATCCATTGATTCTAAGATGTGATGGTGTTTCTTTGATAGGTATGAAAATCCATTTTATATTAAGAACTCCTTTAATAGTTTATTTATTCTCAAATTATAGGATGACTACATTTAGTCTACTTATCTAATAGAAATAAATACCATATGCTCCTTGTTTAGCTAGCTAGTTCATTTTACATGGTATTATCTTCTTTGTAAATATGATTGATTCTCAACTATTTAAATTTTTTATTTAATTTTACAATTATTACTAGATTAAAGATTGGATTTTACAATTTGATGTTGATTTTTCTCTTATTGCATTCACCACCACAATGTAGTCCCCCTCAATTTATGTATTGGACAAAATTCATTTCTAAACATAAATTAATCCCTAATGGACATCTTTTTTTTGTTTCATTTGTAACACAAAAAAATACTCATTTAGATTTTTATATTGATTTTTTGTACAAAAGATTGTAGGTTTATATAATCTACCTAGATACAAGTGTGAGTATTATCTTTAATATGTGATATTACCATCAATTAATCCTACAAAAAGATTTAAAAAATCAATTTCCAAGTAAATAAGACTCTATATAGTATGAATATAAATTAACTAAATAGATTTAGATATGTAAAAGGTGAAGGTGAGCATTTCAGGCACAAAGTTTGAAATTTTATTCATGTGTTTTGTATACATCATTCTCATGCATGAGATTGATTTAAGGACAACTAGGATTAAATTGGTAGGGTTTTTAAGCTTGATTTCTATTATCATTTATATATTATTATAGGCTTTGAAATATCTAGTTTGTAGTATATGAATAGAAAAATGGAGATAAAAAATTATTTAAATGTGGAATTTTTTTTGTAACTACTAAAAATTATCATTTTAGATGACAACTTCTAGATAGATACACTAAAAATTTAGCAATGTAACAAAAATCTAAATTGTGGTGGTTAAATACATTTGAACTTCTTATGATTCAAAATAATGGTGGAGATTGTAAGGCTTGAATAAGGGGAGTACAACTAGATTCTAATTTGTAAACAATATATAATATAGGATCTAGTGTTTAACCCTTTTTTTTTTTAATATTTCACAAATTACATTGGTGAAGGTTTTGCTAACTCATGATGGCCTGTTCTTGAATCTTTTGCAATGTTTCAATGTATGTAGAGTTTTTGTTAGATTTTAAAATGGACACGTTGAAAAATGAAAACTTAAGAGCACACCTTACATTTGAAAAAATACAATTAATTATTTTAACATATATAAAATAAAGTCTAGAATTTAAAGCTTGAATATGAATCAGATTAGGATGAATGAATCAAAAATGATTTAATGTATTCATAATGTAGAAATAGTTACAGGATTGGAAGAATTTTTTGAAATAACATTAATAAAAATTGCAAGCTAGATGGAGAATGCACTCAATATTTAGTTATTTTCCATATTGTGTTAAAAAAGATGTATTTGAGAGTAGGCAAACAAGTGTAATCCTTTGAGTTGGTAGTTTCCAACATTATAGCACATGAAAAAATGTTATAGTTTTTCTTATGTTATAATAATTTCTTGTTTATTTGTATGTGAAAAATATTGTAATTTTATTCATAGCATGCTAAGATTATATGCAACATAGACTAAAATGTTGTTTTGTCCAATTTTTATCGCTTGCTTTAGTGCAAACACTCTTGTCACTGATTCAACAACTAGCCTCTTATTTAATTATTGCATTTATTCTAATTAATTACCAGCTTTAACTACTGTATTTAAATATTTTTAGATTTATTTAAGTACCCTAAATAAACTTAGGTAAATATTTATTTCCTTAAAGATATGGTATCAAGATTTCAAGTTATACCAAAAAAATCAATGGATGTCTTTATAAGTGCATTTGATTTAAAAGTGAAGGAAAATAACTATTTATTTTTTATTTTTTATTTTTATGAAGAGCAATAATTTGGACTTTTAGTTGAATAAGAAATATACAACTTAAAAATAAAAGACACTACTCATTATTTCAAGAATTAAAAATCTAAATAATGAATAATTTCATCATTATTTACTTGTAAGCTATCAAAAGAAATGAGATATCTTAACCAATATATTAAAAAGGACCTTTTTTATTATGATGTGACCCAAGTATAATAATAATAATATATTTAACTTTGAAAAACAAAACATTCTACCAATATTATTATTCATTATTCATAACATTACGACAAAGAAATTCATAACATGTGTTATTACTATTGTAATAAACTAAGTCTATCTAACAAATCATTTGAATGAACATCCACTTGTTCTAGAAGTACAAAACCTCTAAAGAAAAAACGTTGATTATTGTCTTAAACATGGGCTTTGGTTGACCTAGATTTGACATAATGATCACATCTATGGTTATCATAATGTGAACTAACCTTTGGTAGCCCTTTTATAATGTTTACTTTGGAATTGATAATGAAATCTCATGATTCTATAGAATTCATTAACAGCCTCACATTGCCTTGTCAAATCTCCAATCACCAGGCTAACTTTGCTCATCATTTATGTCTACTAATTTACGTTTTAATTGTCATATTAACTTAATACTTTTAAGTTGTTGAATTATTATTATTATTATTATATTATTCATACTACCATCACTTTGCATCAACTTTCAAATATCACATTTGAAAACACCCATCTCAAGATTCTTCACACGGATATCTAATAAGATCAATTATTTAAAACCCATTTTCTAATATCTTCCACATGTGACAATGAAATTCTAAAATCTTCCAATGAAATAATTGCTATTAAATGTAAATTAGGTGGCTTGGCTTCTTTCTTTTAATTTTTCTTTAATCTAAGATTTCAGACCACTAAAGTCATCCAATTATAGTTATTTTATGAGTTATTTTTCATAAAGACTACATAAAATTGAAAAGCAAACTTCAATTATGAATATGGATGAAAGTGATATGTTTGGACACATGTAGCAAAAGTCAAATTTAACTTCACATACTTTACATCCGTCTCTTATTTAGAGGCTCTTTAGACCTAAGTTTTATCAACTTCACAATCCATTTGATGCTGACTTTAGAATTTCTTCATAATTATAAATTATTTGGCACAGTTGTATATGAGTGGATTTCATGTGATTACTTGGTGGAGTTGTTTATGAATAGATATCTGAATTGCCAACACTAAACTTTAGAAATTCAATCAACTCTGATTTCTGACTGACTCTGTTGAAATTCTGTTATTGGAAGGCGATTGCTCTCCATGATTTCACATTCATAGATTTCGTTTCTGAGGCCTTTTTGACCAGTACCTGTCTTCATCTGCACAAATGAGTTAAAACTTTGGAAAAGACTCAAAGGATTTTTCAATGGTCAACTATCTAGAATGTTTGAATAATTTGCTAGAAACTTAAAGGATTAGATTTTGAGAAAATCACATATTGGCCGAGTACAATGTATCTTTGTGGTTAAGAAAGTTCATCAATTATTTTTTGTTTGCTTCTTATTTTCAATGCTGGTTTTAGAGGTCTATTTAGTCATATCTCGATTTAGACCTCACAATTTACATTTGACTGTATAGAATGTAGATTTCACTATATTGATTAATTAAAATCGGTGTATTTTCATTGGGATGAGCTTAGAGACGAGGGACCTAATGGTCAATTAGAACATTCAATAATAATACTTCAATGGAGTTTGAGTCTTGATAGCAACATTATCACCATCACAACTTACTTCTAAGCTTATGCAACTATTGGCTTGAAATCCATATGTTCTCATTCACATATGAAATTCAATTCATAAAAAAAAATGTGGAAATGAGGTTTTCATTTGTAATGACAAAATATATTCATACTTGTGAGTTTTTCATATTAAGAGAAACCAAAACAAGGGGGCTCAACTATTAGTGCATGCATTAGGAAGAGACTCTAGCAACATATAAACAGAGAAAAACAATCAACAACATGATATTAGTCTATCCCCTTTCTCAATAGAAAAAAGCCATCCCAACTAATCATAAACATAAAATTAATCCAACTATATCCAATAAAGCTATAGTTTAAACAAAGAATCTTATAATTCATCACAATACTAAACATTAATAATCTACTACTACTAATATGAAAGTTTACAATCAAAATTGTGTATAAAGTATTAAGTGCCATGTAGTGCAGCTAGACAATATCAAAAACAACAAAACTTAAGAAGAACAAAATAGTTGGACGCATTCTTTTGGTGGTAGTCTTCAAAGGTTTTGTGAGTAAAACTTGCAACCATTCATCTTCCAAGAACCTATACAACCTCTTAAATTTTCCCTCATCTTCCTCCCTTGAACCCTTTCTTTTCTTGTTGGAGAATTTGTAGAGTGGTAGCAATAGAGTGCATAACTTTAACACAAAATTCAGCCAAGGTGTAAATTTTTTTTTATCCAAAGTAGAGAATATATCATTCAAATTATCAACCTCTTTCTTAATAAATTTCATATCTTACACGAGAGGAGCCACAATCCTAGCATTTAACTTTAACTTTCACATTTATCTCATCTTGCAAACAAGGTGGGTCATGAGAATCATTTGCAACTTTCTTTCCCTTCTTAGAAGGTTTGTAGGGGAAGTGGTATAAGTAACTTTAGTTTTAGGACAGAGGGGAAGTAGTAGTCATATGGGAGGCGTCCTTGAGATCCTCAGAGTCCTTATGGGCAGTGGAATCCACAATGTCATTTTTAAAACTAGCTGACATATGTATAGTGTCTTTATTGTTAATAGTAATATCCTCCTTTAGGTTGGCTTTTTCACTCTCAGACTCTGTAATACCTTCTTTTTATTCAATATAGTTACTCCTTACCACCACCTATATTTTTCTTGACCTACTAACCTTAATTTTATCACTTTCCTTAGACCCAAAACTTGAATCCTACTACTCAACATTAAAGGTTATATATGTCATCTTCTTCCTCCTTGGATTGGAAGCAAACCTAAAAGAGTGCCTGCGTCCTCGACTAGGGTTTACTTTAGTGTCAAATATTCACCAAATGGCGAATCTCACTCATTGAGGACCCTAAATTTGGAAAAAAAAATTGCACTTTTGGGGTGGCGACATCACTTGCAATTTATGAAAATAGGGTCCCATCCTCAGACCAATCGCTAATAATGATACATAATCATTTTTATTTTTATTAAAGGGAGGGAAAAGGGTACAATAAAAATTATTAAGGTAAAGGATTAATCCTTGATGGAGAATGACAAAATTCTTACCCAAACTCCTTTCATGAACTTCTAGAACAAAGGCTTCTAAGTTTTGGAGAGAAAAACATACTAGAAAAATGGTTCAAGTGAGGGAAATCATAGTAGTAATTAATGCCAAAGTGGTACTCCAAAGTAAGTTATTTCATGATAAGAAAATATACCATGTATCGTGGTTTGGGGAGTTGTTCCCAATCAAAACCACCACAAAGTTTGATAAGATATTCCTTAGCATTGAAAACATATTGAGGCTAGTCTCATCTAGAACCTTGGTAACTTTTTTTCGTTTTCATCCCTCTCTTCCACAATAATTTTAAAAGTTATTCTATTAATTGTGACCTTCCTCTCATTCCAAAAGTTAACCAACTAAAAAGAATACATCTCATTATAGCCTTCCATGACTTCCATAAAGGGAAGAAATCTTGATTCCTCTATAGTTCTCTAAGTGTAGGGGTGGTGCAAGGAGGGATTGAATAACTACGGCCAAAGGAACACCTAACTTTCCAAAAACCTTGTTGAGTAAACACAATAGAAGAAAACAGATAGAGAAAAATACCAAGGAGAGAGAGAGAGAGAGAGAGAGAGAGAGAGAGAGAGAGAGAGAGAGAGAGAGAGAGAGAAAAACACTTTTATTGATTCATCAAGTTATCGGCACACTTTCCCAACTATAAGGCCTTCTAGGTTATAGCCAAATACAAAATACAGCTTCACCAAATTTGCAATTCTAGAAACATCTACTCAGACTCTCTAAGTTCTACCCCTAAACTAAATCAAATACCTCTACTTATACTTGCCAAAATGGATTACAAAAGATTCTAGATCATTACCTAATAGAAAGGTCCACCTCAAAAAGGTCTACACTTGTCCCAAGACAAGATCCTATAGTTAAATTCATGATCCAAATTAAATACACAAGTTGTCTCAAACTAAGAACCAATCATAAGAAAACTTGATCAAAGAAGAACCTAAGCATCAACAAATATTAGGTTCACTCAACACATGAAGGAACACTTAGTCAACATTGGATAGCTCAGTTAACACTAACACTATTGGAACTCAGCTAACACTACGACCACTATGAACTTGGTGATAAGACTACTATAATGAACAAAAGAATAGGATTACAAGGCAGCCTAGGATGTTGGACTACATCAAACAACTAGGGTTGAAAGAAATGATTCTCCTAAATCATGAAACTATCACAACTTGAGCAGAATCCAACTTAGATTAAGAAATCCATGTAGCATCTTCAATTGGTCTTTTCTTCCACTTTACCAAATATTTATAGTAGTCTTTTCCTCTTGTGCTCTTACTAACTCTTTGATCCAATATTTGTTCAATCTCTTCAATCTACTTGTTAGGATAACCATATGATACAACAACTTCATCATCTAACTCATTATACTTATATAAATCAGCAACATTGAATATGGGAGATATATCCATGTCATTTGATAACTCAAATTCATATGCATTACCATTGTCAAACTTACTAAAGATCTTACAAGGTCCAAACATCTTCATCTTCATCTTATTGTATGTTCCAATAGGAAATTTACCTTTCTTCAAATGAACAATCACCTCATCACCAACTTAAAAAACATGATGCCTTCTAGACTTAGCAACATTCTCCTTATAATTTTTATTACTTTGTTCCAACTTCAACTTCACTTCCTCACGCAAATGCTTCATTAAAATAGTAAGGTATTCCTCTTCATCACTTCTCTTCTCTTCATTAGCAACATCCCTCAAATCCGATATTCCTCTAGGCTGTATTCCAATAAAAATCTCAAAATGTGTTTTTCCTATACTCCTATTCACAAAATTATTATATGTAAACTCAACTTGTGCCAATACCATCTCCCACTCACTCAACTTATCTCCAACTTAAAATCTCAACAAATTACCCAAGCTTATTTTCACAACCTATGTCTATCCATTTGTCAGTGGACGGAATGTAGAACTAAACTTCAACTCAGCATCCAAGTTCTTCTAGAAAATCCTCCCAAGATAACCAACAAACTTATTGTCTCTGTCAAAAATAATACTTTTTGGTAATCCATGCAATCTAACAATCTCTTTGAACAAAATATTAGCAATAGGAACAACATCTGATGTCTTCTTATATGGTATGAAATGTGCCATTTTAGAAAATCTATCCAAAAAAAGAAATATAGAATCATACCCTCTTGTTGTTTTAGGTAATCCAAGAACAAAATCCATACTCATGTCATTCCAAGGTTTCTTAAGAACATAAATAGGTGTATAAAAACTAGTATTCTAGCATACTCTTTTTGCAACTTGATAAATTCCACAACTCCTTACAAACTTCTAAACATCCTTATACATTTGTAGCCAATAATACTTATCCTTTAGCAAAATCAATGTCTTATCAATTCCAAAATGTCCAGCCAATTCACCACAATACTTTTTCTTGATTTAATTAACTCTCATAGAAATCCTTGGTATACATAACTAAATTCCTTTGAACAACATACGTTCTTGAATGAATTACTCATCATACTTACTCATATGATATGATAGATTTGGTGCTCTACACTCTCTCCATGCCTCAAAAAAATTAGGGTCAGTCTCATATAGCTCCTTCATTTCATCAAAACCAAGAACTTCAACCTTCATTTTAGTCAGCTAAGAATGTGTTCTGCTCAATGCATTAGTAACTCAATTAGCGACTCCAATTTTATGCTTGATCACAAATTTGAAACTTTGCAAGTACTTAACCCACTTCATATGTCTTTGATTTAACTTATGTTGACTTCTCAAATACTGTAAAGCTTTATGATCAGTATACAACACAAAATCCTTAGAAATCAAATACTATCTCCACTTTTTTAAGGCTTGAACAATAGCATACAACTCTTGATCATAGATAGAATACTTCCTTTTAGCATCATTCAAGTTTTCACCAAAGAAAGCAATAGGTTTTCCTTTTAGACTCAACATAGCTCCTATTGCACTCCCACTTGCATCACATTCAACATGAAATACCTTATTGAAATTAGGCAAATCCAATACAGGTAACTCAACAACCTTTTGTTTCAAAGTCTTAAAACTCCTATTAGCTCCATGTCTCCACCTAAAATTCTTTTTATCTCCTCTCATTGTCTCAGTCATAGAATTACAAATAGAACTAAAATTCTTTATAAACTTCTTGTAGAAACTAGCCAAACGATGAAATGATCTTACCTCACCCACATTCTTAAGTGTAGTCCATTCAAAAATTTCTTTAACCTTCTTAGGATCCATTCTCAAGCCATCAACTAAAATCACTTATCCCAAATACACAATCTCCTCTTGCATAAAGGAACACTCTTTCAAGTTAATCATCAACTTCTCCTCTTTCATCTACAATACTTGTCTAACATGGTCAAGATGTTCTTCCTTAGTCTTAAAACCATCTTTTGTCTTGAAATCAATCTTCCATTCATCACCTTCTCTGATTCTGATCTAATGGTATCCACTCTTCAAATCAATCTTGGTAAAATACTTTGCTCCACACAAACAATCCCTTATACATCCATCCTTGGCATAGGAAACCTATATTCCAATGTGATCTTGTTAATAGCTTTTGCATTACTACATATTGTCCATTCTCCATTCCTCTACAACACATGGACTTGGACTTTCTCTAATAAAAATTTCTGCAACAACTCATGCACTTGTCTATTAAGTTCCTCTTTCTCTATAGGTGTCAATCTATAAGGCACTTTGTTTAGAAAACTAGCTCTAGGAATCAAGTCGGTAAAATGACTTATAATTTTCACTAGTGGTAAACCATTAGGTATATCCTCTCAAATAATTTCTTTATACTCATTTAGCAACCTTTCAAGTTTTGCTAGCTCTCGGTCAATACTGCTAGCTTTTGTTGTCACCCAGTTACTGCTAATCTCTATAACTCAGTTATTACTATCTATCACTTAGTCATCACTAATTTTCAGTCAGTTATGACTGCCACAACTTGGTCTCCTAGGAATTATGAGAAAAATCTTTTATTCCTCTTCATTTTCTTTTCAAATTGCTTCTCATTGACCACACAAACTCAAATAGTAGTACAATTAACCTCATCTAGACTTTCAATCAAAGGCAACAATGCTTTCTTTCTCCCATTCGTCCAAAGAGTATATTGATTCAATCTTCCATCATGTATAGAATATATATAATATTTCCAAGGTCTACCAATTAGAATATCACAATAATCTATAGGTGTAACATCACATAGAACTCCATCAAAGTGATTTCCAGTCTTGAAATTCATAATGCATTGTTCACTTACCAATATCTTATGCCCATCCTTGATGCATGAAACATGATAAGGTTTAGAATGCTTCAGCCTCTATAACTACAATTTGGTAATTAGCTCCTTTGATGCCAAAATTGTTCAACTTCCATAGAATTTCTTCATAATTTTAAATTATTTGGCACAGTTGTATATGAGTGGATTTCATGTGATTATTTGGTAGAGTTGTTTATGAATGGATATTTGAATTGCCAACACTAAATGTTAGAAATCAATAAGAGTTTGTAAGGCCATTTGCTTTTAATATAATTCAATCTACTCTGATTTCTGATCGACTCTATTGAAATTCTGTTATTGGAAGGCGATTTCTCTCCATGATTTCACATTCATAGATTTCATTTCTGAGGCCTTTTTGACCAGTACCTGTCTTCATCTACACAAATGAGTTAAAACTTTGGAAAAGACTCAAGGATTTTTCAATGGTCAACTATCTAGAATGGTTGAATAATTTGCTAGAAAATTAAAGGATTAGATTTTGAGAAAATCATGAGAAAAGGTCATCAATATTAGCCAAGTACAATGTATCTTTATGGTTAAGAGAGTTCATCAATTATTTTTTGTTTGCTTCTTCTTTTCCAATGCTGGTTTTAGAGGTCTATTTAGTCATATCTTGATTTAGACCTCACAATTTACATTTGAATATATAGAATATAGATTTCACTATATTGATTAATTAAAATCGATGCATTTTCATTGGGATGAGCTTAGAGACGAGGGACCTCATGGTCAATTAGAACTTTCAATAATAATACTTCAATGGAGTTTGAGTCTTGATGCAGGAGCATCCAGAGGTATAAGGGCAATCCTATGTCACCCAAAAAAAAATGTACTTAGACTTAGTTTCTGTTTCATGTGTTTTCATTTCTGGATACCCATTTGGGTCAAATAAAGGTTCCAACTCTCACAGTTCCACTATCAATGTTCTAGGATAGAGTATTTGAACACCTTGGGATACGTGTAAATGCCAAAAAAATAAGAGTATGTAATTGAGCCATCATTTTGGTGAACTAGGAGGTGTAAATTGGCCAGATGAATGCAATTGCAATTTAGAGCATTCTAGAAAAAGAATCAGGTCAAAAGGCCCCACAGTTTGAAAGTTATCGCAGTTTTTCAGTTTTTGGAGACCTCCTAAGAATGCTTCAAAGTCAGGTTAGGGGCATTAAATGACCTCAAAAAGGGCCAAAAAATGGGGGACGAGCGAATCTGGTCTGTAGGATTATAGAGTGCTTTGAGAGCTTTCTGAAAATGTAAACGATTCATCAATCGGAGCTACGGTTCAAAAGTTATGCCTCCCAGAAGTTCGGTTACCGTTTTTGTATTCTTCTAGATTTGCACCAACTTCTAACACGGCTTCTTGAGCCTTCTACTTGGTCAGTGGATGCCTACTTGCACTTTCTAGAATGTACTCCTAGTCCTTAACCCTTCAGGGTCTATTTAAGGACATTTTTGGCATTGTAAAAAGCAGTTCGAAGTGGAAATTGAGAGGAGGTACCAAAAGGAGAAATTATCTCCAGTTTTGTGCTATTGTAAACCCTTATGGCATTTTTTGAAGTCTATTTTCTCTGTACTAAATGTACTAGCTTATTTTCATAGTTAATACAATTTCTCTTTTCCTATTATGTCCATTCTGCGCTTAGGTTGTGTCTCCATCAAGTGGTATCAGAGCTAGTTTTCCCGAGTGTGTAGACAGAGCGCCGACTGTGAGGCAGTTTGCACTGGGACTGTGTGGTTGTGGGTTTGAGTTAAGAAGATGCCTCCACGAAGAGAGCATGGTGGAAGGGTCGGAGCTATTAATCTTGAGGAGGTTAGAGCCCTCCAAAGGCAGGTACAAGCATTGCAAGAGGAGCTCCGTAGAGGAACAAATGTTGCCGCAGGTGATGATAGTGAGGATGACAATGAAGAAGAAGAAATTGGACCCAAAGGGGAATTTGATGAAGAAGTTCTGAATTAGGTAGAGGAAAGGATTTTTAGGGCCATTACTAAATTTGGGAAAAGACCCACAATTGATGTGGGTGTATTTTCAAGAAATCTGAAACCAAATGAGTTGATTGACTAGATCAATGAACTGGAAGAATACTTTGAGTATGAGGATATCAAGGACCCAGATAGGGTTAAGTTTGCAAAGGCCAAACTGAAAGGCCATGCCAAAATCTAGTGGCAAGAGGTTCAATTGGAAAGAAACAGAAGAGGAAAGGACAAGATCACAAGGTGGGATCGCATGGTGGACAAATTAAAGAAGCAGTTCATTCTTGTGGACTACGAGCTTGATTTGTTTAAGAAGATGCATGGGCTAAAGCAAGCAGGAAGATCAGTCCAAGAATATATAGAGGAGTTTTATCGACTTTTGAATAGAGCAGGGCATGCAGAAGCAAATAAGGAGAAGGTTGCTCGTTATATCATTGGGTTGCGACCTAGCATCCAGGAGGAATTAAGTCTGGTAAGAATGACCAATGTTGAAGAGGCATACCAGTTTGCCCTACAAGTTGAAGAGAAGCTGAATAAGAGGTTTGAAGGGAGACAAAGAGGGCATGGCCAAGGAGGAAGGGGAAGCGGTAGGTCATCTGGAGGTCAAAATGAAACCCAAAAGAAAAATGAAGATGTGGGTACTAGCAGGAACCAGAGGAATGAGGGTTTCAACCGATCCCATGATCAAGACTTTGGAAATCAAAGAGGAAGAGGTAGAGGATGTGGAAAAGGAAGAGGAGGCTTCCGTGGTACCTGTTTCCATTTCAATGAAGAAGGTCATCGTGCCTTTGAATGCCCTCAACGACAAGGAAGGACAGATACGAGAGCTGAGGGTCAAGCTAGGGTTGCTCATGTGGATGAGGATGCACAGTCATCAAATTCAGAGGATGCAAAAAGAGGAGAGACCTTGGTAAATGAAAGGGTCCTATTAAGTGGTGAGATTGAACCAGGACAAAGGAGGAGTTTGTTTCATACCAGGTGCAAATGTGAGGAAAAATGTTGTGATGTGATCATTGATGGTGGTAGCACTGACAACTTGGTGTCAGAGGAGATGGTCTCTAAGCTGAAGCTCAAGAGGGAGAAACATCCCTAGCCCTATTGGATTGCTTTGGTGAAAGATGATCATAAGGTACTGATAAGTGAACAATGTCTCGTGAAATTCAAAATTGGGAGTTACCATGATGAAATTCTCTGTGATGTTATTCCAATGGATGTTTGCCATCTATTGTTGGGTAGACCATGGCAGTTTGATAGACATGCAGTACATGATGGTCATGCAAACACATACTCTCTAACAAAGGATGGAGTTTGCCACAAACTGAAGCCCATGAAAAAGGAAGGTGAAAAGGTATGTAGCAGTGCTAGGATTGGTCTTGTTGATGGAAGAAAGTTTTTAGATGGAATGAAACATCAGCGTATGTGCTATGCTTTGATTCCTAAGAAAGATAAAGAAGGCAGTAGTGAAATACCACTTGAAGTTTTAGATTTACTAGGTGAGTTTGGAGATATTATCTCTGATAATGTTCCAGAAAGATTACCACCAGTAAGGAAAATCAGTCATCAGATAGATCTAATTCCAGGAGCTAGTTTGCCTAACAAGGCTGCTCACAGGATGACTCCTACTGAAATAGAGGAGCTAAATAGACAGGTTCAGGAGCTATTGAGGAAGGGCTTGATTTGGCAGATCTTGAGTCCATGTGCAGTACCTACAGTATTGGAACCAAAGAAGGATGGAGAGTGGAGGATGTGTACAGACTCTCGAGCTATAAATAGGATAACCATCAAATATCAGTTTCCTTTGCCAAGAATGGATGATCTTATGGACTGCTTGAGTGGAGCTCAGTACTTCACAAAGATAGATCTCAAGAGTGGTTATCACCAGATATGGATTCAAGAAGGAGATGAGTGGAAAATAGCCTTCAAGACCAAGGAGGGTCTTTATGAGTGGTTATTCATGCCCTTTGGATTGATGAACGCCCCAAGCACCTTCATGTGGCTTATGAATGAGGTACTTAAGAAGTTCTTGGGAAAATTTTTTATTGTCTATTTGGATGATATTTTAATTTTCAACAAGGCTTTGCAAGAACATTTATTGCATATTTGTAGTGTCCTTGAAAGGTTATGGGAAGAGAAACTATTAATTAATTTGAAGAAGTGTATCTTTGCAAAAAGGGAGTTAGTCTATTTGGGGTTTGTCATATCACCTGAAGGTCTCAAAATGGATCCAGAGAAAGTAAAAGCCATCTTGGAATGGCCTACTCCAAGGTCTGCTACTGAGGTAAGATCATTTCATGGTCTGGTTAGTTTTTACAGGAAGTTTATTAAGAATTTTAGTGGCATATGTGCACCCCTAACTGACACAATAAGAGGGGATAGAAAAGAGTTCAAATGGACTATAGCAGCTGTGAGAAGTTTTGAATTTCTAAAGAAGAAGATGAAAAAACAACCTATGTTGGCACTTCCAGATTTTAGAAAGGTGTTTTAGGTGGATTGTGATGCTAGTGGCAGCGCTATTGGGGCTGTATTAAGCCAAGAAGGTAAGCCTATTGCATATTTTAGTGAAAAATTGAATGATGCAAAGAAGAAGTATTTTGTTTATGATCAAGAGTTCTATGCAATAGTTCAGGCCTTAAAGAAATAGAGGCATTATTTATTGCCAAAGGAATTTGTTTTGTATAATGATCACCAGGCATTACAATACCTAAATAGCCAAGGTAAATTGAATCAAAGGCATATGAAGTGGGTAGAGTTCTTGCAGAGCTATACATTTGTGTTGAAACATAGAAGTGGAAAATCTAACAGGGTTGCAGATGCACTAACCAGGAGATAGATGTTGCTTACAGTAATGCAGGTTGAAGTAGTTGGGTTTGATGAACTCAAGAATCTGTACCCTGAAGATCCTGATTTTTCTAAAGTGTGGAAAGCTTGTAAAGAGCCTGTTGCTGTAGATAGAACTAGGTGGTTAGACTATCTAATTCAGGATGGTATGTTATTCAAGGGCAGCCAATTGTGCATTCCAAGGAGTTCCATGAGGGAAAATCTAATTAAAGAGAAACACAGTGGAGGGATGGCAGGACATTTTGGTCAAGATAAGACCATTGCCATTCTTAGAGAACATTACTTTTGGCCTCAGATTTCACAAGATGTGAAGAAGTTTGTACAAAGTTGCCAGGTTTGTCAAGTTGCCAAGGGATTTAGCCACAATACTGGACTATATCAGCCATTGCATGTTCCGTCAAAGCCATGGGAGGACATAAGTATGGATTTTGTTCTTGGATTGCCGAGGACACCAAGGGGTAATGACTCAGTATTTGTGGTGGTTGATAGGTTCTCCAAAATGGCACATTTCATTCCATGCCACAAAATTCATGATGTTGTCCATATTGCAAACTTGTTTTTCAGAGAAGTGGTAAGACTACATGGTCTTCCAAGGAGTATAGTTTCTGACAGAGACACTAAATTTGTGTGGTATTTCTAGAGAACATTGTGGAAAAAGTTGAGAACAGACTTGAAATTTAGTTCCACACATCACCCATAGACTGACGGCCAAATAGAAGTGGTAAACAGAAGTCTGGGCAATTTGCTGAGATGTTTAGTTGGGGATAAGCCCAAGGGGTGGGATTTGATTCTACCACAAGCCGAGTTTGCTTACAATAACTTTGTAAATAGGAGTACTGGTAGATCACCATTCCACATTGTATATGGAAGTAGCCCAAGGACTGTGCCAGAATTGAGGAAGATAGAGCAAGGGGAAAGGACAAGTGCTAAAGTTGAAGAATTTTCTGAACATATCAAGCGTCTACATGAGGAGGTTCAAGCACACATTACCAAGATGAATCAAGAGTATAAAGCTAGGGCTGATCAAAGGAGAAGATATAAGGAATTCCAAGTAGGGGATCTAGTCATGGTACACTTACGAAAAGAAAGATTTCTAGCCGGTACTTACAACAAGCTAAAAATGAAAAAATTTGGCCCCTGCAAAATTCTGAAGAAACATGACTCAGGAAATGCATATGAGGTGGAGTTTCCAGATGGTATTCACATTTCTCCTATTTTCAACATTGCAGACTTAATAGAGTATCATGATGATGGTGCAGATAGGAACTAATGTTAGAGCCATGTTCGATTCTTGCTTCTAAGAAGGAGGAGATAGAAGACATTCTAGATCATCGTGTGGGTAGGAGAACCAAAAATAGGCAGTATGAAGAGTATTTGGTCAACTGGAAAGGATGGCTGATAGAGGACTCAACTTGGATTTCAGCAACTGAGGTTTCCCATTTGGGATTTCCTCTACCATTCATAAAGTGAAGGGTCACTTTTCAATCTACCCTGGGTGTCTGATGTAGGAGCATCCAGAGGTATAAGGGCAATCTTGTGTCACCCAAAAAAAAATGTACTCACACTTAGTTTCTGTTTCAGGTGTTTTCATTTTTGGATTCCTGTTTGGGTCAAATAAAGGTTCCAACTCTCACAGTTCCACTATCAATGTTCTAGGATAGAGTATTTGAACACCTTGGGATACGTGTAAATGCCAAAAAAATAGGAGTATGTAATTGAGCCATCATTTTGGTGAACTAGGAGGTGTAAATTGGCCAGATGAATGTAATTGCAATTTAGAGCATTCTAGAAAAAGAATCAGGTCAAAAGGCCCCACAGTTTGAAAGTTATCGCAATTTTTCAATTTTTGGAGACCTCCTAAGAATGCTTCAAAGTCAGGTTAGAGGCATTAAATGACCTTGAAAAGGGCCAAAAAATGGTGGATGAGTGAAGCTGGTCCATAGGGCTATAGAGCGCTTCGAGAGCTTTTCAAAAATGTAAATAGTTCGTCAATCAAAGCTACAGTTCAAAAGTTATGCCTCCTGAAAGTTCGGTTACCATTTTTGGATTCCTCTAGATTTGCACCAACTTCTAACGTAGCTTCTGGAGCCTTCTACTTGGTTGGTGGATGCCTACTAGCACTTTCTAGAATGTACTCCTAGTCCTTAACCCTTCAGGGTTTATTTAAGGACATTTTTGGCATTGTAAAAGGCAGTTCGGAGTGGAAATTGAGAGGAGGTACCAAAAGGAGAAATTATCTCCAATTTTGTTCTATTGTAAGCCCTTAGGGTATGTTTTGAAGTCTATTTTCTCTGTATTGAATGTACTAGCTTATTTTCACAGTTAATACAATTTCCCTTTTCATGTTGTGTCCATTATGTGCTTGGGTTGTGTCTCCATCAATTCTTGATAGCAACATTATCACTATCACAACTTGCTTCTAAGCTTATGCAACTATTGGCTTGAAATCCATATGTTCTCATTCACATATGAAATTCAATTCATAAAAAAATGTGGAAATGAGATTTCCATTTGTAATGACAAAATATATTCATACTCATGAGTTTTTCATATTAAGAGAAACCAAAACTAGGGGGCTGAACTATTAGTACATGCATTAGGAAGAGCCTCTAACAACATATAAACAGAAAAAAAACAATCAACAACATGATATTAGTCTATCCCCTTTCTCAATAGAAAAAAGCCATCCCAACTAATCATAAACATAAAATTAATCCAACTTTATCCAATAAAGCTATAGTTTAAACAAAGAGTCTTGTAATTCATCACAGTACTAAACATTAATAATCTTCTACTACTACTACTATGAAAGTTATCAATCAAAATAGTGTATAAAGTATTTAATGCCATGTGGTGCAGCTAGACCATATATCAAAAACAACAAAACTTAAGAAGAACAAAATAGTTGGATGCATTCTTTTTGGTGGTAGTCTTCAAAGGTTTGGCAAGTAAAACTTGTAGCCTGTCATCTTCCAAGAACCTGTACAACCTCTTAGAGTTTCCCTCGTCTTCCTCTCTTGAGCCCTTTCTTTTTCTTGTTGGAGAATTTGTAGAGTGGTAGCAGTAGAGTGCATAACTTTGACAGAAAAGTCAGCCAAGGTGTAAAAAATTTTCATCCAAAGCAAAGAATATATCATTCAAATTATCAACCTCTTTCTTTAAAAATTTCATATTTTACACAGAGGAGCCACAATCCTAGCATTTAACTTTAACTTTTGCATTGATCTCATCCTGCACACAAGGTGGATTATGAGAATCATCTACAACTTTCTTTCCCTTCTCAGAAAGTTCATGGGGGGAAGTGGTAGAAGTAACTTTAATTTTAGGATGAAGAGGGGAAGTAGTAGTCATATGGGAGGTGTCCTTGAGATCCTTAGAGTCTTTATGGGTAGTGAAATCCACAATGTCAGTTTTGAAACTAGCTGACATATGCGTAGTGTATTTATTGTTAATATTAATATCCTCCTTTAGGTTGGTTTTTAACTCTTAGACTCTATAATACCTTCTTTTTATTCAATATAGTTACTCCTTACCACATTATATATTTTTCTTGACCTACTAACCTTAATTTTATCACTTTCCTTAAACCCAAAACTTGAATCCTACTCCTCAACATTAAAGGTTATATATGTCATCTTCTTCCTCCTTGGATTGGAAGAAAACCTATGAGAGTGAAATGTCCCTTTTCTGATTTTACATGATATTCCCAACATCTAATCATATTTTCAAGATCAAACAACTAATATCACAAAGATCCACCAAATTTCTCAAGAAACCCCAAATCGGGTATGCCAGAAATTGTGCCAAAAGCTTCACAGCTTCACCTATCATTAATAAATCTGAAAGTGGACATTTTTACAGAAATTTCAGCATCATAACAGCCTAAAAAATGATATTTCTAGATCCATATAGCCTTTACACAACAGTTCTCAAATGTAGGACAAAAACTATGCTCATCGGGCTCCCGAAATTAACACAAAAATGCTCGAAAACACCACAAAAACACTAATAATCTGTCTCAGAAGTTTAATCACGTCCCAATACATATATTCAGCTCTATTTTAAAACCTTAAATTTTGAAATACAGCAGCAAACCAAACTGATATGAAATACTCAGCTGAAAACACCAAACTCATACAAAAAACACACCCGAAAACCCACAAATCTGCACTGTTCAGCACAAAGGAAAACTCTGTATGAGCATGCACATGGAATGGCTTCAAATTCCCATCCTTAGCCTTCTTGGAAACCTACAAAATCCCGTTCTTGGGTCTCCCTGGAAACCTGCAAACTCCCGTTCTTGGGTCTCCTTCTCCACAAGTTTGGCAGCCTCTGAAGAATAACAAAGAATGAGCAAAAATCAAGTTCTGGAATCTACCCAAAATGCCTCCAAACCCCTTAAAAGAGGGAATAACTGTAACTCACATCCAAGAGAGGTTAATGAAACATATTTTAATAATAATTTTCATTTATTAGTCCAACGGTTTCCAAAGATTAACCCCCTTTTTCCGAAACTTCACTTTCTTGGGCCTGCCTTCCTTAGCAAAGATTATTATTTTTTAATTATTTGAAAAGGGGACATGACAAGTCCTCCCCTCCCAAACATTGCTTGTCCTCAAGCAATGGTTGAACAATAAACCAAGCAATCCACCTGGATCCCAAATGTAGTCATGAACTATACTACTACCAATTAACATAGGCTCCTGCAATATCCTCTGCAATATGACCAAGAGGAATCCATAATCAAACTGACAATTATAGCTCAACCAAACTCCAAAATCACAACTTCCACAGTCAGAAACCCACGAGAGACAAACTCTTAGAACATCAAAACCTAAGTAAAGTGGACTACCAACATAGTAAATACCATCAATGCATTCCACTGGCCTATATGGAATGTACAATCCAACTCCGCAACAATGGTGAATGCTCTCAAATGAAACTATACCAAGTATGGAGAATCCACACACTGTACAACTCCTGTAGTCAACACAACTCTGTAGATCATCGGCCACTATCTCATAACCATAACTCCCATGCACCCCTGATGGTGAAAAGCCGTCACAAGATAAACAACAAGAAATGGAACCCAAACCAAATTTTCCTACCATCAAGTCCACAACACAAGGATCAATTGCTAACTGATGTACATACCCTGCTGAAGCATCACTCCAAAACTCCTGCTCTAAGTCATGCATTATCAAGCTATCAACTGCAAGACCTATCGCCATGTCATGCGCATCACAACTCTCATCCCAAGGCATCAAACTATTCCATAACTGATGATAAGCACTAGGAACCAAAGTACATCTCTGTATCATAATCTCATCAACATGGTCATCAAAGGTAAATTGATGAGCGTACCTCATAGTGTAATGCTGATAGAATGCACCAATCTCAGTCAGTGGCTCAAACTGTAATTGAGATGAAACTAATTGCAATTGATCATTAACCATGTTGGAACTGACTACTACCTCTGAAGATATCACCAAGGGAGTAGTATTACTAGCAGGAACCATGCCAACTGTCGACTCACCACCATCACACATGCTCTTTGATACATCTCTAGTCTCTGTGCCATCAGTACTAGAGGCCACCACCATGTCATGCATACAACAATCTGCTACAAAACCCAACTCAACTGAACCTAACTCTAGTGGGAATGAACCTGATATGCCAATGTTAGTATCAAGGATGGATGCATCCCCATCTCCACTATCTTTGACAATGTCGGCCATGGACATCCTCGGATCACCAAACACCACAGCTTGTGACTGTATAGAATCAGGTAAAGACTGTAGCCGCTCTAACTCCATGGTCACCTTAGCCAAATGAAACTATGACTCCTTGCAAGCCAACTGTGTACTCTCAAGAATCTCAGAAGTCACCTCAAGCTACTCAGTAAGCTCACTCACCTCATCTTCCTTGGCCAACAATGCATCATATGTTGTACTGCCCCGCTCCATAAGATAATCTCTATCAACTACCAACTGCATATAATTCTGTCTCAAAATCCGAATAGCCTCCCATAAAGAGTGGATCTCTGTCAAGGAAAGATAACTGCCTTCCTGCTCATCACTAGTAGGAGAACCCCATCCATAAACTACTAACAACTGACGAGCAACATCAAAATGCTAGCAAGTGATAGCAATGTCTCGGTCACTAACTCTTAACTGATTAGACACATGATGGCACTGGCTTGACTGTCTCCTACAAACCTCCTCTGATGCACTGTCTAAAGGAGTATCGTCAAAGTCACTAGTCTCTAGAGTATTACAATCCATACCTTGTGAATCAAATCTAAAGCTCATATCAACATACGGAGTATCAAAAACATTAGTACTATTGTCCAACTCCTCTATACCCAAGGAAACTAAGTCTTCAAAACTGCCCACTACATCCTCCTGGATGTCATCAATGCCAATATGATCCTGGGACTCATCTGTACACACTGCCAAATATGAAATATCATCAACACATTCCAGCAAGTATGGTCGACTGGATATATGAACAAAGCCCAACACCGGTGTATAAAAACTAATACCAACATCGGATAAGCTCCTAGCACAAGAAAAGACAACACCGTGCAATCTGCTAATCAAATCCATGGTAGCACCCAAACAATCACTGCTACCAAAAAGTGTTAAAGATTTACAGTCAACTGAACCCCAAATGCCAATATAACAATCTCGAGTCCATATCTGTAAACTAGAATTAGCTAGTAACTCAAGCAAAATCCTCACTTGAGTAATATGACCAGTACCAACTAACTCCCCATACCTTTCATGATGAGATAATGTAGTGACAATACTGTCTTCACTCACCTTCAGCTGGCGGGATAAATCATGTGAAGTACTACTAGCCTCAACCTCATGTGACGAAGCATCTAACTATGCCTGGTACTCTCTCTCAGAAAAGTCATGAATGCTCAATATTTGCTCATCTACACCAGGTATCTCACCATCATGCACAACAACATCCTCATAATCATCATCCTTGAGGTCAAATCTATCTATCACTCTTTGACTAAAATCATCAAATGTAGTTACCTGATCATGACCTTGAGTAGTCATTCCATGATACCACCAATCATAGGCTGCATCTTCCAAGTGTAGACTTGCAATTTGAACAACATCACTCCCCTTCATAGGGTTAAGTGTGAAGAAGGTCTGTAATTTTTGTAGCCATGCTCTAGCTGAAATTTTATTTGTTCCATCAAAAGTGGGTGTTATAAACTTGCTTATTTTATTTTTGAGCTCTCTTCCACTTATGTCATGCTCCCTTCTGTACTCTTTCTTGGGCATCAAAGTGTTCATCATATCCACATATTCTCTAAAAGGAACCGAACTACAAAAGTCATCATCTAAGCCATTATAAGTAGCTCTTAATGTAATCAAGTTACCTGTAACCTCTTCCATAGGATTAATGGTTGGATTTGGTACTGGTGACTCATCTGCAGACAAGAAAATAGTTTTGGTTGATCTAGATGGTGTGGATTTCAGATTTGTTGGCTCCTGTGAAGTGCTCCCTTTCTCATTAATAGATGCAACTCCTTGTAGTTTTTTTGTCAATATTCGCAAAGCCTCTCTAGTTTCTACCAAACTATCCACTATTTTCTTTTGAGTATTTTGGATGTCTTGGAAGAATTTCTTTGCCATCTCATCTGGATCAGCCATACTTTTCCCTTCCTTGGATTTTGTACTTTTACTTTCAACTGGAGGTTTGATCAAAATTTCTTTATTCTTTTCTCGCTGCAAATATCTTTTTTCTCTTTGACTTAGTTGCATGCAACCATAAATTTTGACATGCAGCTGATTAGAAGCAACATGCAACCACCAAATTCACCAAGAACTAACATGCAAATGATTAGAAGTAGAATGCAACCATAAATTTTGACATGCAAGATTTGGGTAGTTATCAAAACTGACATGCAAGATCTGGGTAGTTGTCAAAACTAACATGCAAGATCTAGGTAGTTGTCAAAACTGACCTGCAAGATTTGGGTAGTTGTCAAAACTGACATGCAAACTTCTACAACCACCAAATTCACAAAGAACTAACATGAAAATGATTAGAATTAGAATGCAACCATAAATTTTGACATGCAACTGATTAGAAGCAACATGCAACCATAAATTATGACATGCAAGATCTGGGTAGTTGTCAAAACTAACATGCAAGATCTGGGTAGTTGTCAAAACTGGCATGCAACTTCTACAAACCCTCAGGCTGGCAAGATCATGGCTCTGATACCACTGAAATGTCCCTTTTCTAATTTTACACTATATTCCCAACCTCTAATCAGATTTTCAAGATCAAACAACTAATATCACAAAGATCCACCAAATTTCTCAAGAAACCCCAAATCGGGTATGCCAGAAATTGTGCCAAAAGCTTCACAGCTTCACCTATCATTAATAAATCTGAAAGTGGACATTTTTACAGAAATTTCAGCAGCATAATAGCCTAAAAAATGACATTTCCAGATCCATATAGCCTTTACACAATAGTTCTCAAATGTAGGACAAAAACTATGCTCATCGGGCTCCCGAAATTAACACAAAAATGCCCGAAAACACCACAAAAACACTAATAATCTGTCTCAAAAGTTTAATCATGTCCCAATAAATATATTCAGCTCTATTTTAACACCTTAAATTCTTAAATACAGCAGCAAGCCAAACTGATATGAAATACTCAGCTGAAAACACCAAACTCATACAAAAAACACACCCGAAAACCCACAAATCTGCACTGTTCAGCACAAAGGCAAACTCTGTATGAGCATGCACATGGAATGGCTTCAAACTCCCTTCCTTAGCCTTCTTGGAAACCTGCAAACTCCCATTCTTGGGTCTCCCTAGAAACCTGCAAACTCCCGTTCTTGGGTCTCCTTCTCCACAAGTTTGGCAGCCTCTGAAGAATAACAAAGAATGAGCAAAAATCAAGTTCTGAAATCTGCCCAAAATGCCTCCAAACCCCTTAAAAGAGGGCATAACTGTAACTCACATACAAGAGAGGTTAATGAAACATATTTTAATAATAATTTTCATTTATTAGTCCAACGGTTTCCAAAGATTAACCCCCTTTTTCCGAAACTTCACTTTCTTGGGCCTGCCTGCCTTAGCAAAGATTATTATTTTTTAATTATTTGAAAAGGGGACATGACAGAGAGTGCCTATGTCCTCCACTAGGGTTTAATTTAGTGGTGAATATTCACAAAATGGAAAATCTCACTCATCAAGGACCCTAAATCTGGCAAAAAAATTTGCACTTTTGGGGTGGTGACATCGCCCACAATTTATGAAAACTGGATCCCATGCTCAAACCAATCACCAATAATGATACATAATCATTTTTATTTTGACAAAAATTTACATCACCAATGGAATCTAATCTTTCCACATTGTAAATTAAATATTTTCGCCCACAATTTCTGAGGCATGTCTTAATTGATGGTCACATTCGCTAATCTATAGTAAAACTTTAAGTTGGGTTATATGTAAAGTAAATAGATCTTTGACAAGTGTCTCTATTCTGGAGACTTTCTAAGGAAATTTTTACCCTTCTAATCTTTGGCCCATAATAGATTATATTGAGGACTAGTGTCATTATTTTGGAAACTTTCTCTAAAACTTGTTGTACTTTGACTTTTTAGCTCGAAATAGGATTTATACCATTGATTTAGGATCATCTAATGGTAATTAAAAAGGGTTATTCTATCTTGGATGATAAAAATTTATGTTTTCTAGATATCTTTACTTTTGGTCATGATTTTCTAAAATAAGTAAAGATTCACAATAGTTCTACAAAATGTTCATATGATAGAAAAAAATCACCAATAAAATTAATGTTTTTCCTATTTTGAAAAAAATAATTGCCAATACAAACTAATTTTTTGCACCTAAAATATTGTTTGATTTTCTACCATTTTATACATTTTTTCGAAGAGGGGTTTCTTAAAGCTATCCCTATCCTCCACCGATGTCAACATCTAGTCTCTAAGATCAATAAGGGGTTAATTTATTTTCTTAGAAGCAACCTGAACTTGGGAATTCTTATTCTTCTTACCACTACCATAGTGGGCAACCACTTAGGACATCTGAGGGTCAAGGTTAGCTAAACAATGAGTAAAATAGTCAACAAAGACATCTTTAGCAATATGGGTACCCTGGAGAACTATATTAAAGGGAGGGAAATGGGTACAATGAACATTATTAAGGTGAAGGATTAATCCTTGATGGAGAATGACAAAATTCTTACCCAAACTCCTTTCATGAACTTCTAGAATAGAGGCTTCTAAGTTTTGGAGGAGAAAAACATACTAGTAAAATGGTTCAAGAGAGGGAAATCATAGTAGTAATTAATGCTAAAGTGGCACTCCAAAGTAAGGTATTTCATGATAAGAAAATATACCATGTCTCATGGTTTTAAGAGTTGCTCCCAATCAAAACTACCACAAATTTTGATACCTTGAAATCATATTGAGGCTAGTCTCATCTGGAATTTGGGTAACTTTTTTTTGTGTTTTCATCCCTCTATAGCTAATCCATGACCCTAGGCAATTACTTCCACAATAATTTTAGAAGTGATTCTATTAATTGTGACCTTTCTCTCATTCCAAGAGTTAACCAACTAAAAATAATACATCTCATTATAGCCTTCCAGGACCCCCATAAAGGGAAGAAGACTTACTTACTCAATAGTTGTCTAGGTGTAGGGTGGTGCAAGGAGGGATAGAACAACTAGGGCAAAAGGAACACCGAATTTTCCAAGCACCTTGCTGAGTAAACATAGCAGAAGAAAACACATAGAGAAAAACACTAAGGAGAGAGAGAACAAAGCACTTTTATTGATTTATCAAGTTATTAGCATACATGCCCAACTATAAGGCCTTTTGGTTTACACCCAAATATAAAATATAGCTTCTACACCTACAAGCCAGCATCAAATTTGTAATTCTAGAAACATCTACTCTAACTCTCTAAGTTCTACCCCTAAACTAAACCAAATACCTCTACTTATACTTGCCAAAATGGATTACACAAGATTCTAGATCATTACCTAATAGAAAGGTCCACCTCAAAAGGGTCTACACTCATCCCATGACAAGATCCTATCATTAAATTCATGATCCAAATTAAATACAAAAGTTGTCTCAAACTAAGAACCAATCATAGAAAAAATTGATCAAAGAAGAACTTGAGCATCAACGAATATTAGGTTCACTCAACACATGAAGGAACACTCGATCAACATTGGATAGCTCAATTAACATTAACATTGTTGGAACTCAGCTAACATTGTGGCTACTATGAACTTGGTGATAAGACTACCAAAATGAACAAAAGAGTATAATTACAAAGCAACCCAAGATGTTGGACTGCATCAAAAAACCAAGGTTGAAAGAAATGATTCTCCTAAATCATGCAAGTGTCACAACCTAAGTGGAATCCAACTTAGATTGAGAAATCCATGTAGCATCTTCAATTGGTCTTTTCTTCCACTTTACCAAATATTCATAGTAATCTTTTCCTCTTGTACTCTTACCAACTCTTTGATCCAATAACTATTCAATCTCTTCAATCTTCTTGTTAGGATAATCATATGATACAACAACTTCATCATTTGACTCATTATACTTATACGAATAAAAAACATTGAATATGGGAGATATATCCATGTCATTTGACAACTCAAATTCATATGCATTACCATTGTCAAACTTCCTATAGATCTTACAAGGTCCAAACATCTTCATCTTCAGCTTATTAAATGTTCCAATAGGAAATCTACCTTTCTTCAAATGAGACATCACCTCATCACCAAATTAAAAAACATGATGTCTTCTAGACTTATCAAAATTCTTCTTATACTTCTTATTACTTTGTTCCAACTTCAACTTCACTTCCGCACACAAAGGCTTCATAAAACCAATAAATTATTCCCCTTCATCATTTCTCTTCTCTTCATCAGCAACATCCCTCAAATCTGATATTCCTCTAGGCTACATTCCAATAACAATCTCAAAAGGTGTTTTTCCTGTACTCCTATTCACAAAATTATTATATGCAAACTCAACTTGTGCCAATACCAGCTCCCACTCACTTGACTTATCTCCAACTTAAAATCTCAACAAATTACCCAAGCTTCTATTCACAACCTATGTCTATCCATCTGTCTATGGATGGAATGTAGAACTAAACTTCAACTCAGTATCCATCTTCTTCCAGAAATTCCTCCCAAAAATAACCAAAAAACTTATTGTCTCTATCAGAAATAATACTTTTTGGTAATCCATGCAATCTAACAATCTCTTTGAAAAATATCTTAGCAATATGCATAACATCTGATGTCTTCTTATATGGTATGAAATGTGTCATTATAGAAACTCTATCCAAAAAAACAAATATGGAATCATACCCTCTTGTTCTTCTAGGTAATCCAAGAACAAAATCCATACTGATGGCATTCCAAGGTTTCTGAAGAACAAAAATAGGTGTATACAAACAAGTATTCAGACATACTTCTTTTTCAACTTAAAAAATTTCCACAACTCCTTACAAACTTTTGAACATCCTTATACATGCGTGGCCAATAATACTTATCCTTTAGCAAAATCAATGTCTTATCAATTCCAAAATGTCCAGCCAATCCACCACAATACTTTTCCTTGATTTAATTAACTCTCATAGAACTTCTTGGTATATGTAACTAAATTCCTTTGAACAACATAACTTCTTGAATGAAATACTCATCATACTTACTCATGTAATCTGATAGATTTGGTGCTCTACACTCTCTCCATGCCTCAAAAAAATTAGGGTCAGTCTAATACAACTCCTTCATTTCATCAAAACCAAGAACTTTAACCTTCATTTTGGTCAAAAAAGAATGTATTATGCTCAATGCATCAGTAACTCAGTTAATGACTCCAATTTTATGCTTGATCACATATTTGAAACTCTGCAAGTACTAAACCCACTTCATATGTGGCTAATTTAACTTATGTTGACTTCTCAAAAACTATAAAGCTTTCATGATTAGTATCCAACACAAAATCCTTAGGAATCAAATATTGTCTCCACTTTTTTAAGGCTTGAACAATAGTATACAACTTTTGATCATACATAGAATACTTCCTTTTAGCATCATGAAAGTTTTCACTGAAGAAAGCAATAGTTTTACCTTCTAGACTCAACATAGCTCCTACTACACTCCCACTTCATCACATCCAACTTGAAATACCTTATTGAAGAGCACCAGAAATACCTTATCAACAAATTTTCAAGTTCTATTAGCACTCAGTCAATACTACTAGCTTTTGTTGTCACCCAGTTACTACTAACCTCTAGCACTTGGTTATTACTATCTATCACTCAGTCATCACTAATTTCACTCAATTATGATTGCCACAACTCAATCTTCTAGGAATTATGAAAAAAAACTTTGATTCCTCTTCATTTTCTTTTCAAATTACTTCCCATTGAACACACAAACTCAAATAGTAGTACAATTAACCTCATCTGGACTTTCAATCAAAGGAAAAAATTATTTCTTTCTCCCATTTACCCAGAGAGTATATTGATTGAATCTTCCATCACGTATAGAATATCTATCATATTTCCAAGGTCTACCAAATAGAATATCACAACAATCCATAGGCATAACATCACATAGAACTTCATCAAAGTAATTTCCAATCTTGAACTTCACAAAACATTGTTCACTTACCAATATCGTATGCTCATCCTTGATCCATGAAACATGATAAGGTTTAGGATGCTTTAGTCTCTGCAAATGCAACTTTATAACCAGCTCCTCTAATGCCAAAATTTTTGAGCATCCACAGTCAATGATCACTTTGCATCATTTTCTAGCCATCTTACATCTAGTTTTGAAAAGACTTCTCCATAGGATAGGTTTCTCATCAATTACCTCGTTACACAAAGTTCTTCTCACCATTAGAATTTGTCTAGCCTTAGGTCTACTTGGTGAACTGTCAAGGTCTCCTTTAATCAAAAAAATTATGTTACCTTGTCCATTCTCACTAGAGAATCTATGCCCTTCTTTACCACATCTAAAGTAATCTCCATGAAGAATACCTTTAAAATAAGAATTAGCTCTTCCTTGGTAAAAACTAGTAACTCCTTAGTAAGAATTGGCAGCCTTCCATTCGGTCTTGCCTTTATTATCATGTTTCCATTCAAATTTTCCCTTCTCTTGCACAAAATTGTTAGGTCTGCCACCTTATCCATAGGATCTACCTCTTCCTCTCTAGAATCTACCACCTCTACCTCTTTGTCTTTTTTCATGCTTCTTTGTCAAGATCTCCTCAGCTTTCAAGGAAAATTGGTACACTTCTTCCACACTTTCTAGTTTCACAAAATTTATCTCATCTTGAATTATAGATCTTAATCCATTTAGATACCTTGAAACTTTCTCAACCTCATCATCCATATGTCTATATCTGATGTCCAATCTATAGAATTCCTTAGTATACTACTTCACAGTCATTTCTTTGTGTCTCAAATTTTTCATCTTTCTTAGCAAGCTAAATTTTTCTTCACTTTGTTCACCATTTGTAGCCAAGTCCTAATCTTCTCCTTTCCTCTCATTTGTCTATCAATTTTCAAATGTTCCCACCATAGTGAGGTGTGACCTTTCAACCTAGTCACTACAATTTTCACCTTCCTATTATTAGGATTTCCTTCAAACTCAAAGAACTTCTCCATATCAAAGATCCAATCCAACATAGCATTGGTGTCCAATTTTCCATCATAAAGAACAAATTCTATAACATGCTTTGAATTTTACCTAGATAATACTCTAAACAATCTTTCCTTGTCTTGCTCTTCTTTAGGTTATTGATTAGGGTTTGGTGTCATTGCTTCATCATCACTCACATCACCAAGATGTGCTCCTCTCCTCTAGGATGTCTCCATATCATCCAATCTACTATAATTTGTCTCAACATCTCCATAATAGAAGTGTAAGAATTTTGTCTACATTGAACCATCTTCACAAATAGGTTCCTATAAGATTGCAAGCCTCTATGAGTTATCTAGGTCAAGTCCTTAGATCTACCACCCTACAACCAAATCAAACTTAGGGTTCTACATGATCCAATATCCACAAGGATGAACCTCAAGCTCTGATACCATCTAGTGCAAGGAGGGATTTAACAACTACGGCCAAAGGCACACCTAACTATCCAACCACATTATTGAGTAAACACAACAGAAGAAAACACATAGAGAACAACACCAAGGAGAGGGAGAAAAAAATAATTTTATTGATTCATCAAGTTATCAGGATACTTGTCTACTTGTAAGGCCTTTGGGGTTACAACCAGATACAAAATACAACTTCAAGATCTACAATCCAACTTCAAATTTGTAATTCTTGAAATATTTTCTCTAACTCTTTAAGTTTGACCACTAAGCTAAACCAAATACCTCTACTTATACTTACCAAAATTTCTTACAGAAGATTCTAGATCATTAGGTAATAGAAAGGCCAACATCAAAATGGTCTGCACTTATCCCAAGACAAGATCCTATCATTAAATTCATAATCCAAATTAAATACACAAGTTGGCTTAAAATAAGAACCAATCACAAATAGACTCAGTCAAAGAAGAACTCGAGCATCAAAAAATATCAGGTTCACTCGGCACATGAAAGAATACTCAATCAACACTAGATAGTTGGGTCAACACTAAACTCAGTTAACATTGTTGGTTAACACTAAAATTGTTGGAACTTGGCTAACACTACGTGTATTGTGAACTTGGTGATAACACTACTAGAATGAACAAAAGTGATGGATTACAAGGCAACCAAGTATGCTCCTGCATAAAGGGGTCCTTATATTAATCATCCTCAATCATACTAGGCCCAATCCCTACCATATCACCCCCCATTTCAATGTTAGACCTAAAATTATGTGAAATCTCCAACATGACAATGAGGAGAAAACTCAAGTGGTTATAAATTTTATAGCAAGAGCCACTATTGTTATTAAACTTTTTTTTAAAAAAAAATCCTTATAGGAATAGCAACATTAATGTTATGGAAGTAATGATTCCCACTCTAATATTTATTAGGTGTGAAAGTAAGGTTGGTCACATTTCCCTGGTATGAAGCCATATGTGAAATGATAATCACCCCAAAAAACTAATTCTAGGGTGATTTCAAAAGTCTTGTATAGTAGAGAGGAAAGTATAATTATCACCATAATAAAGGAAATAAAAATAAAAATATTTGACATCATACCAATTGCCTCTATATCCTTAATGTAATGAGAAAAAAAAATATAATTTAATTCTTTAAAAATTGTCATATCTAGGTTTTGGAAGATTAAAATTTGAATAGTCCATAATCCCCACCAAATAAATGACTACCAAAGGGATGCAATATAATCATAGTCACAACTTACATAATCATGGTTAATGGGCTGAGGGCCATTCTCTTCGAATGAGAGCTTGGACATAAATAGGAAGAGGGGCCATTTGTCTCCAACATTTAACTTTGTCAACCTCAAAACCTAATCCAACCAATAGATCAATAACTATATTCCCTTCTCTATATCTGTGTTGAAAATGGAATCTTAAAGATGAGAAAGGAGATGCCAAACATAATACATTTAATGCTAACCACTCAATATACATATATAATTTTAGAAACCTCAATAATTAACTTATAATACCCTTCAATGATAAAAGATTTCCATCTAGTAGAGACTATCCACTTTAGACCCTAGAAAAGGGCTAGTGCCTTCCCACCATTACTAGAATAAAGGTCAAAGTTTTCAATAAATGTGAATTAAATTATCCCTATGGTAAAAAATCATACCACCTCCAACATAATAGTATGTACAGGATCATGGTGGGCCAAACTATGGCCTTAAGTGGCAATGAAAAATTAGGACATCAATGTTAGTCAATTTGTTGTGAGATCTTGAATTAGTTATGAACTTTTTATCAAAACTTTGTAAGAATAGAATCTATACTAAATTAAATTTAGTTTCTTAAATATTGGTCCATTTTTATTAATAAATAAATAAAACTAATTGGTCAAAATTTAGAATTTCAATGAAAAAGTACCAAAAATTTCAGGAAAAAATAAGTAGGTGTATGTTTGACCACCTTAATCACAATGAAATGATAATATTTTTTTTAAGATTCTAGATATAAGAAGAAGACTCATACCTAGATGTGATGCATTTTTTTTTTGTATTTTTATTCCAAGGAAATAATAAATGCTGAATTTTTTGTTACAATATATTTTGGAATAAAAAAATTCTCATGTCTGACCACCTTAACTCATTCAAAACTATACAAAATTAAAACTTGTTTTTTTTTTTTCCTTATAGTAGGAAAAGAAAAGAATGTGATGCATCTTTTGGATTTTGGGAAGGTTAAATCAAAGTTATAACTTTTTTCAATCAATACATAAATCAACACTTGATAAGTAATTTCAGTTGAAAAATAAGTCATAATTACTTACCAAACTTATAATTTGACAATAATTATATCGATGGAAAACAGATAATTTCCTTGCAAAACCCTTTTCATTTCATCAAATTTAGATGAAAAATGATTTTTTTTTAGATCACCACTTTTTGACTCATCATGATCCTCCACACACCCTAAAGCCCCATTTCTAACATCCCTATCAAGACTAAGTTTGAGCCAACTAGGGGGTGCTATGTAGTGTTATCTTTGATCAATATTTTAGAATTATCAAAAGGTGTAAAAAGAGTCATGGAGGTTCTAGATAACAATCACTTAATAGTCCCATATGGAAGGGGGGTGGAAGAACATTTTTATTTAGAACCAAAATGTTCTCCTATAGAAAATAACAGTATAAAAAGAGTCATGGAGGTTCTAGATAACAATCACTTGATAGTCCCATATGGAAGGGGGGTGGAAGAACATTTTTATTTAGAACCAAAATGATCTCCTATAGAAAATATCAACAATGTTGCCACTATTAGAAATAGGAAATACTCAGGGGGGTGGGTGAATTAGTATTTCACAAATAATTGCTCAAGACTGGATATCTTTCACAAACATATAACTTACATAAAAAAGTAAACTATTTTGAGAAATAAACACAACCATTAAAAATGAAACTCATAGCATCATATTTTGCTAACTAGGAAAACCATGGTTAAGGGAAAACCTCAATAGGGATGTTACCCATAAAATGATGCACTAATCGAAGGTATCCTGTGAAAGATATTGACCCTGCTAGGAGTGAGTTACATTTGTATAATGTCTCAATCCTTTTTAGAGGACTGGCCCTTGTTAGAAGCCTCAACCCTATTAGGATTTTATATTACAATTACAAATGTGTACAAGATGATCTCACTACCCAAACATGCAATATACAATGAATTTCTTCAATATAAAATATAAATACAAAAACATCTTTGCTATTGTTGATATCTTCAATATCAAATATTTTCCTTTGCTTCTCTTCACAAAAATTTATCACAATTTACACTACTTTGATCATACATCAGAATTTGCATCACATATATTTCACATGCATATCACAAAATTTACTTACATGTTCACACAACTTTATAACCAAAATATTTTTCTTTATACATATTTCTTTAATTTTTTACCTCCATACCTTTAGATGCTTGTCATAATAAAAAATTGATTCTTTATAAGTTCAATTTAATATCAAGGATGTTGTCCCTAATTAATTAAGTAATAAAATTGATAAACAAGATAATTCCATAAGGCAAAATATCCATTTACTAAAATCCTCTTTGTTTTATCTTTATTATAAACTTAGACTATCTTTGTTTGTTTTGTCCATAATATCTTGCACTCTTGCACAAAACATCTTGGCATACTGTACTACCTCTAGGTAAGTGTACATGTCCTATAAATTCCTCTTTGAATTTCACCAACCAAAAAGCTTCCTGTGCTAACGGATGTACTTTGTGACACTAGACAATTTTCTAAATTCACATCCCAAAACTTTATCATTAGGATATGGTGACTTGATCTAAGCTATATGTTTCAAGAAATGAAAATAACACATCTTATTAACCTACCCAAATTACAAATAATCTCCCCCTTTGACATTGATGAAAACATATGGGAAAATTGGCTAAGTCCAAAAACAAAATCTTCAAAACTTGTCACATCAATTACATGGCTATTACAAAATTTTCAAAAACTGAGGATCAACATTATTTATACCATTTTTTCCTTATATGTCTTAACTAAAATATAAATCCCCCTTTGATTACAATTCTTTGCTCTAGTACAATCTTGTATTCTACTCAACCTTGCATGTATATACATCCATACAATTTTCCTTATACACTCCCCCTTTGACATCAATGAGAAAGGTAGTGACAAAACTTATCTACATGATAAACTTTTGTTACCTTTTTCTTCATGCTGATATTCTTGAAATGTAATCAGCAAAGCTTTCTTATAGTATTTTCAAATTCCTTCTCCCATGTTTCTTTGATTGCCTCTGATATACTAATCAAGGTGCATAGTCCATAGGACACTACCTCTCTTGCATTTAAATCTAAATATACAAACTTTTCAAATGATGTCTTATCCTTAAGACATTATTCTAACTTATTTTTCATATTTTCGATCTTCAGTGTCAAATGTTCTCTCAATAATGGGAACCTCATGATTATTATTTCTCTCTTCATCTCAATTAGACTTATATCATCCTAAATTATTCCAATGGTTATCTCTACATCTTCAATCTTCTTTTGAGGCTGTTGAAGATCATTTGCAATGTTTCATAGTTCCTCCTACTTCTCATTTAGCTCCTCACTCACATCTATGATGAAATAGTATGACAAGGTGCACTATCCATACAATGTCCTTCCTTCTGTCACACATATTCTCAACTCTTTTATGAAAGAGTCAAGTGTTGCTAAGCCATTTCTAATATTCTTACACACTATGTCAAAAAGTTGTGCATCATGCTTGACTTGTGCCTATGTTGATGCTACTTCTAATAACTAAATAACATAATTATCAAATTCCTTGATCAATTCCTTATCTCTAGCTTGAGCATATTCCTTTGCTATTCTTCTAGTCACAACACTTTGAAGTTTCTTGAAGACCTCTAAAGTCTCTTGAAGACTCTTTACCTTCTTACTCTTTTCAAATAATTTTATTAGGGATAATAGCAATCCAATCTGATCATCATCATCACCACATAAAATATCTCATGCTAATTCCAATGTGGACATGGATTTCACAAGGGTTTCCAATAGGATATCTTCCTCATGCTGAAATGTGACTCTATCAATCATAGTCTCAATTTGATCCTGTAAGAATTTTCTTTTGGGAAAAATTCACCCAAGACCAAGGAACTCAAACACAAGCAAAAATAGACTAGAATATGATTAGAATAACTATATAGTATTCAATTCAAATGCACAAGTACACTAGGAGTGCCTATATATAAAGGCCTCTAAGATGCATCCAGAATTTCTAGGAGTTAGCAACATGATAAATCATGCAACCAAGCACATATCCACCAAATATGGGTTATCCTCCATTAAGCTCGAAAGTAAGTGCAATGATGAGAATTTATGTTGTAGACACCATGTGCTAAATTAGCAGTGTGAATAATTGTATTGTCTACATGACAACTCAGTGAATGATGCAAACTCCAGTGTTGTAGACACCATGTGCTGAATTAGAGTTGCATACTTATGTGTTGTCAACATAAAAACTCATAAAGGTAAGAAAAATCCTAAGTGTCAACCTAAGAAAATAATAAAACAATTCATTAACCTAAGTAAACTTAAGTAAAGCGTAAATAGTAAATATCTATTTACACCAACACCCCCCCTTCAATGCAACTTAGGGAATGCACTTAAGCTCACAAATGCATGATGGGTCCCAGTTATGAGGCCATGTTAGGTACCCATGTACAAAATTAATGCTCTACATACTATGATGCAATGAAATCTCTCATAAAGATGAGAAAGAGGGAAAACCTCATGGGGAAAAAACCCTCCTCCAAAAAGAGAGATAAGTACAATAAAGAAGATGAGAGAGAAGAAGACCTCAGATGTGGAAAAGATCCCTCCCAAAAGAAGGAGAAGAGAGAAGTCAAAGGAGTCCCCTTTTTGCAACATCTCGCACCCCCAAGAGATCTCATAAATGATTATACTTGACCTTGGTGAAGGGTTTGGTGAAGATATTGGTGATCTACTCTATTGTAGGACAATATTGTAGTGCAAAGATTTGCTGATGTATAAGCTCTCTGATATAGTGCATATGAACCTCGATGTGCTTGGTCCGCTGATGATGAACTAGATAATTAGATATTTCAATAGCACTCTAATTGTCATAATGAATAATTTTAGGCTTAGGTAGACCAAATCCAAACTCCTTAAAGATGTTCTATAACCAAAGAGCCTTTGTAGCTGCATTGACAACGCCTCGATACTTAGCCTCTATGAAAGAAAGAGCAACATTATTTTGCTTCTTACTTTGCCAAAAAATAGGGCTAGAACCAAGGTGAAATATGTAACCTAAAGTAGACTTTTGAGAATCAAGGTCCCTTGCATAGTCTGAGTCTATGTATCCAACCAGCTGAAGTCTTCTACCTATTGCATAATGTATCCCATGTGTATGTGTACCCTTTACGTAGTGAAAAATGCACTTGGTGTCCTTCCAATGAAGTTCAAGTGGTTCTTGCATGAAGCATGAAACCATGCCAACTAAAAAATCTATATGAAGGCATATATGTGTCAAGTAGATAAGGCTCTCAACTAAATATCTTTACAATGTAGCATTAGCAAGTGCAGTGGTACACTTGGCCTCTAGCTTGACACCTAAAAGAAAGGAAGTAGGTGCAGGCTTGTAGTCACTCATGCGAAACCAAGAAAGTAAGTCAAGAGCATACTTGGGTTGAGAGAGTGTGATCCCTACTAAAGATTGTGTGATCTCAATACCAAGGAAATAATGTAGCAAACCTAAGTCTGTCATAGAAAATATGTCCTGTAGAGAAGTCTTGATACTGGCAATGATGGATGAAGTGCTCCCTGTAATGATCAAGTCATCGACATAAAGCACTAGTATCAAATGTGAGTCATCCTTCTAAAGAATTTAGACATTCAAATCAGAATGACACCTGGTAAATCCTGCTGAGAGTAGGAAGGAATCCATCTTGGCATACCAAGCCTGATGAGCCTACTTAAGACCATAAATATACTTCTTCAATCTGAAAACCATAGTAGAATCCTATACGAACCCCTGTGGCTGCTCCATATAAATTTCCTCATGAAGATCACCATTCAAAAAAGCACTCTTAACATCCATCTGATGTACAACCCAACCATAAGCTGCAGCAATAGCTAGTGTCAGGCTAAAGGAGTTCATCTTGGAAACTAGTGCAAAAGTCTCTATATAGTCAATACCTGGAACCTACAAAAAACATTTTGCAACTAGTCTAGCCTTATGCTTATCCACACTTCCATCCACTGCAAATTTGGTTTGATAGATCCACTTACATTGAACCACCTTTCTTTCCTTAGGAAGGGGAACTAAGTCCCAAGTGTTTTTTTTGATCAAAGAGTTATATTCTTCCTCCATAGCCTTGTCCCATTCTAGAATCCTTGATGCTTCCTTAAATAACTATGGATCTAAATAGATGGCTATATATGCATGTGAAAATGACTTGTGTTGTGACCTTGCCCTCCAAGTGTCTGAAGGATTCCCCACCAATGAACTTGTTGCATCAAGGGTTTGCTATTCCCAATGAGGTTTAGTGGAAGAAGAAGGAATGTCCTCAACTATTTGTTGACCCTATGAAGGTGGTGTCTTGTGAGTCATTGTTGGAGGAATCTCATCTTCTAAGTCACTGTCATCACTATGATCACTATCCATGAAGGAGGAAGAAGGAGGAGTTGAAGAAGCCAAACTTGGACAAGTTTCTTCAAAGTGAACACTCCTCTCATAAAAGATTTCATGAGTCTCTAGATCCATTAGTTTGTATGCCTTGAGATGGTCAGGATATCCAACAAATATGCATGGTTTTCTTTGTGGTTCTAATGCCTTTCACTTTTGTGGAGGTATCATTGCCCATGCTAGACAATGAAAAACTTTTAAGTACTTTATAGTTGGTTTTCTACCACACCACACCTTAAAAGGTGTTATTCCATCTAAGGACTTATGAAAACTTCTATTTTGGATGTAATTGGCACAACACATGGCTTCTACCCATAACACTTGATCTAGAGACTAATGTTGAAGCATACAAGTGGTAATTTCCTTAAGAGTTCTATTCTTTCTTTTAGTGACACCATTATGTTGTGGCATGTATGCAACTGAATGTTGAAGATCAATACCCTCATGAGTGCAAAAGTCTATAAGCCTAGAGTTGACATATTCCCTACCATTATCTATTTGTAGAATCTTGATGGCTTTCCCTAATTTTTTCTCAACTTGAGCTTTGAAGGTGATGAAGTTATCAAATACTTCACTCTTATGAGCAAGAAAAAACACCCAAGTGTATCATGAAAAGTCATCAATAAAGGTTAGAACATAGCAGGCATTACTAAAGGATGGTTTGGGAAATGGGCCAGCTACATCACTATGAACCAATTCAAGAACAACAGTTGCCTTCCAAGACTTTCCCTTTTCATATTTCTCTTCAAGATGCTTGCGTACTTCACAATATAGACATACACCCTCTAAATACTTGACTTGAGGTAGACCAATGACCATATCCTTGTTGCTTAGTTGTTGAAGGTAGCAATAATTGAGATTTCCAAATCTCTCATGCCATAGTTTACTTTGTGTATTTGAATGAGTCAACAAGGCAAGGGAAGTGGACTTAGGCACAAAATGTGAGAAAGAATAAAGTCCTATCTCATGATTAGCCTTTCCAACCACCACCATAGAATCATCTTGGGGATTTTTCACCACAACTGTATTAGGGAGGAACTCTACTTTGTTGCCACATCCATAGTGAGGTATCTGATAGATGGAGAGAAGGTTGGTGCTAAGGTTAGAAACATGAACAACATCCTTGAAGACACCATTTTCCATCTCAACATTTCCTTTACCTTCTACTTCCACTTGAGTATCATTACCCACATAGATGTAAGGTACATTTGATGGTTTGAAAGAGGAAAATTGCTACCTTGAAGCACCCATATGATGTGTTGCTCCTAAATTAAGAACCCATTCCTCAGCATTTTTTGTACTTGCTACCAAAGCTTGTCCCTTACCCTTTGAAGTGGATGAAGATCCCTTGTCCTTATATGCATTTGGTACATCAATTTTGTGTTTCCTGATTATGTTGACCAATTCATCAATCTTCTTATCCTTGCACTCATGTTAATCATGACCATTCCTCTTACAATAGGAACAATTCTTCTCCTTTTTGTTGGAATTGTTCCCCTTTTGGTTATTTTTGGAAGAAGACTTTTCCTCATTGTGGAGAAGATTGTTGAGTGGAAGAAGATTGATGTGAGGAAGATTTTTGTTTTGAGGAGGATTGTTGTGTGTCATCTTGTGGCTTAGCATTCCACTACTTCTACTTCTTGTTGGAGTTTTTACCACTTGAATTACCTTCATTAGCTACCAAGGCTTTGGGCTTGGAAGACTTGAGAATTCCCATACTCACTAGATTGTCATGTTCTAAAATCAACATTTCTAAAAATTTCTTGAATGAAGGCTTAACATAGGCACTACCCATTGTTAATTAGTGTGTATTATAACTAGAAACAAAAGGAGCATATTCAAGTGGAAGATGGGTCATGATGTGTTTGATCATCCTCCCATCCTTGATGGGTTCACCACAATCCTTAAGTTGTGCCCTATATATGTCTACTTTGGTAAGATAGTCTTTGATGGTATCAAAATTCATAGGATCCAACTTGAGAAGTTTGTCCTCAATAGTGTAAGCCATGTCTTCATCTATTGTCCCATAAAATGCTTCAAGTTTAGCCCATACCTCTATTGGATTGGTAAGCTTCCTAATGTGAAATTTGATAGGATCAAAGATATTTTTCAACAAGGTTCCTAGGGCCATCTCTTGTTTGGAGTCCTAGTCTTCTTTCTGAGCTTCATCAACATTAGTAGGGGGTTTCTTTGTTGTACCAGTTACATAATGCAATAAACCTTTTTCCACCAATGGTTCCTTAATGTGTAGCATAATTATGTGGAGTTAACTTTGAAAAATAACCCATAATGCAAGAGCACAAGATCAAGGAGACATAATACACAGTACACATCCCCTCTTTTCACTAAATCAAAAAATCCCCCCAAAATGAATGATTTTGTCACTTTATATGTAATGCATTTACAATAAGGCACTTGTCAAGTGGACAAAGTGGGCTTCTAATTTTTTTTGTTTACAACCTCTTTATAGAGTACAAATCTAGAACTTTACAATGTAGCTAAAAAATACAACAATTGTGAAGCAGTACAATGCAAAATAGGACCTATTTCTAAAAGTGGTATTTTTGTCCACACAAGCCTAAAATTTGACTATAGATCTAAAAAGTAGACAAAAAAATATACACTTTCAAAAAAAATGGAACTTAAAAAGGAGTCTAGATGAGCTTGTATGATGCATTTGAAGTTGCAAAATGTAGGATTAGACTAGTACAATTGCCAAAAAATGCTATTTCTAAAAAAATTGTGCAACAAAACTAGAAAAAAATTGCACCACTAAAAAGTTCAAAAAATTTTACCCAAAATCAAAATAAATTGCACATGATTTGGAGTTTGGATGATCGAGTTATGGCCTCTCAAAGTCAGGTTGCCAAATCAAAACTACATCTAAAGAGGGGTCTAGAGAGGAAAACACAAGCTTAAATTTGACAATTAAATGACCATCACAATAGTTCAAAATTTCCTAAGAATGACATTCAAATGACCATCAATTTTAGACTGATGGATTACTGACGTTAGCAAAAATGTAGGCCCTTGCTGATGTGGTGATGATGTCACCTATACAGCTGATCACATTAGCATGGTATAGTAGAGTATGACTAGTGATGTGGCAATCAATTTGGCAGTATGAAGAAGGATGATATGTTTTCCTACATGGATGTTGAGTCAACTGGTGACTATCAAGCATTCAGTTGGAGGCTGACTGGGTGATTACATTGGTAGATGTTGACTTGTCATAGAGTCCATGTTGGTGGATGGCTATGCGACATGTGTCACTATTGTAGTGTCACCAAGAATCACCGTGTGTCTAGTGTTGATTAATTAGAGACTATTTTCTAACATGTTTTATAGCAGGTGTCAAGCTGGTGATCAGATTTTGAGGCCAAAAAGTATAAAAAATGGTAATGGAATGTGGGCTGTAGTCCCACATTCAGTGTGGGATTAAGCACAGCAATTTTTAAAAAAAAAATCCATGAAGTTGAAGTAAACAAACCATAGTGTGGATTGCTTGTTGTTGATTATAATTGCTTGGTCGAGATTTGGTGTTCGTACGTTGGTATAAACTTGTCGACTCAAATGAGACTGTTGAATTTGGTAAAGGTTGCCCAGATTTGATTGTAGAATATTCTACGTAGGGCCAGGGTGTGACTGCCTGATAGTTGTGCTAAAAAAAATTCTCTGCACGCCTAACTGGGCTAAAAATCTTAGAAAAAATATTCTGAAAATACAAAGAAAAATCACAGATCTAAAAATCAATTAAATAGATCGAATAATAACCATACCAGACCATACCAAATTTCCAAATCAGGCCTTTAGGTCCTATTTGCAAATAAATTTTTCCTCATGATCAACTGTACCCTAGCATAGGCAAATTTATAGTCGATCTTCACTGAATCATCGCTCCGGACATAATGGTGAGGTCTGCTTTGGCTCTAGACACTCTTGATTGCTATAGATGCTCTAGATCTAAATTGGGTCCCTACAAGAGATGAAGCAATGAGGTCTCCAATGGCTATGTGAGGAGAATCTTCCTCAGCTCTAATACCATGTAAGAATTTGCCTTAGGGAAAAATTCACCCATGACCAAGGAACTCAAACACAAGCACAAAATAGACCAAAGTATGATCAAAATAACTGTATAGTATTCAATTCAAATGTACAAGTACACTAGGAGTGCCTATATATAAAGGCCTCTGAGATGCATCTAGAATGCCTAGGAGTTAGCAACATGATAAGTCATACAACTAGGCACATGTCCACTAGATATGGGTTATCCTCCATTAAGCATGGAAGTAAGTGTGATGATGAGAGGATAAGCCTACAATGGTGTAGCATGCAAATTTATGTTGTAGACGCCATGTGATAAATTAGGAGTGTGAATAACTATGTTGCCTACATGACAACTTAGTGAATGATGCAAACTCCAATGTTGTAGACACCATGTACTGAATTAGAGTTGTGTACCTCTATGTTTTCAACATGACAACTCATAAAGGTATGTAAACTCCTAAATGTCAACCTAAGAAAATAATAAAATAATTCATTAACCTATGTAAACTTAAGTAAAGTGTAAATAGTAAATATCTATTTACACCAACAGTTTCAACTATGCAAAAAATGTTGATTCTGGTATGATTATCATACAATTATTTCTGATTTTCTCTTCTTGTTAATGTTGATCTATTTTCTCTCCCTCTTCTTCATCCTTCTTTTCTTCTTGGGTGACCACAAGAAGTTGGGTCACAATTCCTCGGAAGTCAGATCTGCAGAATTGTACTTCTCAGAAACGAGTACTACCCATTTCTAAAATTAAGCTTCGGGCAACTGAGCCAGATTTTAAAAGTTGAGTACCTGATATTGAAAATTGGATCGGGTGCCTGAGCCACTCAAATATCAGGCGCCCACCTTTTTACAAATCGGGTACCCGATTGCTTACAAATTAGGTACCCAATTTATAAAAGTTTATTTAACCGCTTTTTTGGCATTTTTGAGGTCATTTTCATGACCTCAAAAATGGGAGCCCGATTAGAAACACATATGGGAGCCCAATTTTCAGCCCTACCGACTACCCCATTGCTGCTAGTTTTCGATACACCAGGTATTTTAATATGTTTTATACTATTTTTCTTCTTTTTTTTCAATTTTCAATTTAATATGTATGTTAATTTATTGTTTTTTCACTTTTAATATATGTAAAATTATAAATTTACATTCTTAATGAACTTAGATGTTTAAATTTTTGTATTTGTTAATTAAAATATAGTTTCGTAAATGTTTATTTAAAAAATTATTATTTTAGATGTTTTGAAATGTATTTAATTTATGTATTTATTACAATGTTGAATGATTAGATTAGATGTAAATTCATTTTTTAAACATGTAATTTTACAAATAAATATAACCTCGACCTAAAACCATATAACCTCAACCTTGTTTTAACTATAACCTCGACCTAAATTCATTGTTTAAACTATAATCTCGACCTAACCATATAAATAAAACCTTAAACATATATAACTAAGTACTTAATCACATAACAGCACGCCAAGGGATCTAAACAAAAAACTAATAGTATTTAAAATGATTTTACTTAAATTGTATTGTATTTTATTTCATGGATCAAAAATTGATGATGTAAACTATTTTATAAATGTATATTCTTTCAGTCGTTCATACCCTGTGTTAGGAACCTGTGTGTTCCTTCTGTTTATTTTGTCAGAGTAGTATTGTTGGACGCATATGCTTTGTAAGTCGTCCCGTGAGTATATTTTATTATCCCACATGCATAGGTAGTATTACTTTTCTAGATCGTACTCAGTATATAAGAATAGGTTGAGGCCCTTGATGGGCACGGACGAATTTATTGTATTGAGCTTACTCAAAGGAGGTTACCCCCTCGAAGTGGCCTGCGATCAGTAGATTCATTCTGAGTTCTGCTATCACTTTGTATTCTATTATTTCGAGCATTCTCACGATATTGCTATAAGGAGGTTCTTCTCATCTGGTATCAGAGCACTCTCTTGGGCTCGCTGGGTGGAAATTACATCAAATTTTTTTTTCTGTCGTGGCCTTCAGGTTCCTCTCACTTCTAATATCTCTTGTTATTGCAATAACTCTTTTCAGTTGTTCTGTCTGTGAGTGAATTTTTCTAAGTCGACTGTTTCTGTTTCTGCTCATACTTCCGCAGAACGTCTGCAATATCATTTCGCATACTTCCTTCCTTGGCGACCCAACCCCAAATTTTACATATCAAAGCCCTAAATCCCTCATTTATCTAATTTTAGGGTTTTCCCTATCTTTTTCACCTCTCATCCAATCGCCACCAAACTGAGCCACAAGATTCAATTCCTCATTTTGCTCCCTTATCCCTCTTGGACTGTTCGCCTCATTTCGCCTCCCTACCCTTGAAACCCTCATTTTTCTTTTTCCCTTGTCCCCAGATAGTCTCCCACCACCCGTCGAACACCCATTTCCTATATGAGTTTTACCCAAATCCAAGTTTGCCGTAACTAAAAAAGTTTTTGTTTCTCATCTTCTACCCATTCCAAAAAAAAAAAAAAAAAAAAAAAAAAAAAAAAAAAAACCTTGCTTTATGGTTGTTACGCGTACAGGAGCAAAAATCATGGAAGAGGAAATTGCATCCCTCAAAACCAAACTTCAAGATCTGGATGACAAAATTCTGGGTCTTAACTTTCAGCAGTCAGCCATGAGCCAAAACCATTCAGGAGATATTGGGTCCTCTTCTGGCAATTTCCGTGGACCAAAGCTTGATTTTCCACGCTTCGATGGTTCTGATCCGACTGGATGGATCTATAGGGCAGAGCAGTATTTTAGCTTGCATAATACTTTGGATAACCACAAAGTCCCCCTTGCATCTTTTCATTTGGAACATGAAGCTCTTCAATGGTTCCGTTGGTACATCAAGGCTAATGTAGGCCCAACGTGGAGAGAATTGTGCACCCTCATTTTGGAGCGCTTTGGCCCTAGTTCCTTTGATGATTTCACAGGAGCACTCACTAAACTGCGTCAAACAGGCACTGTAAGAGAATACCAGACAGAGTTTGAAAAATTAGCTAATTACACAGAGGGCTTGTCTGATGAATTCTTCCGTAGTTGTTTTGTCAGTGGTCTGAAGGATGCACTTCGCTCAGAAGTCAAAATGTTTCGACCTACTACAATGATGGAAGCCCTTGGGTTGGCTAAGTTAGCGGAAGACAAGATTAGTGCTCTACAACGCTCCAGATCTAATTTTGTTCCATTCAAAAATACAGGTTCTCACAACCCTCCAGTCATACCAGCTCCCAGAACTACTCCGATCAAGCACTTGTCTGAAACAGAGATGCGAGTCAGGCGAGACAAAGGGCTTTGTTATAATTATGATGAGAAATGGTCTCGGGGCCATAGATGTGTTCAGAAAAAGCTCTATCTCTTGGATGTGGATTCTCCACCGGAACTGGAAGAATATGTAGATGCTCAGGAAACAGTGGATGATGAGGTTGAGCCTCACCAGCCTGAACCTCCTTCACTAGAAGCTCCACCAGAGATATCTGTCCATGCTTTGGTAGGAGTCACTACTCCACAAACCATGCGGGTCAAGGGTTTCTTCAAGAAGATCCCTCTTACTATACTCATTGATTCTGGTAGCACTCATAACTTCATTGATCCACGAATAGCCAAACAGGCTGATTGCTTTATCCATCCCTGCTCTAGCTTTGAAGTCATGATTGCCAATGGGGGCACTTTACCTTGTAAAGGGAAATGTCGCAATGTGCATCTCTCTATTGAAGATTATAACATGCGCTCTGACATGTTTGCCTTACCCTTAGGTGGCTGTGATGTGGTTTTGGGTGCCCAATGGTTACGCACTCTTGGCCCCATTCTCTGGGATTTTGCTGAACTTTGGATGCAATTTTCAGCCGAGGGGCACCAACACACTTTGAAAGGCTTACAACCAGGGTCTCTCAGCATCATCAGTTCACACCGTATGGAAAAACTTCTTAAGAAGAATTCACATGGTGTCATCGCTCAGCTCCATTCCATTCAGATGCAGCCATCAGCAGTCTCTAGCACTCCTGCCGATCTCCAACACATTTTGGACAAGTATTCTGGTGTATTTGCTGAACCTGTGGGATTACCTCCTTCTCGTCCAGAGGACCACCGTATTCAGCTCCTTCCTAGCAGTGTTCCGCCCAACATCAGGCCCTACCGCTACCCATTTCATCAGAAGACCGAAATCGAGATACTTGTCTGTGACTTACTGAAGCAAGGTATTATTCGCCCTAGTACCAGTTCCTTTTCTTCTCCAGTTCTGCTTGTTCGCAAAAAAGATGGGTCATGGCGACTCTGCATTGATTTCTGAGCACTTAATCATCTCACTATAAAGGACAAGTTTCCCATTCCAGTTGTTGATGAACTTCTTGATGAACTTCATGGGGCTCATTTTTTCTCCAAGTTAGATCTTCGTTCTGGGTATCATCAAATTCGGGTTAATGAGGAGGATATACCTAAAACTGCCTTCCGCACACATGATGGTCACTATGAATTTTTAGTCATGCCCTTTGGCCTCACGAATGCTCCTTCAACATTTCAGGCAGTGATGAATAACATATTTCAACCATACCTCCGGAAATTCATTCTGGTCTTCTTTGATGATATCCTCATATATAGCAAAACTTGGGCTGAGCATCTCCATCATCTGGAGCTTGTCTTGCAACTTCTCTCTGATCATCAACTCTGTGCAAAACTATCTAAATGTGTGTTTGGCCAGGAGGAAGTGGAGTATCTCGGGCATATTGTTGCACACCATGGAGTGCAGGTGGATCCTACAAAAATAGATGCCATGAAAACTTGGCCGCATCCTAAAACTCTCAAGAGCCTTCGGGGTTTTTTGGGGTTGACTGGCTACTACCGCAAGTTTGTCAAAGATTACGGGAAAATTGCAGCACCATTGACAGCTCTGTTAAAAAAGGATGCCTTCTCCTGGACCCCTGTTGCTGAGACTGCATTTGAACAACTGAAACAGGCTATGTGCAGTACACCTGTTCTCGCGATGCCAGATTTTTCCAAACCCTTCACTATTGAGAGTGATGCTTGCGGCAATGGATTGGGTGCTATTCTCCTGCAAGATGACCATCCTATTGCGTTCACTAGCAAAGCCCTCTCTGGTAAGAATCTAGCCCTCTCTACTTATGAAAAAGAAATGATGGCTATTTTGCATGCTGTACAGAAGTGGCGGCCATACCTCTTAGGGAGTCATTTTTGCATCAGAACCGATCACCAAAGTCTGAAATACTTCCTGGAACAATGGGTATCCTCTCCTACACAACAGAAATGGGTCAGCAAACTCATGGGGTATGATTATGAGATCACCTACAAGAAGGGTAAGGAGAATATTGTGGCAGATGCTCTTTCTCGCACATTTGATAATCAAGCTTCCCTTTCCGCTATTTCTATGCCCATTCCCAATTGGTTAGCGTCTGTTCAGCAGGGCTATGACAGTGACTCTTCTTTATCTCAAATCATTCACCAGCTAGCCAATAATCCTTCTGCTATACCACATTACTCTTGGGATGGTGCTTCTCTTCGATACAAGGGTCGGCTAGTGCTTCCTCAGAACCCAGCTCTACATCAGGCTATTTTTTATGAACTCCATGCTTCTCCTTCAGCAGGGCACTCAGGCTTCCTCAAAACTTATGAGCGAGCAAGGAGAAACTTCTTTTGGAAAGGGATGAAACAGACGATTCAACAGATGGTGGCTGAATGTGATACTTGCCAACGCCACAAGGGTGAAACGACCCTCCTTCCTGGCTTGCTCGAACCATTGCCCATCCCTACACGGATTTGGACTGATATTTCTATGGATTTCATTGAAGGGCTTCCTAAATCCGGTGGCAAGACAATGATCTTGGTTGTGGTTGATCGTCTCTCGAAATATAGTCATTTTTGTGCCCTCAGCCACCCCTATACTGCCTCCTATGTTGCACAAATCTTCATGGACCAAATATTTCGTCTTCATGGACTCCCTTCTTCCATTGTCTCTGATCGTGATGCAACTTTTACCAGTCATTTTTGGACTGAACTGTTTCAGAAAACTGGCACCAAACTGAAGATGAGTTCGGGCTATCACCCACAAACTGATGGTCAAACTGAAATTGTCAATAAATGCTTGGAAACTTATCTTCGTTGCTTCACTTCCGAACAGCAACATCAGTGGGCCAAGTGGCTCCCTTTAGCTGAATGGTGGTACAATACCTCTTACCACACTGCCTCTAAAATGACTCCATATGAAGCAGTCTATGGTCAGGCACCTCCAGTGCTCCTTCCCTACACTCCCAACAGCTCACCAGTCCAGGCAGTTGACATAGTTCTCCGCAGCAGGGATCAGATTCTTCGTACCTTACAGGATAATCTTCACATGGCCCGTAATCGGATGAAATAGCAAGCAGATCAACACCGTTCTGAGCGCTCATTTCAAGTTGGGGATATGGTTTTTCTTCGTCTACAGCCATACAAACAATCCTCCCTAAAGCTGAAAGGGCGTCATAAGCTGGCCCCAAAATTTTATGGGCCTTATAAGGTTCTGCAGAAGATTGGTTCAGTTGCTTATAAACTGGAACTTCCTCCTTCTTCCCGCATTCATCCAGTCTTTCATGTTTCTTGTCTAAAGAAAGTTCTGGGTACCACTGTCAGAGCACAAACTACTCTCCCTGAAATGGATACGGAAGGATCCATTATCCTGGAGCCGGTGGCAATCATTGACCAGCGCACTCGCCAGCTTCGCTCTTGCTCCATCTCTGAGGTCTTGATTCAGTGGCATGGCATGCAACCAGAGGATGCTACCTGGGAACCCCTTCTTCAGATTCAACAACAATTTCCACACCTTAAGCTTTGAGGACAAAGCTTTTTTCTAAGGGAGAGGGGATGTTAGGAACCTGTGTGTTCCTTCTATTTATTTTGTCAGAGTAGTATTGTTGGACGCATATGCTTTGTAAGTCATCCCGTGAGTATATTTTATTATCCCACATGCATAGGTAGTATTACTTTTCTAGATCGTACTCAGTATATAAGAATAGGTTGAGGCCCTTGATGGGCACGGACGAATTTATTGTATTGAGCTTGCTCAAAGGAGGTTACCCCCTCGAAGTGGCCTGCGATCAGTAGATTCATTCTGAGTTCTGCTATCACTTTGTATTCTGTTATTTCGAGCATTCTCACGATATTGCTATAAGGAGGTTCTTCTCACCCTGTGACATGTACAGTGGATGATTGTGCATTCCAAATTAATTTGCCAAGTGGCATTCAGAACAAATGTATATAAATTATTTAAATGGATTGAACTGAAGTAGTTAATATTCTTTCATGTGGATGTGTTATTTATTTTACTTTTAGTACTTATAATTATTTAAAAATGAAATGTAAATGTGCTCATTAAGGAATGCAATCTCTTATGTTTTTTATAAATGTAAATTATTGTATGTATGTTATTGCTCTCTTAGTAAAACTTTTGATTAGTTCTTTGGATCCCTTGCCTAGGCGTCATTTAGGATTAACTATAATGTCAATTTGTATTGAATTTAACTCTGATTATAACCCTCACTATCATCTTAACCTTAATCTTAATTTGCTAAAACCTACACTAGATAATATATAAATAATTAAATAACTTTCCTATCTTACCTTGAGTACTAATTTTATAAATGTCAAACCCTAAGATTGAAAGGTAACCCTGGCCCTTAACTAATTAATATTATACTTATAAACCAAATTGAATTAAACCATGATCATAAAACTAATTATATATCCCAACTTAACAGTAGAGACCTTGAATTTAACCTTAAAAATCCTTTCCCCAACCATTAACCAAATTGAACCATTACCCTAGAAGATTGAACCAAGTTAAACATTGACCTTAAGATTAAACCAAATCACCCTAAACTAGAACTCAATAATATATTGAACACTTTAAAACAAAATTCAAACCTAACTTTTTTGAATTAAAGTTAGTTTTTAATCTAAAAGCTCTTTACTATAATTCTATATCTAAAACCAAATTTAGCACTTTAAAACTTAATTCAATTTATTAACTCTTTTCCTAATTGAAACCTAAGCATGTAAACCTAATCAAATAGTACAAACCAAATTGAACCCTAATCCTAAAACTAATTAAACATTGATATCAAGGTCTCAAAATGATACATCATAAAAAAATTAGAAGAGACTTGAACAAATCAGGCATCTAATTAATTAACCCTCCTTGACCATCAAGAGGTGGAGGTGTCCACATCAGTGTGAGTAGGAGCCTAGACTACACCCTTGGATGCCTAAGAATATATCTAAAGAAGTGAATAACTTGTCTTTCCACTAGATGCCTAAACCTTTATATCCTAAGTGAGTATTCATCATGTAATATCTAATTAGGAGGGTATTGAAGCACTCTAACACCCTAATCCCTAACTAGATAATTATGTTAGGGTGCACTAATTTCTATTTATCTTGGGTTGGAAGTGCCTAAAACTTTTTTTGGAGACTGGAGATTCCCCTATTTGTTTCCTATTTTCCTCTATGGGTAGCCTAAATGTTTATTGCCTTTGCAGAATGGAAGGCCACATAAAAAAATATTGCCTTATTCTATAAAAAGAAATACCCACCCCCTAGTGATATATATAGTAAGATCTTTTTCCTAATTTTACTATCAATTTTTTGGGTTAGAAGATGATAATAGTTCAAAATGATTTAGAAGATAGGGATAAAATGAGAACCATCATTCCTAGAATGAAGATGCATTATTCCAAGTGATAAACCCATTTCTATCATAAATCAACTCCTCCATCCAAAAAATTAGTAATGAGAAATCCCAACGTCAAGTAATCAATGGAGAGCTCATAAAATTGATCAAGTGATCAACAGAGGGCTCATAGAATCCCTAGGTCAAGTAATCAAATTGGACCTCTTTTCTTCGTATCGGGTAGTAAGATTTATGTCTCTACATCTATCTTATTGGGGCTAAATATTGAGTCCCCTACCATGTGTAGTAATTATGGTATTGGATGGAGATTTCATAATTAAGTGGTTAGGTACCTAGGGATTCCATTTGTAGTAAACCCTAACATATAAATGAAATGTGTCTTTATATCAACAAGAAAATCTTTGGAAAACTCAACAACTGGAACTCTAATTATCTCACTTTGGTTGGTAGAATTCAAGTATGTTAAAAGATTCTCTCCTTGAATATTGGGTGTAAGTTTCTCTTCTTCCTGCTCATTTTATTTAAATCAATTTGGTCTTCTATATAAATCTATTAGTAACATTTTGTGGATAGCCAAGGGATCACTCTGGCAATAAAATGGATAGCCAAAGCTTCATAAGGTAATGAATTATGTATTATGATTAGAATTAGGATTATTATATGGTTAGGGATAGGGTTCACATGTATTAGTTCATTACCTTACATGATCTACACTTATAGTTTGCATTAAAAAGCGAATAATAGTTAGGATTTAAACTACAAGCATAAATATTTTTTAATCAAATCATAATTCTATCTCTAAGCTTTCATTAGATAATTTTAACCTTAACTCTTGTCTTAACGCTATCTATTATATATCCTATAAACAATAGGAACATAATAAATATCCGAAACCTAAATATAATTCTAACTAAAACCATAATCCTAGGTAAGTTCCCTAACATTAAAGGATCACAATCATTATAATAATCTTAAGCTTAGCCATCATGAAAACTGTTAACATAACAAAATTGTAAACCATAACCTTGTCATAATCTTAACTTTATTTCATTCTGAGATGAACATATATAATCCATAACATTTGAGTTCATACAATCCCCCAGTGTCACACAATAAGTGTACATGAAAGAAAAATTAGCTTGGTGGCTCCTATTTTAAGAAAAGAAACCTTGAACTAACCTAGATATATTTTTTTGGACTATTATTTTATGATTAGACTTAAAAATTTAGTATTTAATGTTTAATTTGACTTAAGTGTTTAACTTTATTTATTTAATTGATATGATTTTAATAAAGATATACGCATTTATATAGATCTAGTTGATAAATTTTAGATTTAAATTTTATTAAATAGTAATTTTGTCATGTTTTATGTTTTATGTTACCCCCTCCACCTCCACCTCCACCTCCACCCACACCTCCACCACCCACCACAAATGAGCTCCACGAGACCATGAGGCATAACCTCAATGACCTCATGAGTGATATAGAGGCTATCCGACGTGAGAGACACCCCCCCCCTCACCTACTACATCTTGCAGATAGCATGCAAGGCATGGTTGACTCCATTCATCATTTTGATTTAGACATTGATTCATTTAGATCATGGAGGGAAAGCATGTGTGCCTTCTACTCTGATGGCTTATCATATAGAGAGGTTTATAACCTACATATAGGTAAAGGGAATTTTCAAAATTATTTTTTAAACCCTAAGATGGGTGAACCAATTAGTGATAAGAAGCCTCACATTTCCATTAGGTGGTGTACACATCCACACATAGCAGCACATTTTTGGGAGCAGTGGTGGATGGTATTTGACCATCTACCACACGCTAACCATGAGGTGCCCATGTACTTCCTTAGGAATTTATGGGCTGAGTTTGAGTTGGGTTTGAAACCCAACTATTTTGATATGAAAGCATTTCAGGTGATTGGTAGAGGGATGCCTCACGATAGGCCTAGGGAAAAGCTGAGTGATAGAATGAGAAATCATAGGCAAGCTGAGCCCCTTGTACCTCTTCCTGTGCCTATTGTGCCTGTTCCTCACAATCATCATGTAGTTTCATCTACTTTTACCCATTTGAGTGCCCTTTTGGGAAATTTAGTACAACAGTGGATGTAGGCGGTACATGCTCCTCCACTTGGACATGTTTGTACTAGTTGTGGAGGCATATGTACAAGCCCCCAGAGCGATCTTGGTGCAGCACACGATGGTCATTATGCTGAGGGTGCAGATTTTGATGATGTTGTATACGCTGCTCGTGGTGATGGTAGTGATGAGATAGATGTGTCATCATTTGTTGACCTCATGCAAGAGGGAGAGCCTGGAGAGAGTCAAGAGCAGCAGGTAAAATTTTAATTTCAATATAAATATAAAGTGCACATAATTATTTACTTTCTACATACATGTGTAATTGTATTAACTATATTAATTTGTACTTTTCAAATAACAGAGGATGGATGATACTGTTCCTCCTAGGAGGCAATACAGTCTTTTTCTGAGACCTACAGATGTTGGCATCCCTTATACGGTATGCACTTTTAATTACACTGTAAAAATGTACATTCAAATTCAAATTTAATAACATGTGCTCATAAGTTCTTTTTATTTGATTTTGTAGAGATTGTCTGCATCTACACATATTGATGTCAGTACAAGTCCTACTCCAGTTACCACTGAGGCACAGCCTCAAATACAATAGGTATGAACTTTTGACTGAAGACAAATAATTTGTATTATTTTTATGTATGTACATTATTATTAACTTATAATCTGAACAATTTTGACTCACATGTATATATATTTTATGTGTTTTGATTTTACGAATAGGAGCCATATCATACTCATCCATACAGGCCTCGGTATAGTCTATTTTTTACTCCATCTTATCATTATTGTGCTAGCATACTTGTAGACACATTTGTGACATTGGCTACCACTCAAGTATGATATATACATTATATATACATGTTAAATTTATAGTGTATTAAAAATGTAGTGTACAAATTATGTACTTTGTAATTATTCATGTATATTTAATTTTGACTAAACGTTTATGTATCCATAATTTTAGGACTATGTCAACATGAGTGTTGTTGAGAGCATGGGACATAGCCAAATGGAGGTACCTACATCGTCATTTGAGGTCAGTATTGTGATTTATGTACATAATGTATAGTTCATTATGCTCTAAAATCAAATTTAAAAACTGTATGTATTGTAAATTGTAGGACCTCACCACTACTGCATTTGGTAGTTTTGACAGTGCACCTCCTCCTGTTACTTAGGGACACCCATCTCATTTGGTATAATTTATTTTATTATGTAGCGAATATTTAATTTATTTACAAGCTATATTTTGAGACCCATTTCAATTAAGCATGTACATGATGAGACGTGCCCCATGTTACACAAGGTGATACATCTACCTCACAGGGTATCCGACATGACAAGATGGCTCATATTACACATGATGATCCATCTGAGTCCTCTTCGTGTGGATCAAAGAGGACTTTCGATCAGATAGATTAGGTCTTTTTGGCACTTATAGATTGTTTTTTTATGATGTGCATATTATTTATGATGTATACACTTTGTGTTAGGATAGTTAAAACTGTATGTTAGACCATGTATTTTTTCACTTCATAGATCATGTTATGATGTCTGTTAGACCATGTACTATTTTTTTACAACTTCTTATCATGCTTGTGTATGTCGTACATATATTATTATGTTTCACCATGTTTTAAGTATATTCAAACCATTTTCTTTATTCTGACATATTTTATTCATGAACATATGACACATTTTGTAAGTATATATGCAAGATGAACAATAATTTTAACTATCTATAGAGCATTATTGGATAAATATCACATCAAATTTATGCATTGAGATTCATACAAATAAAATTGACCTACTAGATTAAAAAATGTATTGATAACGTACCTAACAATGTATCATAAGTGATCTTAATGTGTTGTTTGGTAATGTAAGACTCATTATCACCTAATAAGACCTATTATGTGGTAGTAAAAATATGAATACCTATCATAACCTATAAAAGACATAATGACCTATTAGGACTCCCATGTCCCCTTAAGACACACATGTATGGATAACGTACTTAACAATGTATCATAAGTGATCTTAATGTGTTGTTTGGTAATGTAAGATATAATCAATACAATGAATACAATGAGTAATGATCTAACATATAATCAATACAATGAGTAATGATCTTTAAATTATCATGTGCAAGTGACTTGTTTTGAATATTACAATCAATAGTAATTTGAAACTTCAAACAAACATTAATTTAAACATGCTTGAATGTAAAAGTAATGGAACAAAATAGGAGGTCATTACTTAAATTGACAATTAATTTACAATTTATCAAGTGCACATACCTTTAACTTTCAAATAGAAGTAAACTCTCATTTTTGAATTAGTTTGTACAACATATTTCACAATATATGTAAGACAATGTCAATGATATATTTATAGTTCAGTGAACTCATTTGAAACATAAAATTGGTTGAACACATCTCTTCAAATGAGGTCCTATAAAATAAAAATTTAAAACAAAAACACACATGTTAATAAACACATAAATTAATATTCAAGGTATCTGAACTATGTAAATATATGTGTAATTTGTATGTACTTACTATGTGAAATTGCACAAGATGTTGATGTTCGATCCACTTTAACATTTAAATTTGCATAAATTGTAATTGAGGCCTAAATAAGAGGTATATAAGTTCTCTAAATTGGTATTGACAACACAAACATACATGTAATTAAATTATATAAGCACATATATATATAAATAATACAATAATGAAAAAACTTACATGTGTTTGATTTAAATGTAGTCATCCCACTGTACCATCTGCATCCTTTCTCTTTTACAATGCATCTATGATTGTCTCGTGCTCGTCCATTGAAATTGTCCATAATACCTTATTGGCAAGTCTCCCTTTGTATCTTTCTAATTTAATATTTGTTGCCACAACCAAATGAGAATAGTGTAAAATCTTCTTTTCGATTTGTTAGTCTTCAAATGCTGGCAAACCATTTCTTCTTGTTAGGTATCTACGTAGCCAGGTGCTAGCTACAAAAACAAACCTGATTGGATACTCAAAACCATCATCATCTACTTGATGACATGTCAATTTTTTCTTAGGTTCCACACATCTAGCTAGCCAATACTCGGTCGGTTCATCATTATCACTAGGTGCAATAACAGCATAAACATGTCCTACAAGATAAGATAAAGTATAGAAACATTTTAATCACATGAGTATACATATGCAAATTATATAAATTGAAGCATGAGATCGCAAAAAAATCTAATTAAATTGTGCATACCAGGTTCTATGATGTCTGAAATACGATCATAGTCTTCTGATGCAAAAGTAACATTCTAGCCTTCATTTACTATAAAATACTTGTTAGTAGGTGCTAATGATCTTTTTTGCCAGTCTTCAACCCATTCTATATTCTCACATTCTTCCCATTCACTTGCAAGACAAAATTGACAAAAACAAGCAAGCTCCCTAATCCATTTAGTCCAAGTGTTAGAATCTGAACTCCTAAATGAATGCCATTTAGCTGACCCACTAATTGTATCACAATCATATCTTGAAGGGATATTATTTTCTTCAACTAGGTAGAAGAAATGTTTGATTGTAGAGTTTTGACTTGATCCCGTGTATAAATATTTGTTACACCATTCGACAATCTCATGTGCATTTTTGAATTTAGCTTTTTCCTCAAATTTTAATTGCTCTCTACTAAGGGCTCTCTTCACACATGCACCAACACCATCATGTTCTCCTTTACCATGTCCAACCTCAAAAAAACTCCACACATGTTGGATGTTAGTTTGCTTATGTGTCCTACTCAACCAATGGAAAATTCTAGCATTCTTGAATTGTCCTGTACAATTATCTGACCATATCCAATGTTGTGTCATTTGAATTTGTCTCTCTTTTAAATTATCATAAAAGACCTTGAAAAAATATTGGACAAACTCAACTGAATGGATTTTATTATCACTTAAATAAAAATGGTACTCTCTCAATATTTTTTGGTCCTCCTCTGTACTATCAAGTGCATGCCTATAAACTATATGTAGATAAATTGTTACTTGCACTAAATTGTAATATTGTGGTTGTACCTCTTCTTGCAGTGCAAGCATGTAGTTCTCTGCAAAGTCAACAACTGAAAGTATAGTACCAATTGGAAATGTATTCTTACATATGCAAAATTGTCCATCAAGCCATCTAGAATATTGAGAGTGTTTAACATATTTTGGTATGATCACACTCTTAAACTCATCCATAAATGCATGACAACTAACTTTATCTGTAACTAGATCACACCTTCTTCCAATCTTCCCATCCTTCAATGGATATTCAATAGTTTTGAATCTTTTTAGCTCAACTAATTGTTGTCCAAAAGTAGTCAAAGCATTTTCATGCAAACATTCATCTAACAAAGAAAGATTTCCACACATATCACATGTACTAGAAAGACATGCATTGAAAAGAAAGTATTGATCATTAGGTGGCTTACAAAAAAAACCTGATATGAAATCTTTTATAGTTTGAGGTGGTATTTTTATACCACATTCTTGCAACATTTCTTTACTATGCATGGTACCACATATAGATCGAAATACATCATAATGGTAATGAAATTGAATATGAGTTTTACAACAACATGTGATTCTTTCCTTGTTAATCCTTACATACCATGGTTTACACTTTTCAAAACATCTTTGACTAATGGTAATATTTAATACCTTACCATCTACAAATTTTATAAACAATTCAGTTTGAGTCATGTCCAAAAGGTGTATAGGATGTGGATCACGTATTTTTGACCCAATTCTCAATTTAAGAACATCTCTTGAATTAGCTGATACTCTTGTATTATCATGCCAAAAAATTTCAATCAAACTTTTGATTTCACTAGTAAGTTTCATTTCACATCTCAAGAATCTACCACTAGAAGTCCATAAAATATTTGTTGGATCACATTCAAAGTTAACCCTTCTCTTTATAGCTCTTTCTAAAGTCTTACGATTCACATTAAGATATCCACTTATGTTGGTAATCAATCTTTTGTCAGATGTTGATTTGTTAACTAAAGCTGTTGTTATTGCTCGTCATGCTACATTCTTATCTTTAGACTGACTTCTCTTTTCAATAACATCAAAGGCACTAGCAACAGTGGATACAACTTGTTTTAAAGACTCATTTTTATGCTTGGGTTTTGCATACATTCCCAACCTTCTGATTACTTTTTGAATTTTAGACATTTTAATTAGTTACAACATTAGCTGATATTGAAACCCAAATTTCTTATTATAAAAAAAATGCCTATACAATCTATTAGCATGTGTCCTAATTTGTCTCCATGAAACCAATCCCTCAAGATTATCTAACACATCATTAGGAATATGAAAATTATGTTCAGACACTTTACCATCATCCTGACATGTTTGTTCAGTAGTTGGTGTTTCTATGTCTACATTCATGTAATTTTTATTTTCAAACACTTTACTATTTTCACTGTTATTTGGGATTTCAATATCATTTTCAAATTTTCTTGGTATTTCTTTCAGGGCAAGCATTTCAATTGGAGTGTTTTGTGCATGATTGTTTGACAATTTCTTCTCATGAAGAAAATCTAAATCATTTAAATCGTAACCTACTTCTAAAAAATCACCAATTTTATCACAAGAGAAAATTCAAGGCTTTGGAGACACACCTGTATTAAATGCATAATTAGAATGTGCACCTGAATTTTCTTGTATTGGGTTCTCTTCTTTGACCTCTTCATCCATCATGGTATCCTCAATGTCTTTCTCCTTTGAAACATTGTTCAAGTCTCTAATTCTTTGTCTTCTCTCTCGTTGACGTTGTGCTTCATTCTCTTTATTTGTTGCAATCTCCTCATCTGTCAAAACTCTTGCTTTCTTCTTTCTTCATTGTTTTTATCCCATGGTTGCACCAATTTTGAATTTGAATCAATAGCTTGAAAATTGTATAAGAGGACAAGAAAATAGAATAAGCATGATGAAATTTGGTGTTGCAGATCAAAACTATTGTTCAATCATTTCAATCATTGAAATTGGGTTGGTGGGGCAGCTTTTGGGGCCCAACAGGTCATCAGAAACGAGTACTCGATTGCTTAAAAATTGGGCACCCGATTCTTTATAAATTGGGTACCCATTTATAAATCAGGTACCTAATTTTTAAAAGAATTGGGTACCCGATTTTCAAAAAGTCAGGTACAATGGTTCAAAGCAATCAGACACCCAATTTTTGAATTACAAATTGGGTGCCCGATTCTTGAGACATGAGCGGGAATTTGGTATGGCTCTTGACTTTTGCATGGGGTTTTTCTTTGGGGAAAGGCATGGCATAGGCTTGGTCCCACCAAGCCATGCCTTTATGATCCTATTTTTTCTAAGGCATTTAATCGTCAATTTCTAATATTGTCATAATTTTTTTATAGTCATTCCCATTGAATTTTTTGACGAGACAAAAACCCATTATAGGTCTTATTGTTCTGATTTCAAAAATGTAAATTGTATAGTGTTATTAGTTTATTTTCTATTTTTCCATTATTTATTAATCAAAACTATCTCCTAAACGTTAAAAAGTGGCATTCACTAAAACTTTAATAACTTTTTTATTTTATAATTTTTCTTAAATTAATTTATATGTCACCAATCTACATACAATTCTTTTGATGTTTAAAAAAAAAAATTGAAAAAAGTGATATTTTGATCAAATTATGTGGTCCGTACATGACAGGTTTTAAAATTTACCTTTATAGCCAATTAATAGTTAATATAAAAAATATATATTCAATAAAAAATTAAGAAAAAATATTTTTATCAATATTAGGTGTATTAGGTAACTCTCTTTAAAAGGATTTGCAAAAATTCATTTATTTGTGTCAAATTATGGTGTCTGTACACGAGCATGGTATGCTCCTAAAATAGGCATTTTGAAAAAGTGGTTTTTAAAGATCCATACCAAAAAAATTCTATCATATGGGTGCACAAATAAATTACATATTCAAAAACTAGATTCCGAACACTAAAAATTTTATTTTTGGAGTTTTTTAATATTCAATATCTAAATACCTCAAATTTTGACATCAATTGACAAGAAATTTCAAAAACAGGAAAAACACTTCCACTTTTTGGCCAAAAGTGAGACCCAACTTCTTGCACTGACCCTCCTCTTTTACACCATCTTTCTTTTCTTTTTCTTCTTCCCCCTTCTCCTCTTCTTCTTTCTTCTTCTCTCATTCTTCTTTCTTCTTTTCTTCTGCTCTTTTCTTCCTCTCTTCTGTTCTTTGTTTCTTTTCTACCTCTTTCTTCTCATTTTCTTCTTCTCTCTTTCTCTTTTCCTCTTCCTCATCTTTAGAACTAGTGTATAATACCAAATTATCAACCATGGAAGGACCATAGTTCTTAAATGAATCTTCTATTGTGTCCAAGGTAATGCTTCTATTGTCTATTTACATGGTACCAATAGAAATCCTTTTACCTTGGGAGTAGTGGTTGACTCTGACATTGGTATATCTTTTCCAACTTTTGTTGCTACTATTAACATGTTATGTTTCTCTACTATAGGGATTGCTCCCATATCTCTTTGGTTTCCTTCTCTTTGTTTGATTCTAGTGAAGTCATAAATTTTACAATAGATTCCTTTGTTTTCTCATTGACTTCCTCATAATTTTCTCCCATTATGAGTATTTATCTTCTCTAAAACTAATTGTTAGAAATAGGAAATACTGGGGGGGAGAGGGTGAATCAATATTTCAAAAACTTTTTCCCAAAACTAGATATCGTTAATAAACTTATAACTTGCATAAGAAATTAAAATAGCTATGTTGAACAATAAATACAACCATAAAATAATGAATCTCATAACATCATTTTTTTTAACTAGGGAAACCATGGCCAAGGGAAAACCCCAATGAGAATGGTACCCACAAAATGATGCACTAACCAAAAGTATCTTGTGAAATATTTTGACCCTCATAAGATTCATTTACATTTGTATAGTGTCTTGGTCCTTTCTAAAGGAATAGTCATTGTTAGAAGAGTCAATATTGTTAGGAGTTGTTATTACAAATAACAAATGTATGAAAGATGAGCACATCACCAAAACATGCAATATACAATGAAAATATTCAATACAAAAGATATATACAAAAACACTTTTACTATTGTTGATGTTGGAAGCATGAATGTTGATGATACTTCTATGGGGGAGTATTGTAGAAACATGATTAGATCATTATCATGATGATATGTTGCATTCATGACTATGTTTGTCATTGATGTTGACATAGCAGTTTTTTTTGTTATCTGACAGAAGAATAACGATAAAGATCAAGTTGGTACGGATAGATAGTTGAGAATTTTCACTAAGCAAGGTTAAAGGGAGATAATAATAAGTGGTTATTATATGCATTTAACCTCAAAAGCATAAGATATTAAGTCTAAAAGAAGTTATGCAAGTTTTGGTGAAGATTATTCTGAGATAGAGTTTATAGAAGCATGTTCTAGTAAACTTGTCATATCTCTTAGTAGAGTTGTTATTCTGAGAAGCTAAAGTTTAAGATGTGAAGAATACATTCTAGAGATGATGTAGCTAAAGCTTACTCATCATAATGTCACATGTATGGAAATTTATTCAAGTTACAAGGAGAAAGATCAATGTTATCGTTATGTGTAATGTGTTCTTAATGAGATCCTATAATAATTAATTGAGAAGGTGTAATAGCCACCTCAAGGAATTATTTTATTGATTTAGTATAAAGGAAGGACATTTTCCTTTATCATGTATGGTATGTATAAATGACTGCAAGAAGCACAAAGAGTAGAATATAAAGATAAGAAGAGCAGAGTGAAGGTGAAGAAAACTTCATTGTTGAGGTTTTATTATGAGATCCGAGGTTTGATATTTGGATCTGAGGTTCATGACCTAATCTAAAAGGTCTAACAATGATTGGTCTAGTTGGCAGGATAGAGAAAAGAGATTAAAGTATAGTATAGACAATTATTCTGCAAGGAATAGTTGAAAGATCAATTGGGAAGTGAGTTTAGTGGTCTTGACCCAGAAGTTGTTTGGACAGTGGGTCCTTCTGCCTTCTACAACTCCTAACAGGGTTAGCACAACTCCTAACAGGATTGCAATCTCCTAATAGGGATTCAAATTTTCTTAAAAGGGACTCATATGTACTAAATGTTGTAATAGACTCCTAACATAGTCCATCCTCTAACAAAGAATATTTATATGAGTACATCATCTTGTGGGTATCATTCCCACTAGGATTTTGCCTCTGATCAAGGGTTTCCCTAGTTAACAAATCTGGTGTAATTGTGTATGTGCATCTTGGTATGGTTGTTTTTTACTTTGATTGAAAGGTTAAGATTATTTAAGGTTGATAATTGTTTAATTGGATAACTGATTCACCCCCTCTCCCCCTCTTAGTTATCTTGGTTGACTATTATTTCTAACAATGGATATCTTCAATATCTAATATTTTCCTTTTCTTCTCTTCACAAAGATTTGTTACAATTTCCATTGATCTGATCAAACATTAGATTTTTCATCACATGCATATCTCAAAGTTCACTTAAAAATTTCACACCACTATTATAAGCTTTTATATAACTTAGATGGGGATGAATAAGTTATCCTTGGGTCGAGATGTGTCAATTCAAATTTTAATAACTTTAAAAAACATAATTCTTGTGGTTTCACAATGCATGCCCTATTTTTCCTACAAATGGGAACCCCCTAGTAAATTTTTTGTCTCTTAGGTTCCTAGTTTGGGGCCTAGGTCATTTTGGAGCTCCACCTAGACTCTGGGTCCTACCTTCATTCTCTAACTGAGAAAATCCAGCTATCAGAATTGGGAAGGTTTTGGAAAAAAGATTTTTTCTATGCTTAAGAGTGCACATGTGCACCTATCTATGGTGTGCAAGTGCACTAAATGTTTATGTGCACCCTTATCTCCCTTTGGAGATGCACACATGCATAGGTGTGCACCCCCAAAGGGTGTGCACTTACCAAAAAAGCTAATATCCTAAAAAAACTATAAAAATAACCTAAGTGAAAGTCACGCACATGCACACCTATCCAAGGTGTGCATGTGTGCACCCTTAATTCTTGACAAAGTAAGGAAAAACCTTAAGTCCCCCCCTTTCACACTAAGTGCATATGTGCAATTGTGCACATGCACATGTGCACACCTCATCAAGGTGCACACATGTGTACGTGTGAAAATGTGCATAATATGGCTAATTAGGGGCATTAAGTTCACCTAGTGCACCTGTCAAGGTGCGCGATGTGCACTAATTTGCATTCTAGGGCTATTAGAGGCAATTTAAGTTGTTTTTCATTATTTTTATGTTCTAGGTTAGGTTTTTTTATCGGTTTGGGTTTATTTTACATTATATTTGCAACTCTCTAAACTAATGTTAGCTTTTTTGTGTAAAGAAAAAGGCATCCTTAACTTGTCGGGGTCATAACTTGTGACCTAGAGCTTAGAATTCAAAACCATTTAAACTGTTGGAAAGAAGAACTAAAAATCTAATTACAATCCCTAGAACAGAAAGCATTTAGTTACCCAATTTTAGGGACTAGTGAAAGTTTCAACTTGAAATATTGAGCAAAAGACCTTCAAAAAAGCCAATTAAAAATGCCTAGAAAAGTTGGTTTAAAAAGATATGAAATTTTTTCAAACATTTGATCATTTTGGATCATCTGGATCACTTGGTCTCTAACTAGGAAGGATTAGGTAGTTAGAGAGAAGAAAGAATCAAGTAATTTATGCTTAAGATCAAAGATACAATGGTTGGACACATGAACTATAACAAGTTCCTCATCTTATGCAACTATTAATGACACAATTCAATAGAGGTGCCTTGGGATTTCAGATAGAAGAAGTAAAAGGAGTTCAAGTGTTTGAAATTTTTTGGCTACAAACAAGGTCTAAATCATCAAAAAGCTTAAAATAAGTACACTAGAGTGCTGCTAGACCTCATCTGAGAAAAACCCGAAAACCATTTTCAAAACTAAGAACTTTAATTTTTTGGCAAATTGAGCACCTTGCACAAATTTCACTAAGGTGCACTTCCCAAAGGTGCATATGTGTGCAAGGTGCACAAGGTGCACTTCTCCAAACATGCACTTCTTTAGAGGTGTGTCAATAGTTAATTGTCATTTCTAAATTTAGAACTTTCCTTGCATCGAAAATGCAATCTAATGGTAATTAAACTCCTATAAACATCCAGAGAAGGTTGAACTTCTATTTTTGGCATCTTTGGAGACTCCTACATCATATAATGGCTTTCTTCTTCTTATTTTCTCACACTTTCTTTTTTTTAAGACATGCAAAGACTCGTGCACCCATTAAATGATATAAACAAGGGTGAAGTCCTACTTAGCACCAGTTAGAGAGTTAGTTTGTATATATTTAGATTTCTTTTATTAGTTTTAAGCATATATTTGAATGAAGGAATCTCTCACCCTCAACACAAATTAAGGAGATGATTACATATAAATTGAGGAACTAATTTAATTCTAGGACAATATTTTGATGCAATAATATATGCTTTTGGTGCTCTCATTATGAGTGTAGTTATTCTTGCCAAAGTGTGTTATTTTTGTGAATTTTTTTCATGATTATAATGGAGCCAATAGTTTTGTTGCATTGATTTGATTGTGTGATATTTTAGTTTTTGTGTTTTCCATGTGTTGACAAATTTTGCTGATGAATCAAATTGGAGAAGAGATCACCCTATTGTTCCTGCATAACTTCTTGTCTTGCATGACCACATTTTCTGTGGCCTTGTAATTTGATAAGTGAAACATCTTTTGGTTTTACTAAGTTTCCATCGATGATTGCATCAGTGGATTTGAGGAAGCATTGCTCCTACTTTCATTGGTTTCCTACCTATTTTTTTTCAACGGCTTAACTCATAGACATGTTATTTTCTTTCATCTCTCAACGGTTTATGTCAATTAGGATTTTCCCTTTCATGATATTTTATTTCATCTCTCATTATCTTATCTTTGTTATTTTCTTTGCTAAATCTTGGTTAATAAAAAATAAAAAATAAGAAAAACATATCTCTTTTGTGGTTGATTTTGAAACAGCAAACAGATTGGTCATCTTATCTGAAATCAGTTTGAACTAGCAAAGGCCTCTTTGTGAACAAACACATTTATCTTCAACTGAGAGGATTCCAGTAGGTCAAAAGATCATCTAAAACCTTGGAGTTAAACCTAGAATAAGTTTTCAAGAGAGGAATTCGAAAGGATTCCTTCCATTAAGCATTGTGTAAAATGATAGCTCAATAGAAGTGGTGCTAGAAGGAGGGCTTGAAAACCATTTGGCTTAAAAACCCAAGTTGTTGTTTGAAAATTTTACAATTTTTGGAAGTTCAAAAAAAATTTTCCAAGTCTATGAATTGTCAAAAGGTGTGTAAGGTGCATTGTTTTTGAGAAAGTGTGCTTCTATAGAGGTGCACTTTTTTCGTAATTGATGCAAGTTGGAAGATCCTAATACATCATCATCATCCACTCCACATTCTATTTCACACATTCCATCATTATGTGCCATGTCTTTCTTCAATGACAACGTTCACCTTTGAATCTAACTAGTTCATTACATGACTTGCCCAAATATCTTGAAAAGTTTTGCCCATTGTTCATCTATGGAGAATCACGAGCAATAGAAGCTCATATTAATTTTTTTAAATGAATCTATAATTAAAACCAAATTCCTTTTCCCTTACACTTTGAGGGAAATAGAATTCAATTGGTACCTCAACAACCACCAGCATGAATAAGGGATTGGAACTCTTTTGAGAGCAAGTTTCTAGAGCAATTCAAGATCTATATTGATCTAGCTATCCTACATCATCAGTTCATCTCAATTAAGAGGGATCCCCACAAGACTATTTCATAATTTAATCATCACTTCTGTAGGATGTATCAAAGAATGGAGTTTCCTTACACTATACCATAAGAGGCTACCATCAAGATCTATTTTGGAATAATGGATTCATTAACTTCTATTTTTATAAGAAGGCTCTCACCCATAGACATTGATACCATTGAAAAGGTCTTCAAAGAGGTTTTTATATTCATGAAGTGGGTTACTACTGCTCCAATGTCAACAATTATATATTCAAGGTATGAGCCCCAAAAGACTGTATTCTTTGAGTCAAAGACTTCTCCACCTGCTAAAATTGAGAATAATATGGCTAGTGAGGTTAAGGCCCTAAAGGAGATGATGTCTCTTTTATCCAATGAACTCATCAAAATAAAGTTGAGTTCCTCAAGGAACCAAGACAATCATCCAAGACAACTTTCTGCCTAGAATAATTATTCTCAAAATCAAAGCACAAATGTTGGCCTTTATAGTAACATCAACAAGGAGAATAATGGTATTTTATACGGTATAATCATGTATTCATGAGACTTTAATGTAGAATATAGATAAAATGACAAAAAATCAGACTAAACCTAAGAAATCATTTTCAAAATGTAAACTCTATGAATGTCTCATGTTTCTCTAACTACAACTCCTAAGAAAGCTTTCAGACCAGCATCTCAGTGACAATTCTAGAATGGGAGTATACTTAAAATGTAGATCTACAAGAATATATGCAAGATCTATGACTAAATGCAGATTATATGGTGTAACAACTATAGAATGTTATCAAAATAGATATGCAATGAGCTAAACAAGTGATAAAATGATACCAAATAACATGAAAACAATGCTAAAATGCTATGAACTTTCTAAAATGATAACTCAAAATGTGCCTATAGTGCACATGCCTAAAACTTGGGTCCTTTAGTTCTTGGATTTCCCTCCTATTTATAAGATTTTAGAAGGGGTTGGGGTAAGAATCTATATTTTTACATTTGATTGGTGGATAGAGGTGAAACTAAAAATATCTCATAAGAGACCAGGGGGAAGAGTCCAACAGACTTGATTTTGAGGATAAATGGGGATTTTTTCAATTCTTTTAAATGAAAACAGAGGATTTTCACTTTTGTGAGGATAAATGACTTTGTTAATTTAATAAATGTCCTATTTATTTTCAACAATTTGTCTTTTTCTTCATCCCTTTTTGAATTTCATTTTGTGATTTTGAATTGTTTTTCTCCTCTCTCTTTTTTAAGTTGATTTAGGTCTTGTTGATATGATAGGTGATTAATGACCTGATGTGATTTTTTATTTGAAAGTCTCTTGTGTTCTTTTGCTTTCCTCCTTAATTTGCATTGATTGATCAAAATTGTGTAATTTAGGTCTTTGCCAATTTTTGGGTGTCTATAAATGGCCCTCTTTGAGCTAATATGTGAAGCATATTAGTTCAAAGATTGTCTTGATTTTTGGACTTTAGGTCAAACTCTGATGATTCAATGTCTATTCAATGATATTTTGATGTTTCATAGTTGATATGATGTCTAATTATCATTGATTTTGTTGATTGATGTTGCGATGCTTTCGCTTGGATAGCCTGGTTTTGTTTAATTTGAAATTTTGGTTGGAGTAGAACATTTTTTATTTTTCAAAAAATTTTGATGCCTTGGTTTGATATGGATGATTAAAATTTGGTTGTGCTAGGACTTTTTAATGTTTCAAAAAATTTTGATGCCCTGGCATACTACCCACTCAGAAATAAAATTGGAAAAATGGATGTGCGAAATAGGGATGTTCCAATTTTATTTTTGAATAGTTGATAAGGAATGTGTAGTAACAAAGTGATGTGTAGGATCAATTTGGTAATGTTAATAGATAGAAAAAGTGTGCCCCCTCCCCCCCACCCCCCCTCAAGATACAGAGTGGGAAAATAACTAATATGTCCATCTTAGGATATAGAGTAGACAAATAACAGGTTCACAATAGAATCGATAGCTAAATAGCCAAATGTTGATTGTTGATTGATTTGGGATGTGTAGGGCCCATTTGTCATTTCACCAAAAGCCATGACTATTAGTGAACATGGAACACCACATAATTAACCACCTGTGGGCAGGGGAGCGCATCGCATCACCCAACAATCTCCCCCTTGACGTGCATACGAGGTGCTTACGCAGGTTGGGAAGGCACCGGGGAGATTTGAACCCATGACCAAGCCAAAACCAGGCTCTGATACCAATTATTGGGCCCACTTGCCGTTGCACCAAAAGCCATGACTGTTAGTGAACATGGAACACCACATAATTAACCACCTGTGGGCAGGGGAGCGCATCGCATCACCCAACAGGATGATCACTTGTGATTAAAAACTAATGTCATTGTTCGATGTTTGATTGTTCAAGATGGGATGGGTTCCCCCAGTGAGTAGGGATCTTTGGATTAGATACAAATGGATGATGCATGTGGTGTAACACAGGGTTGATTTGTGGAGCTTTTGTGTTCATTTGATTGGCTTATCATGTATGTCATCTATGATGAGGACCCTTTGATGTTGATGACCTTTTGATTTTGATGATTAAATCTTTGTGATATATGAGTTATTTGAGATTTTTGATGTTTGAACTTATGCACTTGATATATCATGGAATTTGGAATGCATTTGATGTCATGATTTGATTGAAATGATAGCTATAGATGTTGATGTATTGTGGATGATTAATGTAGTAGGTAGAATAGCATGATAGTGAATGAAGTAGATAAATGACATGTATGGGTGAAATGTGTTAATGAGATGAAATGCATGAATTAATGAAAAGTGATGGAAAAATATCTAATGTAATGTCATGAATGTAATGAAATAGGGGAAATGAAATATAATGAAATGAAATTAAATGTGGTATTTAATGAAATGAAATTGGATGTGGTGTAGTGAGTTTTGATGAATGAAAGAAAAGGTGATGAAATGAAATGTGATGAATCAAAATTGTTTAAGATTCAAAAGCCACTTAATGCAATAGATAATGTGGTGTAATGAGGAATGAAATTTTATCAAAGGAAATAGTGACTAGAATTGTTTGAGATTCAAAAGCCACATAATGCAATAGGTGGAATTAAAATATGAGACAATGAAGTGTGATGCATGGTGGCAATGTTGTGATGAGACAAAGTCCACAAAAGTTGAGTGTTAAAAGTCCATTTTGATGTTGATGTTGTTGTCTACCATTCGGTAACTAGTCCTAAGTTATTTTGCTGATTTGTGGAATGATGTTGTTTAGGCTTGTTTGTGTAATCATGATTGATGTACCAACCATGTGTTCACAAGAGACCCAAGATGAAAATGAAAACTAAATGAATGCAACTATTTGTCACTTTTATTGTAAAGAGATGAAATTTAATTGTCACCAGACCGTTCAATAAAAAGTGACCAAGTACAACCACCACTAGCTCAGCTATGGTGATATGAATACTGTGTTACGCCAAGAAGTATCACCAAACAAGGACAATGTACATGAAAAATATGACAACTATTGAAAAACAAAAGTTACAGCCATAGTGAATTAAAAAAAGGCATGTAAACAGTCACATGTCAGATAAAGGACCTCACCTAAGATATCATACAAAATTAGTTGAGTTAAACATGGCCTTCTAAATGAGAGGAGGCACTTACAAGTGGACACCAATAATGCATGAAATTAAAGGATCATAGGAGTTGAATAGTGAAAAACCAAAGGCAAATAAAATATCATGACTTCATCTCGGTATCTCTAGTCAAGTTCATCATCAAGGTACTAGAAGTTTATGACTATAGAAAAACCATTATTTGCAGACTAGGAGTGATGATAGTTGTGTACAATAGTGTCAAGTTTGTTCAATTCCTCCTAGAAGTGACTATTGTACAATTCTGATAACAAAGCATAAGATGTGTCAGTAAAGATTTAGCAGCGAATTCTATCTAGTGATATGCATCGACATAAATTAGGGTGTCTGAGTGTCAAGGCCAAGTGTCAAGTGTACTTGGTATTGGTGTGGTAGGATGTAGAGAGTGGACATGTGGCAAGGCCAATAAAGGTTGAGTCTAGGTGAGTGATGACCACAAATAGGAAAATAACATGGAGATAGAATGAAGCAAGCTAAAGAGTATAGTGTGGCCATTGGGTTTATGAAGAAGTCTAAGGAAGTATGTAAGTGATAAGATGTCAAGCTCACCAAATTAGTTACAGTAGGATGCTGAGGCAAAGGGAAAAGCACAATCAGTGAACCTCTGGGGAACTAGAGTATCAATTTGAACTTCAAGCATTAGTCCAGGAGCTAGGTGAATCAATTCATGTGGGATGGGGGTCAGCACAACCTAAAGATGTGGGGGTTAGGGTGGAGGAAATACCCTTATTAGCATTAATGATGTTGTCAGGGATTGTAGTGCAATAGGCAGTATAGGTGGTATTGGATGATGAGTCAATGATGTAGGCAGAGACTAGTCTGCTCAAGATGATGAAGAGCATGTCAGGATCAGTAAAGGAGGCAGGGGAGATAAAATCTCTTGAAAAGTTTGTGGGAAAATATTTGAGGGAGGTGGAAGACATAAGTGTGGGTGAGGTGATGAGTGGAGCACATTGGTTGATTAGCCTCAGGATTCTAAGACAAGGGTCAACAGAAGGGGAAGTGAACAGTGTAAATGTAGAGGGGCCATGGCTAGAGGCAAGAGATGGAGATTAATCATCAAGTGATGTAGAAGAATTATGAAGAATGTTAGCTAGAGAGAGAGTCTGAGCAAAAAATCTAGAATAGGAAGTCATGTTTCTGCTAGGATTGATGGAAAAAGTGTGGGAAGATGGAGTACAAATGGAGGCAAGATGGATCCCAAGTGGTGGTGAATACAGAGTGGGCACAGGTACAATCATTAGAAGCAGAACTATGTGTGGAGCAATTATAGGTAGAGGGGAATGATGTGGGGATGTGGGTAGAGTGGTTGCAAGCTCAGAGGTTGCAAGAATCTCTAAAGATGGTACAAGCAGGATTGGAGAGCATGCAAAATGAACTAGTGTTACTGTAGCTACAGTCTAAGTCTTTCAGGCAAGCGATTGGAAAATCAAACTTCCTAGTATTGAAGCTACAAGAGCAGTTAGCATTGAGTGTGTCGAAGGTGAGGTAGTTACAGTAGTGGTTGGGCGACGCAAAATCAAACATGGAGCATTCATGAATGGTGGCTGATCAAATGTAGTAGGAGTGAGATGTGGCCCAACAAGCGACCATTGCACTAGGGGTGAACAAGCTAGTGGAGAATGTGTTTGTAGAAATGCAACAAATAGTGAAGGTACATCGAGAATCCACTTATTATATGGGGCATTATCATCAAGCGTAGAATGAGAATTGATGAGAGATGCAATTTGTGGATAAGGAATTTACACAACTATTGAATGTGCAATTATGCAGTGGGAGGTTTTCAATTCCCATGGATGTGGTGTGGGTACATAGAAGATTGACACCAGGAACTTCTTCTTCTATAGCTAGGTCAAAAGAACTGTCATTGATTTGAGACCATGTCTTGCCACCTCCCCCAAGGAGGTAAAAATAAATAATTTTCTAGACATTATTTGAATGTAATGTTGTCATTATTGTCATAGGAGAATAAAATTTGTGTTGGTTGTTGTGGCAAGCAATGAGACAACTAATGCTGATTGTAATGCATTGTTGTGTTTGTTCTTAGTATTTTCATAATGTATTTGGATGTTTTTGTCTTTTTGAGGAATATGTGAATTTTTTTGAGATTTTTAATAGATATTTGAATGTTTTTATTTTTTTGATAGATATTTGAATGTTTGTGGGATTTTGGCAAATATTTGGAAAGGTGTCAATCTCCGTAAAAGTGGGAACAATATGATCTATGTGGCTCTCAATAAAAGATGAGTACAAACTTGTGTAACATTTGGAGAGTCATGGTGTAAAAAGTAGGAAGTGTTAAACCATAAATTATGAGGCACAATTCTATACACACTGATAGTCTTTACAGACAAGTTTAAGACCAAATTTGGAATTTTTCTCTAGGTGCATATCGAGACTTGTAGACGCTCAAAAATGGTTCGCATCTACGATTTCATCACTTCTACATACTAATTTTTCCCATTTTCTCATTCTACTAACTTTGATATTTTGGCCAGATTGACCATATTTTGTCATTTGTATCCCCTTTCACATCAATTTCATATCAACTCGAAATCATATCAAATCAACTCGAAATCACCCAAAATCAACTCGAAATCACCCCAAATCAACCTGAAATAAGTCAAAATCATTCCTAATCAACCCAAAACATATCAAACATCCCAAATCAATCATCATTTATCTGACTCCTAGATATTTTTGTGGGTTTCAGTGCCTTGGAAACCTATCAACCTATCAATCTTATCAATCTAACATTAGTACTGTCATGGCTCTCAGTGCTAGGTCAAACAATCATTCATGGCATCCAATCTTTGACATTGTTGAGGCTTTTAATGTCAAATCATGGCATCATCAACCATTTTAATAACATTGACAATGTCTGTCAATGTTATTATGATCAAACCTTATCAATCGATTTCAATTCTGTAGCATTTACGATGTCGGTTAAATGTTACATATCAACCAATTCATGTCATGTGTCCTTGGCATGTTATCAACTTCAATCAATCAATTTGACCATGGCTTTGGTCTACCTTTTCATCATCTTATTTGATATCCATCATTGTCAAATTTTCATCAAAGGGTACAGTCACATTCATTTAATCAATTTGGCCAATTATCTACTAATTTTCTCTATAGGATTAAATAACCCATAATTTAATCCTATTCTTTCTAATTATTCTTCCTAATTATCATCCTCAATTAATTAATTTTATTAATTAATTGGTTTATCATCTACAAACCATGGAAATTCTTAATTTCCTATGTTCAATTTCCCATCATTAATTCCATTTTCTAATAATTCTTATTTTGTGGAATAAGAGGATTTTTAATTCAAATATTCCATAAAATACTCCATCATCATGACACTTGGATATGACACCTCATGGATTCTCCTTCGACACTTGGCTGAGATTTGTCATAATCAAATATTATTACCTCTTATGCATGTCCCTATCTGGCTTCTTTGTCATAGATTCTTGGCTTTAAGTGGGTTGAGGTGTCTTATGACACATCATAGATTCTCTTCCACATTTAGCCAAGTTTGACTTGCATGTGTCATAGAATCTCACAATTGGCATATTCTGTCATATGCATCATAGGAATCTCTTGCCATGTCACACATCTATGGGTGACAAATCCAATGCCCTCACTTTGAGTGTTGATTATAAAATGAACACTCTTTCTCTCATTTTGGGTCCTTCAATCCTCGAATGCTTAAGTTTTGAAAGTCCAAATCTTTGAATTTTTGATTCTCTACTTCTTTGCATGTTGCATTCTCTCTCACACATAAAATCACACTTCAAGTATTCTCATGGCATTATCCACATCATAGGCTTTGGCTTCAACCTTGTGTGCACTATAGGTGAATTGGAGCTACAATCATTTGGAGAAGAAAGAAGAACATGGGAGCTACAAATGAAAAAGGGGGTTTATTTTGCTTTCTTGATTAGTTTGGCTTTCATGGTAGACTAGTGGGTGCTAACGTATGATTATTGAGTTTTGTGATTTTCTCATAGTATTTTATGCATTTAACCATTTTTTTGGTCCTACATTTGGTGAACCCGACGTGAACATGCATATCTAACTTGGGTTTTCTTGCTTTGTGCTTGTAGGTGCAAGGAAGGAGCTCACTTGGAAGGGTATAATGACTATCTGATCTTCCTTTTCACACCTAGATTAATTAGGGGGCCTATTAAAATGCTCATATGCTATTTTTTCATGCATTCTGTTAGCTTTCTATCGTAGGGCACACTCTGCTCTTGTAGGGCGCACTTGGGACCCCTAGGAGCAGTTTTAGGAGCCCAAAAACCACCAAAATCTCTTTCTGTTGTTTCCAACTTACCAACTGCACCCACCTAGGCCCCAACTACATCATTGATGTATTCTACACTATTTGGGTGCACTTGGGAGTGTAGTCTTCAAAATTTTAGTTTCTAGTTCTTCTCTGGGCACCATTTCCCCACACACTGCACCTGACTTCCCAACTGCGCCCTAAAACTACCAACTGTGCCCATATAGGCCCCAACTACATCATTGACATAGTCTACATTTTTTGGGTGCACTTGGGGATGTTTAGAGCCATTTGGGCCTTCTGGGAAGCAATTTGCACTATCGGAGCACACCTAGGTTCACAGTAAGCACATGCACCAATCAAAATTTGCATTTCAAGTTCCTATCACTCTCTGGGACATAGATTAGGTGATTTTGTGTTACTACTGGTCTAATTGCAGTGTGTGGCAATCATTGGATGAAGATATGATCATAACAAACTACTGATGTGTGCTTTGCAAGACGTTGTCGAAGACTTTGTGTGTCTTTCAAAACTATGTGTGTGGATTTCCTAGATTAGATAACATTTTGTTTGGTGCTTAAAAAGAACCTTTTTCTTTTCTGCCTAGCGTGTTTGTAGTGTTAGATCCCTAGCATTTGCATTGGACGTATCCTCTCCCCTTGCCATTTGTGGATCTTAGGTGTAAGAGAAATTTGTGTAACTTCTATACGAGGCCTACCTTGGACCAAGATACTCGATATTGGGTATGCCAGGGGATAACCTCAGAGTGGTAATGGGCCAAAGCTAGGTCAACATTCCAGTCGCTATATAAAATTTGATTACGGTGAAAGCTGTGTCAGCGGTATTGCTACGTGGTAGCTCTCCTCCAGTACCCTTGTGGTGCGTCAAACCTTGGTTCTCGAGGCTCGGAGACCTTCTGTGGAAGTTTATCATTCACTTGCCGAATGGAATGCCCTTACTAAAAACCATGGTTTAGTGGCCAAAATCCTTTCTATCCACTGGCTCAAGGGATCACCCATGCCCGTGAAGACATCCTACATTCTCATGGTCCTTAGTAGAGGCAACAGTCCCTTGGGAAGTCATGCCCCTTGGGAAGCGGATCTTGGTAGCCCCGAGAAGTGAGTGCATTGTAAGGGGGAGCCTATGGTGCCAAGATCCTAGGTTTTCCACTCTGGATAAGCACGGTTGAACTTTGGTTCAAGTAGGAATTCAGTGGATACAGTCCTAAAAGCCTAGGTTGTGGTGTGTTTGGATACAGTCCCCTTGCACTAGCTTGCCCAGATCTACATTCTACAACACCTAATCATTATCACCTTCACTTAAGACATCATTATATATTTCATAACCTTCATTTTTCATCTCCCAACCCATCCTAGCATCAACCCCAGCATCCTGGCTTCCTGGCATGTCAGTTTGGTAACCATACCCCTTAGAATCAACAAACATTCTTCCTAGCTTACCAACTGCACCTAGAAACTACCAACTACGCCCAAACTGGCTCCAAGTGCATCAATGACATAGTTGGTACTATTAAAGTGCACACAGGTACCTGCATGACCATTTTTGGCCTCTGAACTACACTTTAGGACCCCAAAACTACATCTAGGAGCCTCTAGACCTACCCATTCTGCACTTGACCCAAAACCATATCCTGCACCCAAAATCCCCTTTTGCATCATAGGCATTGTTTGTATCACATATCCTCTTAGCATCACCATCATTTTGAGTCCTCAAAATGTCATTTTGAACCCCCAAAACCTTTGAATTTAGTCAAAAATCTAGACAAAGTATAAGTCTTAGAGTATCTCCTAGTGTTGATGGATAATGGATCTTGACTAGTCTTTTTACCTCTTTTCTTATCATTTTCTTTGGTCAAAATCTATCTATGTCTTGATATATTTGACATTTTCATTTTTTATCAATTTGATCTTTTTGTCTTTTATCAATTTTTGGTCAAGATCCAAAGTCCTTTATCACAAGGTTAAACTCCTAGACAAAATACATTCTAAAAGATTTTACCTAAGTTCAAAACTTTCCATATACCCTTGTCATAGCATAATCATATCCCTAGCATCCCCAAATGTCATTTTGACTTACATTAGTGGTATATCCCCTTCATATTGCATTGATCAAAATCCTTAGCATCATTTTCACTACCAAACCCTATCAAATTGTTCATCAACCAAATTACCTTCTTGAGCATTTACCCTCATTTTGCATGTCCCAAACGTCATTTCAAACCCTAGAACATAATCCTTTGCATGATATAACTTGAATACATCAACCTTTAGCATTTTTAACAAGTCCAAAACATAACCCTAATTGTCATTTTGCATACCTTAGAGTCATTTTCATCCCCTCTAGTCAAACTTCAAAACATCACCTTGCATTTTGCATTTGCATAATATCCCTAGGATATTTTCACTTTGCACATCAAAACCATAATTCATTTAGCATTTCCTCACATTTCATAACATTCCTAAACAATTAAAAATCCCAAAAACACTCATATCTTGCATACCCACCACTCTAAAATCACCCAAAACACTCAAAAATTCCATTGCATTTGCACTCTTAGGTATCATGCCAGCACTTACTAGGAGACAATCAGCCTAGAGACCCGAGGAAATCTATCAACCTTTGTTTTTTGAGGCACAAGCACAACCAAAATCTCATCCAAGACAAAGAAAGAGCAAGAAAATCCAACAAACCTTTGACGAAGACCAAATCGAGGCATCACAACCATTACTAGCAGACCCCTTGAACATGTATTTGCAAGATCCTCAAGCTATGGCACAAAAAACCTTGAACAATACACCTACCATGAGATTTCCTCCAAAAACTTCCCCCACACATGGGATGGTTCAATGGAGTCCTGACTTTGAACCTATATTCCTGCCAATGCCACCAGGAGGAGGAAGTGTACCAACCTCACCTCAAGATGAACAATCACATGCATTTGAATTCAGAAAACCTAACACATCAAACATACAACAAGGTATTGTACACCTAAGTGATGACTCTGACATTGATTATGGCATCACTGATGAAGAAATGGCTAGGGCATGTCAAGACAAAAGTTTTCGCAAGAACTTCAAATGTTTGGCAGCACAAGAAATTGTCAAATTCAATCCAAACTTGGAAGGTCCTAGGTCCAAAAATCAAACCAACACAACAATTGAAAACATCCAGCCCATGATAAATTTGGACTTAGATAAGGGAAAACAACCTTTGGAGTTTTCAAACACAATAATGGCACCTATAAGGTCCCATCAAGAACCAACAATTGAAATCCTCCAAAGTACATTTGAACACATCAATGTTAACCCCTTGTTTGATGAAATACCACCAATCCCTAAACACCCCAAAAGGACATTAAGACTTGATTTTAGTCACATGATGCAACAACAAGATGCACCTAAAGGGACCCATGCTCAAAGGATGCCATAAATACCTTCTTTGGAGGCAAATCAAAAAAGTACACCTTTGCTTCTAACTTTACCCCGTGCTACGACATCAAACAGTATGGAGCCTCTCATAAATACAACATGTGAAACATTAAGTGCAACCATCCCTATAGATGCACAAAGGAAAAGTCTTATTGACATTATGCCCATTCCTAATAGGGACACATCTCATAGTCAAGTCAATATGAGGTCACAAGTAGGAACATCTAAAACACAAAGGTACCAAAAAAACAATACAAACATGGCGTTCAATTCTTAAGGACTTAGTCAACCCCCACGACAACAACAACCTACAATGGTACAAGGACTCAACACTTCCAAGGCACAACCAAGCCTACATCCACTTGACACACATCCCACATATCAACAACAACATCAAACACAATGACAACAACCACAAGTTGGGCAAACATCCAACATTCCTAACACACAATCCCATATGGACAAACTTGACTTACACACAATTTATCAACAACAATTTCAGCAGCAATTCCAACAACAACAAATGATGTTTGCTAAAGAACAAGAGCAACTCAAGCAACAGTTGGAATACCAAAAATTCCTTGAGCAACAAATCGCATACCAGCAACATTTGTTACAACAACAACATGTGCCACAACAACCTCAACAGATATCTCTAGAACAACAAGCATGCACATGGTCTCACATACAACCAATAGAGGTATCCCAACAACAACCACAACACACGGCACAACAACAACACATGGTACAACAATCGCAGTCAATCCCACAACAAGTTCCACATCAAATACCACAACAAGTTCCCCAACAATAGGGACCTTTCTTTCTTCGAGGTGCCAACATACCTCCACCACCTAACGACATTTCATCAGACTCATCAAACACAGAAATGTCAGAACCGAGTAGACATAGTTCTCACCACAGCAAACGATCTACTCATAGACACAAAAGACTTGAAGGAAAGACCATCATGCAAAACCCCAATGAGGAACTATTACATCAATTCAAACAATTTTGCAAACAAGTCGAGGCATTGGGAGTCCAAAAGAAACCGGTTCTATATACATAAAGGGACCTATATCCTAATCCATTCGATAAAAGTCTGTATGTGCCTCCATTCCCAAAACACTTTGAAGCTCCAAGGTTTGAAAAATACCGAGGAAAAGGCAACCCTATTGACCACATCAGAGAATTTTGTGCTTCATGTATTGAACTTAGTGATGAACCCACTTACCTTATGAGATTGTTCCCTCGTTCTCTAGGGGGGCCCGCACTTGAATAGTACTCCAAACTTCCTGGTAATATCAAATCTTGGTCAGACCTAGCAGACAAGTTTATCTCCCACTTTGCCTTTAACATTACAAATGAGGTAAGACTTTTTGATTTGTGCTTAACTAAACAAAAGATGGGAGAATCATTCATCACATTCTTACTGCATTGGAGAAGCTTACTTAGTCAATGCTCACTAGACATTCCTGAAGAACAACAAGTAAACTTGTGCATTGAAAACTTAGTCCCAAGCTTAATGTATGAACTCAAAATCAGGAGTCCAAGCACCATTTCTAAACTAATGAAAAAAGGGGCTAGTATTGAAGATGCTCTTATCCCTAAGGGAAACCTCAAGATAAAAAAAGAAAACACAAACACCAACTCGTTTAATGACAAGGCAAAATTTTTCTCCAAAAAAAAGAATGTGACTAATGATGGCATTGTGGATGCTCGCACGATTAGCACAGCACAACCTCAATTGACTTTGAAAGGTGTAAACCCTACAAATTCACAAACCTCTAATCAAACATCAGCTCCACAACAAAAAAATTGAGAATCCCATGCAAGATAAACCTCAAAGACATCCTAGAACCAAAGACAGGAAATTCACACCATTGGGAATACCACTTGAGACTGCATTACAACAGTTACTAAGTAATAACTTCCTGCAATTACCCCCAATCAAAGATGAACCATTGACTAAAGCTGATTGATGGGATGACAAAAAATATTGTGATTACCATCACACCAAAGGACACAAAACTTCATCATGCTTCCAACTGAAACATGCAATACAAGACCTTATTGATGATGGTGTCATCACAGTTGATCCATCACTATTAGCATCCAACTCTGATCACACTATTTTCAAAGATACTTTGGGTAATCATGACAAAGAAAAACCCTCAATTTCAAACTCAAACTCGTAGGGTAATGTGAATTACACATGTACCAGTTATGACTACACCATCAATTGCTTTAATGAGTCTGACTTTCGCATATCCACATTCATATTAAAGGTTGAAAACCCTTGTTGTGTTGTCACTACACGCCGTAGCAAGATTACCCTACCTAGTGCCCTAGCTAGACCTACTACTTCTACTAGACCTATACCCCCATCTAGACCTACTGCTCCTACTTTAGCTGATTATAGCCTTGTTGAACAACTCGGAAAAACCCCTGCACAAATATCCATTTTGGACCTCCTGCGTGCATCCCCCCAACACCAAAAGATCTTGGAGCAAGCCCTTAAAGAGTCAATAGTCCCAAATAACATGGATGTTTCCCAGTTCCAAGCCATGGTTGGGAACCTATCCATGTCACAACATATCACATTTTCAGCCCGAGATATTCCTAAGGAAAAATCTAACCACAATGATCCCCTCCACCTTGAAGTCTTTGTCTGCAATGGTAGAGTCAAACGTGTCTTAATAGATGGAGGAGCGGGGCTGAATATTTGTACACTTAAAGTAGTCAAAGCTTTGGGGTATTCTAAAAATGATGTGGATCCCTCTCGAAGGATCACAATCAAAGCCTATGATGATTGTGAGCGTTTCTCTATAGGGGTTATCATCTTACCTATCAGAGTTGGTCCAGCTACTGAGAACACTTTATTCAAAGTCTTAGATATAGAAATGAACTGCAACATGATACTAGGCCACCCATGGATCCATGCTATGAAAGCGGTTCCTTCTACATATCACCAATTCCTAAAGTTCTCCTATAATAATATAGAGGTAACCATCCCTGGTCATCCAGATCCCTTCCAGTTTTGTGCCAATCTTAGAGGAACCACTGCATACCAAGTCCCAACAAACCATGCAATGAATCCACTAGAGTCCTCCAAGTATGTCGATCCTTCCACACTCACACCCGCATCCAAAAGAAAGCTTAAAATAGAAGACCAAGGTTGTGGTGAGTACTCCATGTCTCATGTCTTTCACATTGGGAAACTTCCTTTATCCCCCAAGTCATATGGTAAACCTTAGCTTATACAAAACAAGCCTAAGTTTGCACTTCAAAATAGACCTTCTATGGCATTCACTAGTGGAGGCGGGCTACATGAAGAACATGTCTATGAAAATACCTCTACATGGATGGAAAAGGCTAAAGCAGAACAAGAAATTACTCCCATATCCCCCGACAGGTATGGACCTGGATTCACCATCATGCAGAATAAGGGATATGATGGATGTAGTGGCCTAGGACTCAAAAAACAAGACATTGTTCAACCCATCACTGCATCAGGACAACCTCATAGCTTGGGACTTGGATTCAAACCATTTGTTTTGGGTCTTCCTAATACTGAGTCATCCTCATCTGAGGAGGTGAATGATTCAAACGATGACAAGGCATCTGAGAATAACCAATTCAAGCCCACCCAATCTATATCTAACATTGACAATATTGATACCTCCTTTGGTCTTGATCATATGTTTGCAGACCCAGATAGCTTACCCATCGAAGATAAATATGTTAATTCACCTGTTACTCAAACTAGCTCTTCACCTTGGATCAAAACATTTTTGGATCCAAGCCCTCCTACTTCTAAACATGATCCTGATGACATCACTGAAGCAAATATCCATATATATGCCTTCGACCAAAGCTTATTCAACACCAATGATGGCATTTCCTTAGTTTTGCCTGAACTTATTGATTGGGACCAACAAGGACCACCAATGTTTGATCAGTTTGAAAATGATGATGCCATTGCAGAATTCTTTGAGCTCCTTGAAGATGTACCAAAAGGTGATCACAAGTCTAGATTTTCCATTAATCTAAACATCATGGCATATTTTGGGGAGTCAACTCCATCTTCCAGTCGCAAAATTGAGAAAATAACCAAAAAAGACACAAATAGGTCTCTTGGTGAAAACTGAAAGGCACCATTAGACCATGAAAAAGTAGAAATAAAGGATGTATCCGAGGGTGAAAACCTCTCTGAGGTGCCCGAGGATGGAAGATTGGACACACTCCCATTAAAGGAAAAATCAACATTACTTGTGGAAATGACAGAAGAGATTAATCTGGGAACTCCTAACAACCCCAAAATCATACACTTTGCGGCCTCATTATTACCAGAAGAGAAGGATGAATTTATTAGATTTTTTCTAGAGAGGCAGATCAACTTTTCTTGGTCTTACGTAGATATACCCGGATTAGATCCTAAACTAGTCCTTCATCACTTACCACTAAAACTAGGAATGAAACCAGTAAAGCAAAAGTTGAGGAAAATCCATCCTCAAGTGGCTCTCCTTGTCAAAGCTGAATTAAAGAAACTATTGGATGCCAACTTCATAAGACCCATTGATTATGTAGAGTGGATATCTAATCTAGTACCAGTAAGAAAACACTTTGGGGGTATCTGGATATGCACCAATTTTTGTGATCTTAACAAGGCATGTTCCAAGGATGATTTTCCTTTACCAAACATAGATATCATTGTAGACATGATAGCTGGGTATGAGATGTTATCACTAATGGATGGCTTTTTTGGCTATAATCAAATAAGAATCACCCCTGAAGATCAACACAAGATAGCTTTCACATGTCCTTGGGGAACATACTGTTGGAATGTCATGCCATTTGGTCTTTAAAATGCTGGGGCAACATATCAAAGAGCAATGACTACCATCTTCCATGATTTCATGCACATCCTCATGGAAGACTATGTTGATGACTTACTTTGAAAATCCTATAAAAGGAAAGAACACTTGGGCATCCTAGATCAGATATTTACTAGAATGGAAAGCTATAAGATTCGTCTAAATCCAAAAAAGTGTGTATTTGGAGTTATCTCTGAAAAGCTCCTAGGCTACATTGTTTCTCAACGAGGCATTGAAGTGGATCCTAAGAAAGTAAAAGTAATACTTGACATGCCTCCTCCTACAAATCTAAAAAACCTAAGAGGGCTACAAGGAAGATTGCAGTCTATCTGCAGATTCATTGCACAATTGGCCGATAAGTGTCACTCCTTTCAACACCTCTTACATAAAGGAGTATCCTTTCGATGGAATAAGCAATGCCAAGAATCTTTCCAACAACTCAAGGATTATCTTCTACATCCACCAGTTTTAATGGCTCCTATTCCAAGCAAACCATTTATCTTATATATATCTACTATAGATATAGCATTAGGGGCTCTCCTAGCACAAAATAATGAACAAGGAAGAGAGTGAGCCATATATTACATCAGTAAAACACTTGTGGGCTATGAGCTAATTTATTCACTAATTGAACGAGCATGCCTTGTTGTTGTCTTTACAACCCAAAAGCTTAGACATTACATGCTCCATCAGAAAACAATGCTCATCTCTAAGATTGACCCACTAAAATATCTCCTTAATAGGGTTGCTCTCATAGGACACTTAGCCAAATGGGTCATGGTCCTTAGTGAATTTGACATAGAATATGTAGACAGAAATGCAATCAAAGGGCAAGTGATGGCAGATCAATTAGCAGAAGCGCCTATGTCAGATGATCATCCCATGTTAATAGACTTTCCAGATGAAGCCATATTTCACATAGATGTAGCTAACAAATGGAAGCTTTATTTTGATGGATCACATACACAAAATGGTTCAGAAGCTGGCATTATGTTTATCACTCCTCAAGGAGACATAATCCCCAAGTCATATAGGATTGCATTTCACTGTACAAATAACATAGCAAAATATGAGGCACTGATCACAGGGCTCAAGATAGCTATCCAATGGAACATTCAACATTTACAAGTCTTTGGGGATTCCCAGTTGGTCATCCACCAAGTCAATGATGACTATGAAACCAAAGATGATAAAATAATACCCTACAAGCAGATGGCAGACTTCCTTAAGTCTAAATTTGTTACTATATCTTTTCATCAGCTACCAAGAATACACAACAAGCAAGCTGATGCTATGGCTACCATCGCTTCTATGATTGATATGCCTCAAAATGTGGAACGTTGTGAATTCCTTGTTGGGCAACTTTTGATTCCAACATTCGAGCTCTCCCAATCTGAGTTTGTGTGTGAACTTGTTGGTCCCAACTCTCCTTGGTATCAAGACATTTATAATTACCTACATGCCCAAATCCTACCACTCAACTTATCCAAAAATGACCAATGAGCCTTTATCTGTCAAGCTGCTAGATATGTCATCATCGGTGACACCCTTTACAAAAGATCTTTTGACCAAACCCTTCTCAGATGCCTTGACTTGCAAGAAGCTGAAACTACCTTGCATGAGGTTCATGAAGGTATATGTGGAGGCCATTTCAATGGTCTGAGTCTAGCCAAGAATCTTGTCAGAGCTGGGTATTATTGGCCTGCCATGGAACAAGATGCCCATGACTTTGCCAAAACATGCCATAAGTGTCAGATACATAGCAATCTAATCCATGCACCAGCACAAGAATTGCAACCAGTCATATCACCATGGCCCTTTTCACAATGGGCATTTGATCTCATCGAAGCTATTTCTCCTCCATCCTCTGATGGTCACAAGTTCATTATCACAGCAACAAAATATTTTACCAAGTGGGTTGAAGCTGTCCCCTTGACCTTCACCACCGGCAAGCAGATCTCCAGGTTTATTCTAAACTATATCATATGTCGGTATGGAGTCCCCTTGGCTATTATTAGTGACCATGGTACTCCATTTCAAAACAAAGATGTAGATAAGCTTTGCAAGAAGTACAACATATACCATGGATATTCTAGTATTTACCATCCACAAGGTAATGGCCAAGCAGAAGCATCTAACAAGACCATCATTAAGATTCTCCAAAAGATTGTCAATGATTCGGGTTGAGACTGGCACCTCCAGCTAAATCCAGCTCTTTGGGCATATCGAACAAGTGTCCGTGCTCCTACTGGTGCAACACCATACTCTCTTGTCTATTGCACTAAGGCCATACTTCCCATTGAAGTTGAAATTCCATCATTAAGAGTATCCCTACAAGATGTTGTTGATGATGAAAATTACTGAATATCTAGGCTTCATGAGCTGGAAATGCTTGATGAATGAAGACAAGCTGCCTTGAAACACTTGCAAGCTTACCAAAATTGACTCAAATAGAGCTATAACAAGAAAGTCTAAGGTCATCATTTTGAGGTAGGTGATCTGGTCCTAAAGATGAATTACAAGACATAACGACACAGAGAAAAATAAGGCAAATTTGAGCCAAATTGAGAAGGACCTTATATAGTTACTGCATCTTTTGGATCTGGAGTATATCAGCTTGCCACTCCAGAAGGTGAACCATTGCCCATGTCCATCAACAACATGCATCTTCGCAAATACTACACTTGATTCTATCTAAAAGTCTTGAAAAAATACCAAAAAAAATTGAAAAATGTCATGGAAAAAAAAAAAAAAAGACAAAAAATGGATGCCTTGATGAAAACTTGGTAAATAGGCGTCTTGGCATGAAAATTTGAGTCAAGAGAAAATTTTCATCCAAAAGTGAAAACCTGGCAAACAGGCGCTTTGGGCAAGTACCATGGTGAAAACTGGGCAAATAGGCGCCATGTGTAATCAGTTATTGCTCCTCCATCTATCAGGATTTCATCTGGTCTTTTCCCCCTCTATCATTCCTTGATCATACCCTTCATATTGCAAGACATCCTTGGTTCCTTATCATGGCTCACGAATTGGTTAATGTCCTTCGTTACCTTGCTTAAATATCACCTGTCTATACACACGCTTTTTCATTGGCCTTTGTACATAATTTGCGTCTTGTCTGGGGGCATATTACCTACATGGTGCATAAGTTTGAATTCAAACTAGGGGCATACCTCTAAGTTCTTTTTATCCATTAGACCTATTGCATAACAGATTGGAGCTAACACTTGTTTATGCTTATACGATCTTGAAAAAATCCATAAAAATTATAAAATGTCCTAAGAAAATCACTAAAAATCACATAATGTCCTAAAAAAATCCTAAACATTCACATACAATCCTAAAAAAAGCTCTAAAAATCATAAAATGTCCTAAAATAAACCCTAAAAATCGTAAAATGTCTTGAAGAAATCAATTACACAAAAAAATCAAATATCCACAAAACCCTAAAAATCACAAAACCCATCAAAAATTTGCAATAAACCTTATACATACTCACTGTGGATAACCACCCCTTTTGAGTAAACACTTGCACTTTACAGACTAAAATGCAAAGCACTACACTTCAATGCCAATCACACTATCCGGGCAATGTGAACCAACAATCAATCCAACAGATCACTACGAACTTATCAACTGAATCCATAAATAGTCCTATCACAATATCAACCTATCGAACACCATGTAAACACCTAAAACACTAAAAAGCAAGTAAAAATGGACAAGGATAGCTATTGGCTCACGCTGTTTAGTGAGTAATTTATTTTTTTCTTTTTTTTTCTTTGATCATGTTCCTATGCCACTCGATGATATAAAACTAATCTATGAGATTGGTCGAGATGGTTCATGGTCATCTTTTTCCATTTTTGTCTGTTATAATGTACCTTTGAGAGTCTGGGGCATGTACATATGCCTTAGAAAGGACAAGGTCATTCTCTGTCTGCATCGTGCTTATTTACGCAAAAGGCTTGCATTTGCGCTCTGGCCCTTTATGCCATGATGTGTTGCATTCCATTTTCCATATTAAAATAAAGCTCCATTTGACATATAGTGCACTTTCTAGAAGCAAAAGTCTTTCCATCATATGATGTGGATACCCAGTTGGGGACCTAGGATACTAATTTGTCCCATTTTCTCATTCTACTAACTTTGATCTTTTGGCCAGATTGACCATATTTCGTCATTTGTATCCCCTTTCACATCAATTTCATATCAACTTGAAATCATATCAAATCAACTCGGAATCACCCCAAATCAACTCAGAATCACCCCAAATCAACCCAGAATTAGTCAAAATCAGTCCTAATCAACCTGAAACATATCAAACATCCCAAATCAATTATCATTTATCTAACTCCTAGGTATTGTTGTGGCTTTCAGTGCCTTGGAAACCTATCAACCTATCAATCTTATCAATCTAACATTAGTATTGTCATGGCTCTCAGTGCTAGGTCAAACTATCATTCATGGCATCCAATCTTTGACATTGTTGAGACTTTCAATGTCAAATCATGGCATCATCAACCATTTTAATAACATTGACAATGTCTATCGATGTTATTATGATCAAACCTTATCAATCGATTTCAATTCTGTAGCATTTACGATGTCAGTTAGATGTTACATATCAACCAATTCATGTGATGTGTCCTTGGCATGTTATCAACTTCAATCAATCAATTTGACCATGGCTTCGGTCTACCTTTTCATCATCTTATTTGATATCCATCATTGTCAAATTTTCATCAAAGGGTATAGTTGCATTCATTTAATCAATTTGGCCAATTATCTACTAATTTTCTCTATAGGATTAAATAACCCATAATTTAATCCTATTCTTTCTAATTATTCTTCCTAATTATCATCCTCAATTAATTAATTTTATTAATTAATTGGTTTATCATCTGCAAACCATGGAATTTCTTAATTTCCTAAGTTCCATTTTCCATCATTAATTCCATTTTCTACTAATTCTTATTTTTTGGAATAAGAGGATTTTTAATTCAAATATTCCATAAAATACTCCATCATCATGACACTTGGATATGACACCTCGTGGATTCTCCTTCGACACTTGGCTGAGATTTGTCATAATCAAATATTATTACCTCTTACGCATGTCCCTATTTGGCTTCTTTGTCATAGATTCTTGGCTTTAAGTGGGTTGAGGTGTCTTATGATGCGTCATAGATTCTCTTCCACATTTAGCCAAGTTTGACTTGCATGTGTCATAGAATCTCACAATTGGCATATTCTATTATATGCGTCATAGGAATCTCTTGCCACATCACACATCTATGGGTGACAAATCCAATGCCCTCACTTTGAGTGTTGATTATAAAATGAACACTCTTTCTCTCATTTTGGGTGCTTGAATCCTCGAATGCTTAAGTTTTGGAAGTCCAAATCTTTGAATTTTTGAGTCTCTACTTCTTTGCATGTTGCATTCTCTCTCTCACATAAAATCATACTTCAAGTATTCTCATGGCATTATCCACATCATAGGCTTTGGCTTCAACCTTGTGTGCACTATAGGTGAATTGGAGCTACAATCATTTGGAGAAGAAAGAAGAACATGGGAGCTACAAATGAAAAAGGGGGTTTCTATTGCTTTCTTGATTAGTTTGGCTTTCATGGTAGACTAGTGGGTGCTAACGTATGATTATTGAGTTTTATGATTTTCTCATAGTATGTTATGCATTTAACCATTTTTTTGGTCCTACAAGACTGATTCTCACGAGGTTTGCAAAAAGGCTTTGGGGCCTATGAGAGGCTTTGATGGCCAAACGAGGCCAAGAAGGAACTTGAAAAAGGTGCTTGGGGGTTTGACAAGGACATTTGGGCCTTTTAAAAGGCATTTGGGGCTATAAAAGGCTCTTGAGGGCCTAAAGGTTACTTTGGAAACCAAAACAAGGCCTTGAAAAAGATTTTTAGGCCTAAAAAGGTGCTCAAGGGGCTTGAAAAATGTGTTTGAGCCTATATAGGTACTTTGGGGGCTTGAAAGAGCCAAAACAAGGCCTTGAAAAAGGCATTTGGGCCTAAAAAGGCACTTCAGGATCTAAAGAGGTGCTTGACGAGCCAAAAGGAGGAAACAAGGCATAAAAAAGGTGCTTTGGCCTAAAAGGGTAAGGAGACCACTGTGATATCTCAAACTTATGCTTACTTATTCAGTGCCCCTTGTTAGGTGATGATGAAAGAGTCTGATGCATATTTGGGCCTTTCAGGATAGCATTGATATATTTGTTGAAGGGGTCTAGATCATTCATGGCCACTGTAACATAAATAAGACTAATAATCTATTAGGAATTGTTGTTCTTGGCTGGGAGAAAGAAGAGAGAATCTATTAGAGCCTCATTTGCGATTCGCATTATGCCAAATTTTCCAAAGCCCAATGAGATGTTTTAGGACATAACTACACTGCTTCTTAATGTAGTTGAGGAATTCTTTATTGTTTTGCTCAAGTTAATAGAGCCATAAAATATTTAAATATTTTTCAATGTAGTGGGCCTCACTATTGATTTCATATAAAATCGATCGAGGTAAGAAAACCTATCCCAAAGTAGCAACAATTATAGATGGACACGAGCTCAACATGAAATCAATAGATCATTAGTTTGAAAAATATGTCAATAATTTATGCATAATTAAATAGTCCATTTGGCTTGAAGTGAACTGGAATTTTGGCGTGTTGTTAATTGTTTTGGATTTTTTGGCTATTTTCAGCAATTATTACCCCCTTTTGAATGTTTTTGGTAATTTTTGAACTTTTTTTTGATGATTTTTGACAAATTTTAAATTTTTATGATAATTTTGGAGAATTTTTTAATCTTTTGATCATTTTTGACAATTTTTGAATTTTTTTGATAATTTTGAACAATTTTTGAACTAGTGAGAATGAAACAAGGATGTGAGTGAGAATTGTTGGAATACGGGATAACCAGGACCATGTCGAGGTACCTAAAGAATCAAGGAGACAAAAAGTGGGCCAAAAGGGGAAAAGTGGGTTTGGATAGCTATGTTTAAGACATGGGAGGCACAAAGGAAAGTTGGGATGTCAAATGGGTTTGAAAGAGGGCTAAAATGGGCATTGGGGATCATTGGTCCTCGCTAATAGCTGAGATGTGCATTGATTTTCCTACAATTCATGTCTATGGTATCTCAATACATAATTTGACTCCATGTTTCTCCTAACTTATTGTTCTTCCTTTTCGATTATCTCTACTACTATGAACTATGTCTAATGCCAAGAAACTACTGAACTATAACCCACAAGTGCTTCTCAATTGGGTATGTGTGAAATTAACTCAATTGTGCTAGGTAAGACACAAACAAGAAAAATTTATCTTTGAGGAAGTTTCTTGTGTGTTGTCTTAATTTTCTTTCAACATTGAAGGACTTGTGTTGTTTAGGGAAGTCCAAAGGAGCTATCCCTCACTCCCTTTCAAACCAAATGTGGCATTTCTAACTTCTTTTGTACCATTTTTTTTTTGGTGTTTTTTGGTGTTTTATTATTTTTTTGGTATTTTCGATGATGAGGTGTTTCTCAAAACTCTAGACATAAAATCTTTTAAGATGGATGTTATTTATGGGCTATGTTAGCTCTGTTTCATCACAATCTAAAAGTCTATAAGTATCGATCCCAAAAGATTTTGTGATAATGTAAGGGTCAATTCAATTGGCCTCCCATTTTACTTTCTTTTCCCTAGTAGCTTGGTTCTTAGGGTTTTCTCGGAGTAGTAGGTCACCAATCTGAAAAACATGGAGTTTGACCTTTTTGTTGTAATGTATTGATAATCTATTTGGATTAACTTTGAGGTGTTCATGTGTTGCACACTGATGTTCTTCTAATAATTCTAGCTACTCTAGATGGGCCACTCTGTAATCCTCATCCAATAGGACATCATGAGTGACTTTCAAAGATGGGATCTCCACCTCTAAAGGAAGTTTGGCTTCACAAAAAACCAAGGAGAAGGGTGTTGCACCTGTAGGTGTCCTAACACTCATCCTGTAGGCCCAAAGGGTAGGGTTTAGCTATAAATGCCAATCTCTACCAATGTCATTGATGGTTCTTTTGAGAATGTTGATAATGGTCTTGTTGGTGGCCTCTACTTGGCCATTATCTTGGGGATAATAAATTGAGGAGTGGTGTATAATGTGAAATTTTTCAAATAATTCATCAATTATTTGATTTTTAAAGTACAAGGCATTGTCCATGAGAATGGCATGAGGTATACCAAACTAACAAATGATATGGTTTAAAATGAAGGAAGAGATTTCTTTTCCTGTAGAGTCAGAAAGTGGTGCTGCTTTGACCCAATTGGTGAAGTGTTTTGTGGTGGTGATAATCCATTTATGTCTGCTAGAGGAAGGTGGGTGGATGGTTTCAATCAAATAAAAGCCCCACTAATAAAAAGGCCATGGTGTAGCCAAAAGGTTGAGCTCTTGGGCTGGAACATGAACAAGGTTACCATGAATTTGACATTTTTTGCAAGTCTAAACATAGTCGATAGAATCCTTTTCCATGGTTGGCCAAAAATAACCCATCCTAAGAATCTTCTTGGCTAGTATAAACCCACTAGAGTGTGACCCACAAATCCTTGCATGGACTTCCTGCAAAGTGACTCGCAACTCATCCTTTTCAAGACATCTAAATAGAGTACCATCAAGTACCTTCTTATACACTATATCAGCCACCAAAGTTTAACATGAGGTTTCTCAAATGAAATTACATCTTTGGTTGCATGAGAGGTTAGAGGGAATGGTGTTATCATAGAGGTAAGTGATGATGGGCTTATACTGAAGGGAATTGGGAGTGTCTAAATGAAAAATGATAAGGGAATTAGGTTGAGTAAACATGGGTTGAACCACCTCTTCTACTAAGAACTCACACCCTCATGCTACTCCAATAACTAGAGTAAGGAGGCCAAGGTGGCCATGGCATCTACTACTCTATTCTTATCTCTGGGAATTTTTTTAGAAGTAATATGAACAAAAAATGTCTTAAGTGTGTCAACCATATGTTTGTAAGGAAATAACTTTTCATCCTTGGTTCGATATGTTTCAGTAACTTGATTAATGGGCAACTGGGAATTTCCATAAACCTCTAGCACTGTTAGTTTCCATTCTAAAGCTAGTTTGAGCCCCAAGACCAAAGCTTCATATTTTCCCATGTTGTTGGTGCAAGGGAAACGTAATTTATAAGACTTGGGGATGGTAACACTCAATGTCTTGATGAACAAAATATTGGTGCTTGACCCATGGTGTGTGTAAGAACCATCAAAATAGAATTTCCAAATTACTAGCTTTATTGAAGAGTGTGCATATCTGGGAAATTAGCTAATATAGTAGTTGAGCTCTCTATAGGCACATCTACCAATTGATCAACAATGGCTTGTCCTTTTATTTTTTTCCTATTAACATACTCAATATCAAATTCACTTAGGATCATCACCCACTTGGTTAGTTTTCTTGTTAATGTTGTTTTACTAAGAAGATATTTGAGGAGATCAATCTTTGAAATGAGCTTAACCTGATGTGTCAAAAGATAATGGCATAGTTTTTGGGAAGCAAAACCGATGGCTAAATAGGCCTTTTCAATAAAAAATTAATTAAGCTCATAGTTAACCAAGGTGCAACTAATGTAATAAATGGCTCTTTTTTTTTTCTTGGTTGTTTTCTTGTGCTAAGAGGGCTCCAATTGATTTATCCATTCAGGAAATGTAGAGAAACAATGGTTTGTGTGATACTAGAGGCACCAACATGGATGGATTCATCAAGTAGGTCTTGAGTAAATCAAAAGCTTTCTGACACTAATCATCCCATTTAAAAATTATGTCCGTATGTAGTAAGTGGATAAAAGGTACACTCTTTTTTACTAATTGGCAAATGAATGATGGACTGATTGAAGTATGCCTTGAAGAGAGTGTAACTAACTCAAGTTCTTCAGAGTTTTCATGATCAACTTCTATCCCTTTAGGTGAGACAATGTATCCTAGAAGTTTTCCTAATTTGACACTAAAAGTGCATTTCTTTGGATTGAGCCTAACTTTGAATGCTTCTATACAAGTAAATATCTTGTCCAAGATGGGGAGATGTTCTTCTCGAGTATGGGATTTGGCAAGGATACCATCCACATAATCTTCCATATAGATGTGCATCATGTCATGGAAGATAGTGGTCATGGCCTGCTGATAGGTGGCCCCAGCATTATTTAGCCCAAAAGGCATCACATTCTAACAAAATGTGCCCCATGCACAAGTGAAGGTTGTTTTCTCTTGGTCCTCTAGTGCTATCCTTATCTAATTGTACCCTAAAAATCCACCCATGAGTGAAAACATGGAATGTCCCACTGTCAGATCTACAATGGTGTCAATGTTGGAAAGTGGGAAATCATCTTTAGGACATACTTTGTTTACATCCTAGAAATCAATGCAGATGCATATGCTACCAATCTTCTTCAATATAGCCACAATTTTGGATATCCATGATACATATGTCAAGGGGCGAATGAAGTTGGTGCTAATCAATTTCTCTAGCTCTACTTTGACTAGTAGAGCTATGTGGGGATGTATTTTTCTGAGTTTTTGCTTAACTGGATTGACCTTTGGAGAAATGTTGAGGTGATGAAGGACTAAAGTTGGGTCTAATCTTGGCATGTCTATGTAAGACCAAGAAAAACTGATTTGCCTCTCTTCGAAGAAGTAGATGAATATGCTTCTTTCCTCTTTACTTAAAGACTATGCCAAATAGATGACCTTTGGTTCTTGTTATGTACCAATGTTGACTTGTTATGTTGGTTCAATCAAGATATATGATCTCCCATCAAAGTGCTCAAGTAAGGTATCAATCACCTCATATGTGGGTGCCACAGTTGGGTTTACACCTTGGGATGCATCACTTCTATTTGTTTCTATTTTTTTCTCAAGATCAGCTACAACTTGGTAGTGATTATCAAGGCTATGAAATGCTCAACCTGTTCTAGTGTGATTGAGATGATTGATATCAGACTCAGCTATGTGCATTTCTTTCATTCTTTGTAGATGAGATGGTTCAATCGGGTTAAGGTAAATGAAGACATTGTGATCAGTGTGAAAATGGGGGATATGGAAAGGCTCAGTTGTATCCCAGCTAATGAGTTTTGGATGGAATAGGGAGAGTGATTCATAATATAGAAAGGGTTCAGTGGGATTTAAAGAGATAAACTTGTTAGATGTCTCATATGATGTATCAGTCAGGTCTATGACATGTGCTTCCTCTAAAGTGTTAGGAAAAGTAGATATTGAGAGCAGCTCATAATAGTCATCTTCAACTTTTGTTGGGAAGAAGTCAAGAAATATGGTTTGAAACTAAAACCCTTTAATATGTTCATCATCTCCTAAGTTTCCCTATTGTACTCTAATTCTTGGCAAACTAGAACCCAAACAAGAGGTGGATCCTTGTGTAGTGAAACCATTAGATGTGGGCATGTGAACAACATCACATTCTTTTTCATGAAGAGACTCATTGGATAATGATTCAAATTCCCTCTTAGTGGAATCATCATCATCTTCTTTATTAGAGGTGTCTATGGGTGGCTTCCTTGCATGATGTGAATTTGGGAGGGATAAATTCACATTTATCATGTCAGCTATTTTTTGGGTATTACCATCCCTTTATTCAGGCACCCACACCAAGCTAGAAGAGGAGGAATCACTATGCTTAGGATAAGACTTGGAAGAGGTTTGTGTCTTGTCTTGTGTTTCATACCCCACCCCTATCTTAGATTTCTTGGACCTAAACTATGCTATTAGAGGTTTGATAATGCATGTTCCTTTTCCTAAGGGACCATCTCCTATATATCCCATCATTTTCATTAGATCAAAACCTTTACCATGTAGGTGAACAGAGATGTCAATATTTTGTTTACTAATTTCTTCTACTATACTTGGAGGTACTCCACTTGCTTTGAAAAAATGCACATGATGAGGTCTAGTGGTGGATTATGGTTTTCCATGAGGTCTTGGAGAAAGTGGGGGATAAAATAAGGAGATTGATTACCCACCTACCCCTCTAAATTGTAGTTTACACTTCCTATCAAATTCTTTCATTAATATATCCATTTCTTCATAGTGTGATTGTTTAGGGCCTTTGGATGATGATGGTGAAGGTAGGGAAGAACTTGAATGTCCAACTTTCTCTTTACCTTAGTCGATGTAGATGAGTAGTTTTCATTTTGGCTAGTAAAGCATGAAGCATCTATTGATGTGGACTAGCTGATGTTGTCTTTCAAGTTACCAATTTCTTCCTTGATGTTAGGAACAAGGGAGTTACAATATTGGGCAAAGTGTTGATCCCCAGGTATGGTCACCTCTTGACCCATGTACATAAATTTAAGACATTGATGGTAAGTGGAGGGAATGGCTTGCATGTCATAAATTGATGGTCTTCCTAATAGGATGTTATAAGTTAGTTGCAAATCCAAGACCTAACAAATAGTTTCTTTCACAACTGGTCATACCCTAATCAACAGAATAACCATGAATTTGGAGGATCTCTCCTTGTCATAATAAGCTTTGATGATGATTTTATTCCTTGGTTCAAAAAAATCCTTTATATATCCTAGGGCTTTTACTAAATTTAATGTGCAAATTTTGAGACCTGCCCCACCATCAACCAATGCTCTCTTAACTCTGTTTCTATGGATACAGACTTCAATATGCAAAGGAGAGTTTTGTTATTGCATGACATACATTTCATCTTGGGTTGAAAAGGATACACAATGCTGAGCAACTAGATATTGACCATGTTTTGAAATCTACTCACATCTAGGACATTTGGTACTAAGGCTTTGGTGAGTATCTCTTTATGTTGACGGGAAATTTACAATAGTTCAAAAATGGAGATATGGGTAGGCTTCTTAAGTAATTGGTTGACCAGTTTGTACTTGGGCAAGGAGGAACTCATAGTTGCATGATTAGAATTTATCATGGGTCTTGGTAAAATAATTTTAGAGGCGTGGACTTGGCTAACAACACTTGATGATTATTTCTTGTTTTTTTCCTTAGTTATGATGATATTTATGGTGTCATCAAAGCTAGAGATAATGTTGATAGTGTTGTCATAATTATGATCATAATTAACCTTAGTATGAGAAGGTGTGTTCTAATTATCTCTAGAGTATTTTCCCTTTTCATGAATCATGAAAGGGTTCTTGAAGGTCATATGATCTTCATTATTGCTAAGGTTATTCAATTTGATAGTTCCATCATTGATTAATTTTTGTATGGCACCCTTAAGGGAAAAATAATTGTTAGTTAAGTGCCCCCTATTTTGGTGGTAGGTAGCTGATCATTCCACCACTTTGGCTTGACTTGAGGTTCATAAGGTTTGGCCTCAAGTAATACAATGAGTTCATTGGCCGAGAGGGTTTGTAAAGCACTCTCATAAGACACTCCAATACATGTATACTCCTTGGGTATCAAAAGACTAATATTTTCATGGAGGAGGAGCTTGATTATAAGAAACTTGTTGATTAGATGTCAAGGGAGTTTTTTAGTTACATTAGTAAAACATTTGGGCATTGTCTTGTCAAGGTGTGTTTGAATTGGTGTTGTTGACAATATGATATGATTTATTTGGATGGGGTTGGGTTTGTGGTTTAACATGGTTAGCTTTGGCCACCCCATCATTGAAAGTGTTCTTATTGTTGTTTCTCCACCATGAATTTTCTTTATCGGTGGCCTGATCGAAGGAATTATGAGTCTGTGTCAAATTGTTTGAAATGCCCTTAACATCTTTTGATAGTTTAATAATGTCATTATTTAGTAGGGTCTCCTCTACCTTGGCAGCATTCTCTAAGGTAGTTGATTTTATGCCCTTGGAGTTAGAGCTAGTAATTCATTGGTTTGGAGAGACTATTGATGAAGCTGTTAGTCTTCTCTTTGTTTGGTGTGTCTCTACGATATTTGGAAAATGTGTGTTTCCACCAGTGCAAGAAGATCTTGAATGAATTATGGAGAAGTTATTTTGTGTTGCACAAATCAATCATTATGACCTCCCTTTCGATATTATAGGAATATTTGGCAATGAACATGGAAGCCACCTAGTTAAAGGTTTTGATGTTGGAGGGTAGCTTGGAGAAGCACTCCATGGCTTTCCCTCCGAGGCTCCTAGGAAATAGATGCATTAGGTAATTCATGTCATGGACAAACTCCATACTTAGGGTATAGAATTGTCTGAGGTGATCTTGTGGATCTGATGTGCCAAAATACTTATCGTATTTTGGTATCTAGACATTTTGAGGGAAAGATTTGAAGGTAATTCTTTTATCAAATCGAAATGGACACACCTTCTCGAGGCTAAATTTTTTGGGTTGTATCTTTCCTTGCTTCATTCGCTCCATTTCCAATTGCAGGTCTTGGAGTTTTTGTGTGACAATATCTAGGGGTGACTCTTCATCTCATTTTAGATTGGTCACATAAAAATCAAATGGAAATTTTTCACCTTGTTGTGCTAATGTGAGTACATATCACTTTTGGTGTTTTTCAATATCTTATCCATGATATCGACAAGTTCTTGGGATTTTGTTGAAAATCTTCAATTTTAGTTTCAATGCTCTTGCCATCCCATATGTTAGATGAACCCATTTTGGAAAAGGATTCCAAATTTTGGTTTAACATGGGTGACTCATGGGTAACTACATTTGGTGAATAATCTGTTGGTGTAACAAGTTCAATAAGGTTTAGAGGTTTCATGTATTTGATGGTTCTACTGGCTATTCATGTGCTTACTCATATAGGTGATCATTTCAGCTTTGTGGCTATACTAGTTTTACATGGTGGCATGAAATGTGAGCAGGATTCCTTCATTTTTTATGCATTTTCACAATATGAGGGTTTCTGTCGATCATGATTCATTTGGAGTAACAAGCTAGGTTGAACAAAGTGTTTAGTGATGTTGATAGGGTGAGTTCACTTTCATGACATTAGGTAGGGAACGGATGTGTGTCTCTAGACATTTCTAACTTTATATGCAAAGTGAATTAATAAGGATTGTTGAATTAATAAAAATGTTTGCAGCTTTGCTTGTCTCAAAATGATTTCAATCAATTATGGGATCTCTTAGTCTTGGAGAATATCAATGAGAAAAAGGGTATCCAAATCTTCTTTGATTTGCAAGTGTCGCCTATATAGATAGCCTCTATTTTAGATTTTTCCTCAAATGCATTATAGGATTGATCAAATGCACTATCTAATTGATTATATACACTATTTTGATACTCAAATGCACTATTTCATCTTTCAAATGTGTTGTTTAGCAGAACAAATGCAGTGTTTGAAAAATAAGATGCATTGTTTTATAGTCATAGATGCTATAACAGAGTTTAAATGCATCAAAAAATAAACCAAATGCATTGTGTTAGGTAGTAGAGGAGCTATTTTAAGGTCTTTCAGCAATGTTCTTGTTTGAGACTTGGTTTCTCATATATGTTTATAGTTGGATCTTTTGGAAGCACTGTGATTTATACTGGTGTTTGTTATTAAGTTTTAAAACACATCCAAGCATAATAGTAGTAGAAATTAGAACAAAAAATAAAACCGCATGAACCTAGAAAATGGAAGAAAAAGGCTTCCTAACAAGGTTATCTAAAGTCAGTGACTAGTGGGTTTTAGTTGTTAGCCAATGATGTTTAGATTTACCTCTCTTGTGATAGAGAGCTTCCCACCAATGCTAAGCAGGTTTGGTGCAATCCCTCATGGGACTACTAGAGGAAGGCTATATTCTAAATATGGGTGGCTTGGATTCAATTGGGAATACAAGATTGGGAGGTGTTCCCTCTCACCAGCCCTGCTAAGGCAACTCAAGAGGTAGCCTTTATATGGCTAGATAGTCGTGCCTAGTGAAATGCAAGAAAATGGAAATTGCAAAAAAGGTTTGGGAATTTGATCACTCGAGAAGATTGAGAGCATATTCCTACTATCTTGACTTCAAAAACACAACTAACACAAATGTTCATTCACCAGCCCTTATACTACTGAAGACAAAGGGGCTCCTAGTTAAACTATGTGTGGGTTCCTTCCTCATTCAATTGTAATCAATCTTTACTGAAGGTTGGGCATGTGGTCAACTCAAAGGAGTTGAGAGCATGGGCCTACTTCTATTTTAGATCAGCGAGATCAAATGCTTCTATTAAGCTAGGTTTGGAACTTAGAAATTTCTCACTTTGAATTTAAAAGGGCCCCAAGGTCCACTTACCTAATTTAGAGCTAGCAAAGGCTAGGCACATTTATGAGGGTCTTCATTCCTATCATGTGCTATATGTAATATGGGAGTTCTCATTAGCTTGGAAGAGACCTGTAAGCAACTGATATTCAGATCCAAAAGTCAGATTCAACAAATTATAACTTTTATCAAATGTGCTATAGGAATAAGCATATGCGATGCAGAAGGTGTTATATGCACTATTCAATCTTGCGAACATGCTATAATAAGTAGCAAATGTGTTGTAAGAAAATTTATATGCACTACAAAAATACTTAAGCGCATTACATAACTATTCAAAAGAACTATAGAAAGTTTTAAATTGTTAAAATAGAGTTTAGAAGTGTCAGAAGATTGCTCAAAAGTATTAAAACAACATTCAAAAGCATCAGAAGATTCAGATCCAGCCCTTGTGCATTCGAAGAAGACTTTGAGAGTTTATTGTCATTGTTACGAAGCCTCCAAAATATTATAGAACCTACAACTGATCAGATTTGTACAAGAAAATAGCAAGAAACACAAATCTATACTAGAAATAAAAGGTTAGACATAAATATTGAAAAGTAGAGAGGCTTTGAGTTCAAGCCCCACGATGGGTGTAGACACCTAAAAATCCTTTAGAAAATAAAATTTTTTTTTTTCTGAAAAAGGTCCCTGATGACATCATCATTTATTAATTAATTGATTATTTAATTTATTTATTTATTTTTATGCCATTAAATCCCTTTATCTTAATTAAAAATATTTAATTAAGGAATCCCTCCCAAAAATGTTTAAATCTTATTTAAACATTATTTCCTTATTTATTAATTATTTAATTAATAAATTGACCAAAAAACCCAAAATAAATAATAATAAAAATTTTGCCCAAAACTTGGCCAATTTCCTTAAGACCACTAACCTCTTCCAAAATTTTCTAATCCTTCTTTAATTTTGATTAAAGGCTAATCCCATCATTTCCTACCCCTAATCCCAACTCAAAATATTTAATTAAGATTAAATATTAATCTTCATGTTTATTTAAAAAGTTTTAATAAATATCTCCTCAACCCAAACCCTTGAAATAAATAAAACTTTATTTATTTCCTAAAAATCTAATTTATCCTCATCCTAAGAAGTTCTAGACTCTTCTAGAAAGTCTTCATCCTCATCCTAGGAAGTTCTAGACTATTCTAGAAAGTCTTTATCCTCATCCAAAGTCTAGACTCTTCTAGAAGATGTCTTTAAACCTAATCCTAATCCCCTCTTAACCTTGTCACATTCTCTAAACATGGGTTAAGACTTACTAACCCAAGCCAAAGTTAACAAATATCTCCTCCTTCACCCACCCTCATTAAATGCCATCCACTTGCCTATCCCTAAGCTAATCCTAAACCATCCTAATCCATCCTCTAATCATTTGCACAAGCCTAAGCAAGCTTAAAACCTTCTTAATCAAGCCCAAGTCAAAATTCCTCTCATCTCTCTCAAAATATCTCAACCATAAAACTTTATGAAGCCCACTAGGCCATAAATGACTCTTCCAAGCCCTTTTATTGCTCTTACAAGCCATTATCAGGGTCTTTATGAAGATTTTATCCCATTGAGCCTCCTTTGTTGACTCATCCTTCCCCTTTCTTCCATCCTCTCACCCTGTGACATGTGTCACTCCCTGATTGGCAGTAAGGAAGCACAATCCATGTGCTCTCTTCTCATGCAATCTGAGCCCTCCATGAGCTTTTTCCCATCCTTGCATCTTAGCCCTCAATCCCTCAAGCCTCTTGCCTATAAATTGGATCCTTCCCCTTTGGAAAATAACACAATCCATGAAGTAAAGTCATAATGCCATTTTAAGAAGCCATTTTACATCAAAACCATACACTCACACCCAAATTCCAACTCCATTTGAAGCCCTTTTTGAAGCATAAAGCTTGAGCATACATCCTATCTATTTAGACAAAGCTACTCAACAAGAGAGCTTCTCATTGAGAGAGCCCATTAATGGCTCATATTCTCAATTGAGAGCTCATCTTAGTCTATTTTGAAGTTTATGAATTTTGTTTAGTTTGTAGAAGCTTTATTTAAATTTGGTTTCGATTAGCATACTAACATTGCTCATATACAATGGGCACCAATTTGTAAATGGTATAATCACATATTCATGAGACTTTAATGTAAAATGTAGATAAAATGAAAATGAAGTAGACTAAACCCAAGAAATCATTGTCAAAATGTAAACTCTATGAACATCTCATATTTCCCTAACTACAATTGCTAAGAAAGCTCTTGGACTAGCATCTCAATGATCATTCTAGAATGGGGGTATGCTTAAAATGTAGATCTACAAGAATATATGCAAGACCTATGACTAAATGAAGATTATATGGTTTAACAACTCTAGAATTCTATCAAAATGGATATGCAATGAGCTAAACAAGTGATAAAATGATACTATATAACATGAAAACAATGCTAAAATGCTAAGAACTTGCTAAAATGACATTGCTAAAATGATAACTTAAAATGTGCCTATAGTGTAGATGCCTAAAACTTGGTTCCTTTAGCTCTTGGATTTCCCTTGCATTTATAGGATTTCATAAGGGGTTGGGATAAGAATCAAGATTTTTACTTTTGACTAGTGAATAGAGGTGAAACTAAAAATATCTCATGAGATACTAGGAGGAAGAGTGCAACGGACTTGGTTTTAAGGATAAATGAGGATTTTTCCAAAAAAATTTAAATGAAAAAGGGGGATTTTCACTTTTGTGAGGATAAATGACTTTATTGATTTAATAAATGTCCTATTTATTTTCAATTGTCTTTTTCTTCCTCCCTTTTTGAATTTCATTTTATGATTTTGAATTTTTTTTCTCCTCTCTCTTTTTTTAAGTTGATTTAGGTCTTGTTGATATAATAGGTGATTAATGACTTGATGTGATTTTGTATTTAAAAGTCTGTTAGGTTCTTATGATTTCCTCCTTAATTTGTGTTGATTGATTGAAATTGTGTAATTTAGGTCTTTGCCAATTTTTGGGTGTCTACAGGTATTACAGGTATGAGTCCATGTGAAAATGGACATGGGCACAATGATGTTTTAGATCAGCCTCCCCAAATCATTGAGGAACAAACTTTTTAGTTTAGTGAAATGATGTTTGAATCATATGATAAATCTACAGTAGGAAAAAATGATGAAGATTATCAAGAGTTTGTGTTCCCATTCAATGAAGAAATTCTTCCAAGTCTTGATACTAAAATAAGTGAGGTTATCCCAAGAAATTTTGAGGACGTAGAAAATTTTGAAGTTCCAAAACTCCACAGAGTTGCAAAAATTCTCAAAGTTACAAAAAGTGATGGAAATAGAGAAGATCCCGAGGTTACTATGATTTTTGAATCAGAAAGTAATCAAGATGAAGATGTTGACAATTGGCTAATGAAGATATGTAATTGTTTTCATTTATGATAACTCATGATGTACATACTTATAGGAAACCTTAGAAATAAAGATACTTAGCTTTTGGTACTCAGAAAATTGTCTAAGTATCAATTTGGTTTACATCAGTGTATTGTTTTGTATGTAACTTGTTACTGACATCATATTATGAATAGAGAAGTTAGATGGAGATAGTATATATGTTGATGATGATATGTATAACCTCATACATCAATAAATATTGTACAAAAAAGAGATATTCATGTTTTACCAAAGAAATAGGATAGTGGAATTAAAGAAAGAATTATTTTGTTTACAAAATAATTACCTTACCAATTAGGGACGACATCCTAGATGTTTACTCTAAGTTGGAAAAGTATATTATGGTCTTAGCCAACCTAGTAGTAATTTGTGAAAAGGAATGGTATTTAAGAAAAGGACATCTTGCAAAGGAAAGTATAAGAAATTTTTGAAAGTGAGCAAGTATTGTGATATACGAAATTTTTTTGAAAGTGATATATGCAAAGCTTTTGAGAATCTATTTCGTGATCCGAGATAGAACTAAGGAAGAACCTATATTCCTAAAGACTAGTTACTTGTTTGGGTAGTGAGCTCTTCTTGTAATTGGAAGTACATATTTGGGTAGCGAGCTCATTTTGCATCTATTGTACTACAACTCCTAATAGGGTTGGAATCTCCTAACATGGATTAAAAGTCTCCTAATAGGGACTCTTTATGCTAAATTTTCTCATTAACTCCTAACAAGGTCCATCCTCTAACAAGGAAATTATATAACAGTATATTATCTAGTAGGTATCATCCCCGCTGAGGTTTTCCCTAGTTAACAAAATATGGTGTTATTAGTTATCTTTGTGCATGGTTACTATTACTTTTTAGCATTACTTTATTACTTTCTTATGTATGGTTCAAAGTAATAAATAATATTTAGTTTGTGACTAAAGTTTGTAAATTATTGATTCACACCCCCCCTACTAACTCCTATTTCTAACAATTAGTATTAGAGCTTAGTTACTCATAAGAGGCTTAATAGCTTGAGTAAGATCCCTATGGATATGGAATAGTTGATGAAGAACCTTGAAGAAGCACTTGAACAAATTGATCTCCTTACTGAAGAAAGAGATAAGCTAAAGGATAGATATGAAGACTCCAAAGTATATATTGGACAATTGAAGGACAAGATTGAACATCTCAAATCGAATCTTGAATCTACTAAATCTAAAACTACTGATGATGATTATTCAATGTTGAAGATAGAGTACAAGATCTTGAAGCATGAATTGAAGATCACCATTATGAAGTTGACATTGAGAATGATCCTAAAAAAGTTGAATCTAAATTGAAGACTGAGAATACATATCTTAGAGCAAGTCTAGCAAAGAAGACACTTGAATTTGAAACCTTGAAAGAGGATCATGATGAACTTCATAAGTACAACACTATTATGAAAGGTGAACTAACTCGATGCAAGCAGCAACTTGAGAAGCTTTATTCAAGCATAGAAAAGCTTGATGATTCTATGTCAATACAGAGACCTACCTATGTTAAGACTAGTCTTGGTTATCTATTTAACATGTCTACAAAGAAACCTGAGATTAGATCAGATCCAAAAGAAAAAGATAAATATGATGATATGATTAAATCTAGTCAATATTTTGATAAATCCTAAATAAGTTGGATAAGACAAGGAAGTTGATATTTTGGATGAACCAAAGCAAGTGGAATCTCGTAAGGAAACTAGGTATGAATCTAGAGGTAAGTATTTTTTATGTAATGAAATAGGTAATATGAAAAGAGATTGTACAAATAAGTCATTTAATCATGTTAAATATTTTTATTCTCATAATTGTCATGGTATGGGTCATAAAGTAATTGATTTTAGGAAACCTAAATATGATAATGATAGAAGGAATAGTAGAATGTTTGGAAATACTAACCCTACAAATAGAAGAATATATAATGAAAGGATAGAGAGAGAATGAAGACATGATGAAGAAAGAAGATAGATCATGTGTTATAAGTTTAACAAATTTTGACACATTGCTTGAAATTGTCATGCACCTATTGATTAGCAGAATCCTAGAAGCAGAACTCCAGTATGTTAGTTATGCAACTTTACATATACAATAAAGTATTGTAGAATGGATAGAAACTTTGGAGATAGAAGGAATAATGGAAGAAACTTTGAAAATAGAAGAAATGATGGAAGAAACACTAGAAATAATAGAAGGAACCATGAAAGAAACTCTAGAACTAAGAAAGACAATGAGGAACAAAGACATGTAATCAATGAACTTCAAGAAAAACTCAATGATGGGTTTGTAAAAGGATTAGACATCTGAAATGAAAAGTTAGAAGATGATTAGATATGAAGATCGATGTTAGTAGTCAAGTTTGATTCAACTAAGTTGAGTTAAGCTTGTTCACATCACTAGAATTTGGAACTTCACTCAGAGATCAAATTATGGGTAGAGAAGTTGGGAGAAGGTGTATCGAGATAAGTTTAGATGGTATCTAAGCTCTCTTGAAATTTAGAGCTTATCTAAACTAGTTATGAAGGAACTAAGAGTTAGTATTATTATAGAGAAAGTTAATTTTTTAGCAGTAGATGAAAACTATGTTCATACTGAGAATTTTTTGGAGTGAATTTTTTTGGAGAAATGTCATGATGGAAGTAGGCTATGGTAAACCTTGGGTAGCATCTAAAGATCCAATAAGAGATCTTGTGTAGATATTTCATTTCAAAATGTAATTAAAAATTTTTCATATTTGTGAAGTATGCAATTAATTCAAGTTCAAGTTGATGAATAAAATGGAGTATAACTTGATTACCATTTCATTGTGATCACATCCAAAGCATAGAGCACTCAGAAGTGACTTGATAAGGCAATTTCAAAGTAAACCCTATTTTTGAAAAGAGGTTTTTTATTGTTTATTCGTAGAATTTATTTAGTAAAATTTTATATTTTTTTAGGGTCACAGATATGTTTTTAATTCATAATGATGAGAATGAGGAGAGACTAAAATTTAAGGTTGTTTCTATGAAACTCGTAGAAGGAAACCCTAGTTCAACATTATCCATTACACTGAACAATGTAGTTTATTTGGAAGATGTAGGATGTTATCTTAACACCAATTTTGAATCTATTGGGAGTGAGATATATGAATAAAGATATGGAATTATTCTTTAATCATGATATGACTATAAAGCCCAGATTTGAACATTTGAGAAAACTAGACCTATTCAAATATAATTTCTACCAAGAATTGGACATAGATCATATTAAGTAGAATTCATGATGGAAAAATATGGATGAAAGATAATGTAGTTGATATTTTAGTGGACTTTATACATGAAGTAACTAGTCTTAGTAAAGAAGGAAGTGTACCTATAGGTGAGAAACTTTTTAAGAAGGTTGAGAGTTACACAAAAGCAGTTTATAATGGGAATGCTATGGTGATCAGCACCATTAAACAAGATGATGTAAGATTCTTGAGTAGAATCATTGCCTACTCCTTATTTGCAAGTTCAAAGATTAGTGAATTGTCAGCTAGATTCATCTATGCTACCTATAAGATATGTGTTGAGAAGTAACAAGTTAATCTTAGTGAAATTCTAAGAATGCAATTTCTTAACAACCTAGAGAAAATCAAAAGGACTAAGAATGGTGTGTTTAGATTTTAGTCACTAATAAATCATTTACTTTTTCATGTACTTAAGAGATTTCCATATTTGTTAGTCACAAAAATTATGAGCAGTGATAGATGTACAATGGAGAAAATCATAGATGTATGTAGAAGACACCCAATAGATAAAATCTTGGATAGTGGGAATTTGATATTGAAAACATTTTAGAATGAAATGAGACAAAGATTTAGAATTGCACCTACAATTGTAGAAAGATTTAAAGATGACATGTGTAATGGTTCAAATAGATTTTACTTATATTCAAGTAGTAAAACCTCAGGAAACATTCCTTGATCCCTTGAGTTATGAGATAAGTGATAATACAGTAGTTGGATACAATGATTTATTGTCAAACTCTAAGAAGGACCAAGCTGAGTACAGATTTGGAGCCTATCATGAGATTACCCAATTAGCTCATTAGGTATCTTTAGAGAAAGCATCTCACAAGAAGATAGAAACTATTGGTGTAATTAAATATTCACTAATTACACTTACTTAAGCTTACTTAGGATAATACATTGCATAGTAGTTTTTCATTGAGACACTTAGGAGTTTGCACCTCAATTAAACACATGGTGTAAGAGAATTCCACTCTAGGTGGTCATAGTTTTTATCTCATTCCAAAATTTATTGTACTTATCACTTTATCATCCTCATTATCACACATACTTCATTGTGTAATGGAGGATGATCCACTTTTCATGGACATGTGATTCCACCTTGTGTGGGTGATAGCGTGTCTTCTCCTTATCATTGTCTCTTATCACCTCAACTATATAAGGAGGCCTGTTATGTACATTTCAAATCAATCCATTGGATATTAGTCAAGTCCATTATCAATAATAGCATTCTTGCATCTTCATGCAATTGTCTTGCCAATCTCTTGTGGAAGTTTTTTTGGTCTTGCATTTGATCCTGGGGGTGTTGTAGAGTCACCTAAAACTCTAACATGGTATTAGAGCTCTCATGGTGTGAAGACTTCTTCTCAAGAAGTGCAATCTTGGCTTGACTCATTGTTGGTGCAGCATTTGGCAATTTGGACATCACAATTTGGAGGCGATTTTGGGAGTTCTATTTTGTGACCTTCTATTGCAGGTGAAAATTGGAGCTTGCTAGTGCAAATCAAAGATTGGCATCATATAGAGGAGGTCCAAAAACCCCTAAATAAAATTTTGTTTCATCCAAATTAGACATCTGAGGCCAAATTTAGAGCCATTTGATTTCTAAAGGTGTAGTGGCAATGTTTTAGAAAAAAATATTTCAGAGGCGATTTTCAAACAGCGATATCTCCCTCATACAGACTCCTTCTTTCGAGCAATTTTTTTTTTTGTTTTGGGGTAGAATTTCACAATTTACACAGTGGTGCAGGTGATTTTGGATCTCTATCTCTGAATTTTTTTAAAAATCACAAATCCCATTCTTTGCAACTTTCAAGGCTCTATTTGGGCACATTTGGTAACATTTTCAAGTGCAATTTTTTTTGAAAGTGCACTTTTTGTCCTCTATTTTCTAGATTCGCAATAAAATTTTAGTGATTTAGAGTGGCCATATCACTTTCAGAAATAGGTCTTTTTTTAGCTATATTTGCACTTGGTGAATACTTGGATTTTAATTTTCTTAATTGAATTAATAATTTGAAGGAGTTATCAATTGATTTCAGTGATCATTTGATTTCATTATGGATTTTTCAAAAGTTCCATTACTCACTCCATATAACTATCATGAATGGAAACAAGTAGTTTCTAATCAATAGATGAGTATTGGATTGCTTAGAATGATTCTTGGACAGGATCTAGAACTAGCTATATGTGTTGTAGAAAGAAGGAAATGGTTTCATAGAAGGGATAAAGCACTTGGCTCTCTTAGATCTACCATCTCAAATGATTTGCTATATCATATTGCATTTTGTAAACATCCTCATGATGCCTGGACAACATTGGAAGGAATCTTTGGTAAACCTAATAGAATAAGAAAATTCAAATTGGAGAATGAGCTTATAGGTCTAAGCCCATGTGATTTTGACAATATTCAAGACTTTTTCTCTAAGTTCAATTCCATTATATTGGAGCTTTCTAATTATGGCATTACTAAAGATGATGAGCAATTGATATTATCTATTATTTCCAAGCTAGGTCCTAAATATTCAATCTTTTTTTCCACATTCTATGTTATTATGGATGCTCTTGGTAGTGCATACAAAATGCCTTCTCTTGATGAATTTTCAACATAACTCACAAGGAACAAGAAAAGTTAGCACACATGGGTCAATTGAAGCCTTTAAAGCATCAAGCATTGGTTGCAAATGACACCTCTTAAAAGGCTCCCAAAGGAAAGGGAAACAAACAACACAAGGATCCTAAGCAACATGAAAAAGGTGATGACTCTCCTTCACAACATAATATTGAATCCAATTCCTCTTCAAGAGAGGAAACATCTAGAAGAAAGAGAGATAAATGTGCTTATCGTATAAAGTTAGGACTTGATGAGCATAAATGTTTCCATAAGAAGATTGATGAGCTCACTCATATTCCTCAAAAGAACAATATCCAATTGCCCTCATCATTGTCTTCTCCTTCTTCTCAATATTAGGAAGCTGCTACATCTACATCATCATCTAAAATAAAGGATAAGCACTCATGGCTTCCACACATCTTGAGCAAGGTAAATGGCTTCTTGATTCAAGTGCATCACATCAAATGGTATCTTTTATGGATATGTTTTCTTCTATTAAGCCTCGTAATTGTTTATCTATATTGATGAGTAATAATACATACATGAAGGTTTGTGGGAAAGGTTTTATTCCTATGGGATAGGGTACATTTAATGATGTTCCTTGTGTATCATCCTTGACCACTAATATTCTTTCCATTTACAAAATTACTCATGGGCCACAAGGTAAAATTGTTGAGTTCACTTCTTATTATGTCTATATCAGGGACATGGAGACTAGAGATGTCATGGCTATGGGAGTTGTTGATCATACATCACGATTGCATTCTTTTGTAAATTTTTATTGATAATGATGATGATATTCATGATTTACCTAACCCTTTAACAAGGGTGAATAATTCATGTGAGAAAAAAATTGGACACTTGAATCATTTTGTTCTTGAGACAAGTGTTGAAATTCCTACTTCTCCACCTCCTGCTTCTTTAGACATGAGCTCTAATATTCAGTAGGATGATCTTTAACCTTTAGATCTTTTAATGTGGGATGAATTCCTAGATGCTCTTTTAAATGAGTCTCATAATGAAAATTTGGTTAATACATCTGAGGAGGTTTCTCTTGGAGATACTTCTTCACCTTCTTTGGAGATTGGATTTCCCAACTCTTCATGTTCTCTTGATTTTTCATATCTCATAGGTTAACTTGATGGTGTGACAGAATCTCTGAGCTTGGAGACACCTATTCAATCTTTGGAGATGCATACATGGAGAACTTCTTCCTCCTTCCTCACTTTTTACATGGAGTGGCTTCTTCATATTTTGATGTATTTATCTCTTCCTAAGGAGAGATATGTTTCTTGTAGGCATTGGATTATATTTTTCTTGGAGGTACTCTTCATATACATTGGAGCTTCTTCATTATGGGGGGATATCATGTCTCCTTATTTCCTTCCTATGGTAGGATCATTCTTTGTATATACACGATGTATGCAATTTTTGGGGTGTCTCGAGTACTCCATCCATCCATGCATCTTTTTTTCATCTCTCTTTTTGGAGGAGGATTTTTCCCATGAGGTTTTATCTCTTTCTCCAACTTTATGTAAGATTACATTTCATGTATTGCATATTGTACATGGGTACTTAAAATGGCCTTGTAGCTAGGAACCATCTTGCATTTTGAGTTTAGGTGCATTCCCCTAAGTTGCACTTAAGGGAGGGTGTTAGTGTAATTAAATATTCACTAATTAAGCTTACTTAGGATAATGCATTGCATAGTAGTCTATGATTGAGACACTTAGGAGTTTGTACCTCAATTAAACACATGTTATAGGAGAATTTTACTCTAGATTTTCATAATTGTTATCTTATTCCACCTTTAGTGTACCTATCACATTATCATCCTCATCATCATACATACTTCATTGCATAATGGAGGATGATCCACCTTTTGTGGACATGTGATTCCACCTTGTGTGGGTAATAGCTTATCTTCTCCTTATCATTGTCTCTTATCACCTCTCCTACATAAGGAGGCCTATTATGTACATTTCAAATCAATCCATTGGATGTCAATCAAGTCCATTATCAATAATATCATTCTTGCATCTTCATGCAATTGTCTTGCCAATCTCTTTTGGAAGTTTTCTTGATCTTGCATTTGATCTTGGGGGTGTTTTAGAGCCACCTAAAAATAATTAAGAAATCTTTATCAGAGGCTGATACGACTGAAAGTGATTCATAGGTAGTTAGTTAGACAATGAACAAGGTATATCCAATTTGCAACCTTTTTAAGTGTCTATTGCAAAGACATCTTTGGGACAAAGCATTCCTTATGCAATAGTATCAGATGTACAACCAAGTGAGCCAAAGAGAAAATCAAAAATATTAGTGCAAGTTGTGACCACCAAGACTAAAAGGGACAAGCAACAAGCCACTAGACCAGGAAAGAGACAAAACACATTGTTGACAATTGTTGAATCTAGTGAAGAAGAAGAAGATGAACAAGAAGCTAAATAGGTAGAGAAGGTTACTACTTCTAAGAAATTAGTAGGTAAAGCTCAGCAACCCTGGAAAAAGATAGAAAAGGTTAATTCATCCATTGCTAATGAAGGAAACTTAGTTCAAATGAACAAATTTTATGATTTGTATAATAATTTTGAGAAAGATAAGATTGATATCTCTACTGTGAGATACATGATAGCCAATAATCTAAAACTTAAAGATATTGAAGGCATGGTAAACTAGAAGGTATATGACAGATTTATTGAGAAGTAGGTAGCAGCTTGAGAAGAGGACTTAGAACTTTGGAAGTGTATGTTAAGAACCATATGCAAGACTGATGATGAAGAAGAAGTTAAGAGATTGTTGAATAATTTGGCACCTTACTTGAGAAACAAAGTAAGACCATTTATTTTTATGGTGGGTGAGAAGGAAAAATTAAGAAGTGAAGCAATAATAGCCATAAGTCAGATGTTGACAGCATCCAAGGTATTACCTTCACCAACACCAAGAACCTTGGAAGTATTAGTAAGCAGTGGCATAATATAGATAGATCAAACCAATGTTACCATTAACATTGATGATACTAACCCTTTTAAGTTTTTAGAATAGCCTGAATCTCATGCAAAGGATATTGAAGAACAATTGAAATAAATTTTAGAGGAGAAAAGGATATTAGAAGAAGAAAAGAGGAAAATAGAAGAAGCCAAGAAGAAATTTCTTGAAGAAGAAAAGAAGAGGAAAGTAGAGGAAGATAAGAAAAGAATAGAGGAAGAAGGAAAGATAGAAAAATAAAGAAAAGAAAAAGAAGAGAAAGTGAAAGAAGAGAGAAGAGTAAAAGAGGTAGCTAAAAAGAAGCAAAGGGAGGATGAATCTAAACCTTCTAGTTCATCTACTCTACTTTTTCTTACTAGCCTACCAACTGATGACGATGATCAAATTGACTTGATCTCATCTTTGTCAAAACTTATTAAGAAGAATAGGAAAGTGAAGAGCCTACAAAGCACCTTGATGGAGGTTACTAATAGATTACATAGTACTCTGGAAATCTAGCGTATAGAAGTAGATCCTAAACAAAGGGCACAAGAAGTGTTAAAATCTTTTGATGAGGAATTTACTAATTTTTTGAATGCTGCAGAATCCAAGGCACAAATTTCATATGATGCTAACTTGTTTAGCACCATTTGTCAGAACATCAAGAATGATTTGATTAGTCTTGATACTTGTATCAAGGAACTTTAGAATTTTCAATAGGATGGAAAGGTATTGTACATCATGTGTACCTTGTCTCACAAGTTGACCAAAGATATTGATAGTCAAATTGAAGGAAAGATGAGTGAGCTAGAGACTCTATCTAGCTAGATACAACATCCTTCTAGTAAAATTGATGATTTTGAAGGACAAGTGGGATGAGAGGAAACTAGAACTTTGGAAGGAACTAATTTTGAAAAGATTTTTAGATTCTAGAGAATCTATTTCTCTGAAAATATATGTTATAGAGAAACAGTTGGAGGAATGTGTTAAAGCCAAGGACACTTATTCTAACTTTTTATATTCAGATCTTAATGTAGTTGAGATTGCATCATATGCCCTACGTGCAATTCTCACCTCTACTAAATCAACCAAGGACACATGGAAAAAAGTTATAAAAAATATTAAGGAAAGTTTTGATGATTTCATGAAGATACTATCAATTTTAGGCAGATGATTATAGAGTTTTTGATAGCAATTCTTGACCATTGTCATTGATGTCAAAGAGGGAGAAGTGCATATAAGAAAACTATAAATGAGGTAAAGGGGAGAAGACAAAATTGTAAGGTATGAAATCATATTGTGAGGGGAAGTATGTGTAAGATGGACAAGTTGTAATAGACTATTAATGTAATGTTTTAGACTATGGTAAAAGCAAGTTTTGAAGAGACTCGAAACCCTTTACAAAATACTAAAGATAAACATTAAAGCACTACCAAATTTTACAAGGACCTAAAACCTAAAGTTCAAAACATCTAAACTAGGTTTTCTAGGGACACAAAACCAAAACTTTAACCATACAAAATGACTAGGTTTCATAAGGACCTGGAACCTAGAGTTTTAAACAAACTGGAAAGCAAAAAGAAAAAACCAGAAAAACTACCTAGACTAGAAACCAATACGCCTCATCCACAACCAACACCTATAGTAACTCCTAGATAATGTTTTCCACCTCTTTACCTACTTCTATAATACTCTAGATAATGTCAAGTGGCAAAAGAACATGAGCCCCAAGAGCCTCAGCAAACTTTTTCCTTGTGCTCTACCTGGTTCTCTTACTAGGCCCACTAGGACTCCCCACTCCAACATTACTAAGAGACATAATCTCTTCATTACTTTTCTTTTCTAGACTGGTCAGTACAATACAAAGACCAGAAGTGTCATGTTCCATTTTTAGACCGCTTTCCTTTGTAAGGTTATAAAGCTCCTATTCGTACTCATTAAGCTTATCAGGTATGTTACTATTTTGCACTTCTATCCAAGTTCTCTTAGTGCGTTCAACATCTAAATCTCTCTGTATTATCCCCATTTTCTTCTTGAGAACCATTAATTCATTATATAGCCATGAATCACCCTAAAGAGAAGTCTATTCCTTAAGCTTAGTAGTGTGAAGAAAGGAGAGCTTAGCATGGCATCCCTCCCATCAACTACATTCCTAGGATCAGAGGAAGTCAATGTATTGATCTAGGTCTCAATATTAACGTCCATATTCTCCATCCTTTCCTCATTCAAACCTTTACTCTAGTTATTATCCTTACCAAAAGGGTCTTTGGCTTCATTCTCCTTTCCCATTTCCTCCTCCATTTACTCCTCACTAGCATTATTTGAGGGGTGATCACTCTATTTATCATCCTCCTACCCAAGGGCTTCTGACCCCACATTCATGTTTGTATTTCTATCTTGACTTCCCTCCACATTATCTTTACTAGTTAACACCCCTTTACTCCCAAAGCACCCATCCAAGTTAGAACTAAAATCCCCCATTTTCATTTTCTCATCATTATCCATTTCCATCTTCTCATTATTGTCCAAGTGCTCAAACTCTATAATTTCCTCAACATGTTTCTTAGTCCTTTCTTGTTTTAAAACCTTCTTGTTAACACTAGACACTTCTTCCACCTTAATTTTCTTAGGGTGGGTCTCACTTCCAATCCCTTTCCTTTTCACTTGAACTGGAGAGGGCTTTATAGCCTTACTTTTGCAATAGTTTTCAATAAGTAAAATTAAACTTTCGTGAAGCATAGGATGGGATTCTTTCTTTCTATGAACATAAAGGCCAAGAAGCAGAGAGTATTTTAGAAAAAATGGGAAGGAAATCATATCTTTGTGCATAAAATGATTTAGGAAAATCAATAGAAATTTATGGACCCTTTTAGCCCTACCATCAAGAATAAAATACTCATGGATACAAGACAGCACATCCCTCTAGATAACTTTAATTTGATTCAATTCATAGAAGTCCCCTTTTTCTCTAGATTCTTCTCTTCGACTTCTATCTTTAGAAATTTCTTAAAGGCCACATTGGAGATGCTAGTCTCCTTACTAAATTTTATCCCCTTTTTTGGAAGTCTCGTAACCTTAGCAATAAAATCCTCAATCAAATTCACCATGCTCCTATGCAAAGTTACCCTATCTTCAAAATAGTTTTTGAAGAATGCTTCTATAATGTGAGTTTTATACCCATGGAGTCACACCAAATAGGTCATCCAATTACCTTTTTGCAAGATTTTCTACACAGAGGCCTTAGTCTTCCATGCCCTACAATTGATCAGCTCTTGCTTTCTAGGTTCCCCACCAATCACAAAAACTTGAAAAATCTCTATAGAACACTGGAGTAGCACAACCTAGAAAATGTAATAAAGTATTGAAGATTACCGAGGAGCTAATAACTATACTTACGTGACAAACACAAATCATAATAGTGCAAAGGTAATTCCTAGGGATTCTCAAACTATCCTCCATAAACCCAACACTCTTCTTCATAAATTTTCCAATCTTAGGAAATCTTTCCTTCGCTAGCATGTGTTCTATCATTATTAACTATCATCATCATCTCCACATTCTTGCATAGGTCAGCATGCCACCTCAACTTTCTTTCCTGATAGATAGATTGGTTGGCAATTCAATTAGCAATAGAATTGCCCTCTTAGAACATATGGGAGAATATAACATTATCAAAATTATTTATAAAGTTTTTGATTTCCATTAAAATGGCTTCAATATTCCATGTGAACAGGTTCTTGTTATTGAGCATATTAATAATGTTAAGAAAATCTCCTTCCATCCAAAGATTTTGATAACTAGTTTCCATAGCCAACCTCAGAGTATATAGCATTGTTGTTTCCTTAGCTTTATGGCTAGTAGAAATCCCAATAGGGATAGCAATAGCATCAACAATTCTACAATTATGGTCCCTCAACACCCTCCACAACTAGCTTTTCCAAGATTTCCTTTAGCAACACCATCAAAGTATCCTTTAATCCAGCCCATAGGTAGAAATTTCCATTTAACAATCTATCTTTGATCATCAGTTTTGATTTTTTAGCCTTTAGTCTACATAGGATTGTTGATTTGGAAATCATCACTAACTTTTTAGTGAGAATTGAAGTTTTCCTTGATAGCTCTGTTGATGTTATGACCAAGAGCCCACTCAGATATTTCTTTGTCTCTAAAAATTATATTATTTCTTTCTTTCCAAATTCCCCACCAGAGATGGGGAAAGTAATTTTCCACAAAAAAACTAGTATTGATCTCCTTAGATGGGCAAGTCCAACTCTGGAAGAACTAATCAATATTATTATGTTGAACCCAATCTAAATTCCAATAGTTAAGGATGTAACTCCACACTTTTTGACTATAACTACAATTTAAGAAAAGATGATTTCTATCTTCATAATCCTCTTTACATAGGCTACATCTGTTAACCACATTGATACCTCTTTTTTGTAAATTGTCCAAAGCAAGAATTTTGTTTTGAAGCAACATCCAGAAAAAGATATTAATTTTAGGGGTGAGACCTTTTATCCAAGCTTTTGTCCACAAAGGTCTAACACCTTTTTCCTTAGTTCTAAAAATAGAGGATACTTTAAAACAACCACTCAAATTAGCATCCCAAATCATTTTATCTTCAATATGAGGATAAAGGCTAAAGGCATTCAAGATTAATTGAGTATTGTAAAAAGCCTTATTACTTTCAACAAGGTCAACCCATTTATTATTAATCCAATAATTCTCCACAAGAATACCAAAAGTTTGTTTACATCTATCAATAAGAGTTCTACCCTCAAAGTCCTCAATCATAGGATGATCCAAAATCCAAGCATCATCCCAGAACCTGATCTTTTGCCCATTGCCTACTTTCCAAGAACCTTTAATTAAAATGTTTTTAGCTCCCTGCACTACTTCCCATATAGCATAAGGAGATAAAACATTAGGATAAGAAAGAAAATTAGAAAAATAAGGAGCATTAAAGAGGTATTTGTGTTTCCAAATAGTACTTCATTCCTTATTGTCATGATAAACTCTCCAACCCTACTTTGCAAGAAGAGCTTTATTCATTATTCTCACGGATCTAATTCCCAGACCACCATCCACTTTGGGCTTACAAATTTGGTCCCAAGCAATTAAAGTCATTCTCTTATTATCCTCAAGACCATACCAGAGGAAGTTCCTTTGGATTTTGTCAATAGAATCAACATATTTAGCTAGAATCTTAAAGCGACTCAAAGCATAATTAGGGATACTTTGAAGACTAGCCTTGAGGAGAGTAATTTTACTAGCTTCACTCAATAGATCACCTTTCCATCTTGTCAGCATTTTTTTGAATTTTTTAACAAGATCACCCTAAAAATAATCTAAAGGATTGGGCCCTAAAGGGAGGCCTAGATAAATACAAGGGAAAGAACCTATAGAGCACCCAAGAATTTTAGCAATTTTACTCTGTCTAGAAACTCGAGTATAGATAAAATACAAGGAACTCTTATTCTAGTTAATCAATTGACCAAAAGTAGAAGAATAGAGGTTAAGGGCCTTTTTGAGATTCCTTGCTTCCCTAACCTCAACTTTACCCAAAAACATGGTATCATCCATAAATTGTTCATGGAAACAAATAAGAAGATGAGAAGAGAGTTGCAATCCTTTGAATTCCCCTAGAGAAACCACCTTCCCAAAATATATGCCCAAACAATCAGCCTTAATAGTGAAGATGATAGGAGATAAAGGATCTCCCTATCTCAACCCACTAGTAGGTTTAATGAACTCTGAGGAACAACCATTAACCAAGATAGCTATCAAAGCAGTAGAAATAATCTGTAAGATTAGCTTCACCACATTGATACCAAAACCAAAAGATAATAAAATATTTTAAAGAAAGGACCATTCAACTCTATCATAAGCTTTAGCAATATCAAATTTCATAACAAAGCCCTAATTATAAGAAAGAGATGAAGAATGGATCTTCTCATGCACAACAATAATAGAATTAAGGATTTGTCTACTAGAAACAAACCCATTTTGTTGATCAAAAATAAGTGAAGGTAGCAAGAGCAACAACCTCAAAGTGAGGACTTTTGAAATAATTTTATAGAAGGAATTGCGTAGACTAATAGGCTTAAATTGATCCAGAGAGTCAACCCCAACTTTTTGTGAATAAGGCATAGAAAAGTAGAATTAATTTCCTTCAACATTCTTTTAGCCCCAAAAAATTCTTTAACGGCATCACACACATCTTTTCCAACCAATTTCCATTCCTTCTAAAAAAACAACATAGGAAAACCATCTAGCCTTGGAGATTCATCCCCACCTAAAGAGAAAATAGCCTTATAAATTTCCTCTTCCTTAGGGATAGAGCACAACATTCTATTTTGATCTTCAATAACCAAAGAAGGAATAACATTTAACAACTCTACCTAATGATTCAAGTCAATGTTACGATTTGATGTCATCAAAGAAGAGAAAAAGGAGACCATTTCCTTCAAGATTTTCTTTTCCTTAGTTAACTTTGTGCTACCTTTATAAGTATTTGAAATATGACTTTTAGCTCTATGTTTCAAAGTAGATAAATGAAAAAATTTAGTATTTATGTCACCTTCATCCAACCATACAGATCTAGATCTCTGCCTTCAATAAATTTCTTCTCTAGTAATATCATGATACTCCACCATTTTCTCATTTTCTTCCCTCACTAAATCCAAAGAGTACCCTCCCTCTTAATCCTTTCTTGGATTAATTGTAGATCATCTTTGATTATATATCTTTTATCAAAAATGTTACGAAAACATCTTTTATTCCAAATGTTAACTTTCTTTTTTACATTTATGAGTTTAGAAGCCACCCAAAAAAGAGTAGTACCATCAATGTTAATGTTCCACCATTTGACCAACCAGTCTTCAAACTGTGGATGTTGCAACCATATTTTCTCAAATCTAAAAGGAAAATTCTTTCTGATATGGATATTCTCCATAGTAAAAATTAGAGCAAAGTAGTCTGAACCAATCTTCTAAATAGCCTTAAGATTACACACAAAATATTTAGTCCAATCTAGAGAAATAAGAATTCTATCTAAGTGAGCTTGGATATACTCATCACCAATCCTTTTGTTACTCCAAGTGAATTAAACAACTTGTAGATCTAAATTCATTAAGCCTTCCTTGTTATGAAAATCCATGAAATCCAACCTACCATCCAGTTGACTGGCATTTCCCCACTTTTTTCATGCTTATAAAGAGGAACATTAAAATCCCCCCATAAAATCCATCTTCCATAGTATCTTTACTATTTCTGTTAGAAAGATTCTCCCACACCTTTTTTTCTAGCACTCTTGATGTTAGGTGCATACACATTGACAATCTACCAATCATTATTCTGACCAATACTTTTAGTTTTGATCACCATAAAATGATTATTAGCATTCAACAAAGTACGTGGGATCAAATAATGCTTCCACAAAATCATTATTCCCCTAGAAGCTCCTTTTGAGCTACTAGCCATTATACATTAATTGTTAAAAGATTTGATCTTTTTAGCCTTATCTTTATCCTTTTTGGTTTCTTGGAGCAATAAAGCATCTAGTTTATGCTCTCTAACAAAATTTCAAATAATATCCAATTTATGGATTCTATTCAACCCCTTAATATTCCAAGTGATAATATTCATCATAATTTTGTAGGGGTAAAATCTAGAATAGTTGCCTATTTCCCATCAGCAATATTTTGTAAACTTTCACTTTCTTTGGTTTTTATAGATATTTATTTTCTAGGTTTTTTTGGGGTACCAACATTCAGTTTCAATTTTGGAAACAATTCCAATTTACTGCTTCAAGTCTCCACTCCTTTAGAAATAGTATTACCTTTCTTCTCTATTTTTTTATTTGAGTTTGTTTCTATTTAGGTTCCTCCTTTTCAGATTTCCCATCCACTTTTTTGGATTCAAAGTCATCCTTAAAGGATATAATCTCTTTACTCTAGGGAGACTCAAAAGACTGGAGTACAACAATCTGTGTTTCCTCTAGTACCAAAGATCTACTCCTTTCCTCAAAAATTTCACCTTCCTCTATCTCTTCTAATTCTTCTAGATCTTCCCATTCTGATTCATTTTTCTGATAGATAACCAATTGATTCATAGGATCTACCATTTTCTCTTTACTCTATACAGGAGAGATCAAAACTAGGTCTGTCTACATTCTTGAATCCTACTTTTCAAGAATAACTTTATCCTTAGTCACCTTCTCAGGTATAGCTTTTGGTTTCCATGGATCTTTACTTCTTTATATTTCTCCACATTGGCAAGCTTAGGTTGATTCTTTCTTTTGTATGGGCAATTTTTCACATAATGACCCTATTTTTTATAGACAAAACAAGCATTTGGAAGTTCTTCAAAATTTATCTCTTGCATCCTTTTTCCAAGTTTTGAAATCAATTCCACCTTCTCAGGAAGGTTCTTCAAATGAGAAACTTTCACATATATTCTAGCACACTAGAGTTTTTATTTTGAAGCCATGACATTGTCAACTACAACAAGTTCAACAAAAGAGCTAGCTACACCCTTTAAAATATCTTCATCCTAGAACTCCAAAGGTAAACCAGGAAGTCTAACCCATACCAAGGTAGTTAGGAAGAAGGCATAAGATAGATCCATATTTGGCTCCCATTTTTTGATAGTAAGAGTACTATTACCAAATGACCAAGGTCCACCACAACACCATATTCAGATCTTCCTTACAGTTAAAAAAAAAGTAAAAGAAATCATTCATCATAGGTGCTATGTCAACTTGACCACAGATGATCCATTTTATTTTGATCATGTTTCTCAAGGCATCAATATCAAGCCTTGCCCCTATAAATTTCCCAACTACAATAAAATCCATAGTTGAGATAGAGAAATCAACAATTGAATCTAGAATAAAGATTTGGAACTCACCTTTCTCCCAATAGGATTTCGACATGACTAGAGGGAAAGATGATTTTCCTCCTAGTTTTCTCCTAAACAACAAACACCACTTCCTTTGATCATCTGGAAATTTCTCCTTCATCTAGTCCTCTATCCTATAGACATTACCATTCTCTTCCAAATTCTCTAAAAAAAAAAATTCTCCTGCTCTAGGTCCCTTCTGATCATGTGATGGGCAGGCAGGGGAATGAAAAGAGCATTCCTGACCCCACAACTTATGGAACAGGAACTCAAAAGTTTGTCTTTTTCTCCCAATTTTTCATCAGATCCTATAGAACCTATCAAAATCCCTATCTTTTGATTCCCTATCCCTCTAGGATCAGCCCCTACCACTAGGTTTACTCCTTCCAGTTTCCTGCCTAACAGAGCTAGGTTTACTATATTATTTTTGACAAAATTTTGGTACTTAGCCATTTTTTCCTATTTTGTTGCCATCAATGCCAAAGGGAGAGATTATTGACAATTGGCTAATGAAGATATGTAATTTTTTTCATTTATGGAAACTAATGATGTACATGCTTACAGGAAGCCTCAGAAATAAAGATACTTAGCTTTTAGCACTCAGAAAATTGTCTAAGTATGAATTTGGTTTAAAGCAGTGTATTTTTTTGTATGTAACTTGTTACTAGTGTAATATTATGATTAGAAAAGTTAGATGGAGATAGTATAAATGTTGATGATGGCATGTATAACCTTGAACATCAGTACAGATTGTACAGAAAAGAGATATTCATGTTTTACCAATGAAATGAGACAACAGAATTAAAGGAAATAATTATTTAAAAAATAATTACTTGACCAATTAGGGTTGACATCCTAGATGTTTACTAACTTAGAATTTCACTTCATTTGTATTTAGCTTAACTCAATAACTATACTAGCTTCATTCTTAAATACTATTTGAGTTTACTAACTTAGAATTTCACTTCATTTGTATACTAATGTCCTTTGCACTCTTGCATACTAACTTAGAATTTCCTTTCATTTGTATTTAGCTTAACTCACATATCTTAACTAGGAGGATTGTAATCTTGCATCTTGTTAGCTTAGTTTACTTTCTTGTATTTGCATCATTATATTTGTTTAATCTTGCATTCATCCTAGTTTGCTTCTTGCATTGCATTCTAGCTAGAAGTTCTTGGATACTCACATTCTTGTTCTTACTCCTTGAGCAATTATTCTATGGTGCACCTTGCAATGTGACCCATCTTTGTGTTCATTTCAAAGCCACTATCATACTATTTAGATTCTTGCACATCATAAATATGAAGCTATAAGCCACCTCTTGAGTCTCCAAATCAGTGGTATCATTTGAGAACAATGATTTATAGAAGTGTGACCACTTTTTGAGCATATACTCACTATGTCAAACCTTGTGTGAGACACTCTAAATGTCAATGACAAACTCACTCAATAGAAGCAAACATACATATATATGAGATTAATACTATAAGAAGGGTTAATAAATTGTACCAATGCTTTCAAATGGACTTCGCCCGCAATAGATATAAGAACAACATTTCATAGCAAGAGAAAATATTTTATAATTTCTTTTACTACATTAAAATTATTTATCTACTTATAGACTATCCTATAACAATCATTTAATAAAAAATAATATTTTATTATACTAATTTATAATGTAATTTTACACTTATATTTGACTCTTAAAAATGTTATAATTTTTTTTTTTTTTTTTTTTGATCGATAATTTTTCCAAGCCTAGATTATTTATTATTATTGTTAAAGATTATTTATTATTATATGTTAAGCTTGAGTAGATTCGAACCCAAGACCTCCCTGATGAGAGGCTCACAATTTATCAATGCATTGTAGGATCTTGCCTCTTAAAAATGTTATAATCACTTCTCTAAAAAATATATAAAATAACTTAATTTGAAATGTTATAATTTTTTACAACAATTGATTAGCGTTATTTATGTAATTTAATCTTTTTATTTCATTGAATTGAAAAATATATATAATAAAAAAATAGAATATCTCTCCAACTTTGGGCAAACCTAATATGTGAGCAATTCCATTGATTGATTGAATAGACAACCACTGCAAATTTCTTCGGGGCCCTAAAGGTTTATCCCGATATAGGCCTAATATTGAAAATCGTTGTTAAATGTTATGGGATGATGTGACATAACGACCATGAGGTTTCTAAACTCATTTAAAGGTGATCCAAGGAATTGTGAGAATATTTCCATTTTTGTAAGCGCATGCAAAACCTTTCAATTACATATACTTTTTGAGGTTTGCTAGTATTCCCCACTTTGAAAACTCTTCCTAAGTTTTCTTCATTTTTCAAACAGATCACATTTGCTAGTATTCACGTGCTCGTTTATAAAAGTCTAGCCTAAGTAATTTTGCAACCTCTAATGGCTAGGCGACTCTTGGGCAAAAGCCAAAGCCTCACTAAATATGAAAACAACTCATCATTTTTATTGGTTGTAAGTATTTTAAGGGAATCATGAAGGAGATTTTATTTGTTTTTTATGCATTTGGGAAATTAACAAACTACTTTTTAGTCTTAGGTCAAGATTGTGGGGGTCACTCTTATAAGCCTTAACTTGCTTTTAATTAATTGTGGGTCATAAGATTATGAGAATCTAATTTTATTGAGATAGAGATTGTGTATATTTTGGGAGGACTTAATTTTTCATGAATTCTAATTTGTTTTTAGGTAATTGTGATAAGTGGTGTAATAAAAATTTAGAAAAAAAATTAATTTAATTTTAGTTAATTGTATTGAGTGGGATATAAAAATTAGTATAAATCTTGATTTATATTTAGTTAATTATATTTAATAGGGTTCAGTGATTTATCAAGACTTAAAATAGCAAGATAATTTGATGGTATAAATTTGTTATGTATTTTGAATCTTTGGAAAAAATAATATTTTACTATAAATCCTAAAATTGGGTTTTGATTAATTGTGGTTCATAAGAATATATAGTTTATGAAAAATTGAACTATCATTAAACTAATAGTAAGCTCATCCATATCCCATGATTCTAGAGAGATAAAAGGTACATTATTGAGTTGTGAGTGATGGCTTTCTCTTTCTTAACCTATATGTTTCTTATCATTTGATTCGTATCTATATAGAAACATACAATCCATGAAAAAGAAATATCATTAAACTATTCACAACCTATCCACCCGTCTCTCACCAATTCAAACAAATTAAAGATATAACGTTGAATTGTGATTGATAGCCTTTTTCTTTCCTAAGATGAATTTTTTCTTGTTTGAATAGCATCTATACTAATATAGTATGAACATGAGAACCAATTGGCATCGAACTACTAGCAACTTGTCCACCTATCTCTCACCAATCCAAAGAGATTAAAGGTATTCATTAAATTGTGATTGGCTACTTTCTACCTTTCCTAAGAGAAATTTGTGTGTGTGTTTCATTAGCATATATAGAAATATATGATCTATGAAAATGAACTACAATCAAACTATTGGAAATCTAGTCACCAATATTCATGAATTCATAGAGATGAGAGATACATGTAACTTAATTGTGATTGTCACCTTCTTCTTTTCTAAGATGGACTTTTTTCTCTTATTTTATTAGTATAGATAGAATATAGAACTTATTAGAGACTATTGATAACCTATCTACCCATATTCACCACTCCAAAGGAATGAAAGGTACATCATTAAATTATGATTGGTATCCTCCTCCTTTTCTAAGAGGAATATTCTTTCTTGTTTGATTGGCATAAATAGAAATATAGAATTTGTAAAAATATGAACTACAATCAAGCAATATATACACCCATATTCTTCGATCTAGAGAGTTGAAATATAGATTACTAAATTGTGATTGCTAGCATTTAGCTTTTCTATGATGAATGTTTTTCTTGATTGATTCACATATAAAAAATATAGTAAAAAACTAAGAAGGAATTATAATAAAACTATAGACAATTTGGCCACTCAAATTCATCAATCAAGAAAGATGAAAGAACACCATTGGATGATGATTTTGGTAGCCTTCTACTTCCATAAGAGGAATATTCTTTCTTTCTTGATTAGCATATACAAAAATATATAATCAATGAAAAAATATAATCAAATTATTAACAGTCTATCTACCCATCTCTCGCTACTCCAAAGAGGTGAAATATATATATATATATATATATATATATATATATATATATATATATATATATATATATATATATATATATATATATATATATATATATATATATATATATATATATATATATATATATATAATTGAATTGTGATTGATATTCTTCTCCTTTCCTAAGATGTGAAATAAAAATTATGTCTTCATTATTAGTAATACAAATTAAGTTCACAAAAATTTGATCTCCCATCATATTTGTGACAAACAATAAACACTCTGCTACCAGTCCACTACCCATATTTCACCAATCTACAAATAAATGAAAAAGTATTTCTCTTTTTATAAATAGAATCCATGAATAATCATTACTTCATTTTCATTTATAGAAATAGAATAGAAAATCCAAAGTTCCATCAAATTCCTAACAATATCTCAGTACCACTCTACCACCAATCTTTCATGCACCCTTAAGGAAATGAAAAACCCACAACTTATATTTGAGCCCATTCCTTTCATTACGATTTATAGAAACAAAGCTCTTCAAAAATTGAATGACCATCAAATTTGTGATAACATTATATACAAAACTCTACCACCTATGTTTCACTAAAATTAAAATCCCACACGTTAAATAAAAACCCTTCTCTTTCATTGTTTAGAGAAACATGATTCAATAAAGAGTGAAAGTTCTACCATCAAATTTGTGACAACACCCTACCACCATGCTATTGTCCATCTTCCACCATACTTGATCAAATGAAAAATCTATTAATTGAGATTAAAACACTTTTCTTTTATTACTATTTAGAAAAATATCGTCCGTGAAAAATAGGACTACCATCAAATCTCATACAAACATCGAATGCTCTACTTACACTCTATCACCCATCTTTCACCAACCTAAATAACATGGAAAACTACCATTGAGATCAAAACTCTTCCTTTTCATTAATGTTTACAAAAACAAAATCTACAATAAATCAATCTACCATCAACCTTCTTACAAACACTACACACCCTACTGTGACTCCCCCACCCTTCTTTCACCATTCCAAAATGTAACACAAAATCTATAATTGAAATCAAAACCTTTCTCTTTCTCTTCCATTACTAATCATAGAAACATAATTCTCAAAAAATTGAATGATCATCAAATCTCCACAAACACTAAACACCCTACCATTAATCTACCATCCCTCTTTCACCAACCCCAGAGAGAAATGAACACCCACATAACTCCCATCAAAACGCTCCCCTTCCACATAATTGCCATCTCAGACCCTTCCCTTTCCTAGCTTGAGTACCATGTAGATAGATGTTGTTGCACCTAACTAAAACAAAGAGACAATTAGGGTTGGAAGCAAAGTGTTGAATGACCATAGATGAAAGGCAAGACAAAGAATCTCTTGCTAGAGCACGTGTTAGTTCTTTTCCCACACTAAAAGAGTGAAAGAGATGAAGCGGAATACGTGGAGGAGCTCAAGTTGAACAACTTAAGAGGGTCGCCTAACCGTCCGGATGACTTCAAAAGCCATTCTCAACTAATTCCACGGCCATCAGCTTTATCCTCCGCCATTCTCTCCGCAATCCATCCGGACCTTCCATGCGCTGCAAAAGCATATGCTCATGTTATTATTATTATTATTATTAATATATAATACTAATAATCAAGAGATATGTATAGAGCCTTTTTAATTGTCGTGTTGGGGGTTTTCATAGGACTTTCAAAGGTTTGATTAAATGATTTATTCATATGACTTTCAAAGGTTTAATTAAATGATTTGTTCATAGGACTTTCGAAAGTTTAATTAAATGATTTAAATTGAGCGGCGGGGCCTTTGACGAGAAGCTCACGGGGGGAGGGAGGCGCTGGTCGTGTGTGGAACGGCGGTTAAGGTGGGTCCCGCACACTGGGAAAAAGTTCGTGGCGGCGTGAGAGGATTCCAAAAGGTCTACCGCCTTTATCCATATTTGTCTGGAGAGAGTAAAGGCGGCTTTATTGTTTTTCTAATCAATGTTTAATGGGTGTTGTTGATGAGGTAAGCTCAAGACACTTCAATGGCGTCTTGTCCTTACCAAGAGGGAACTGGATTTTTTAGTGGTTTATCATTGATGGTTTCCTTGGAATCTTCGGGATGCCATTTTTTAATTTAGATAATTGATAGAATATTGATTTGAATTTATGAATAGATTTATGGATTTCATCATGTAGAAGTTTTGGATTACGATATTAGTTTGAGTTTGATTGGCGAAAGGTTCTTGTAGTAGGCATGATGTCACAAGGATCATCTTCCTATTTCATATGATAATTTTAAGAACTTTATCTCACCTACTATAATTTGTACAACATTACTTGGTGTTCTATAAAGGCACGTACGCACACGTGCACGCGCGCGCGCACACACACACACACACCAATGAATGAAACAAACAAGAAACAAATAAAAGAGAGGCTAAGAGAATAAATAAATTATTTTGTTATGCCCACCAAGGTTCAAACCATTTTTTGATCATTGTGATTGGAGGCTTATGCCTTCACGCATTCAATGTGGTCAGATGTTTGAGCCTCATTTTTCTTAAATGGAGATAAGGTACAACAATTGTCGCTTCACCTACTCATAACTCTCAATAAAAAGTATTTCATGTAGAGTTGGAAGGAATGTCATGCTAGAATCAGTAGTCATGATGTCACAAGGTTTAGTCTTCCTTGTCCATATGATCATTTTAAGAACTTTATCTCACCTATTGTAATTTGTACAACATTATCTAGTGCTCTCCAAAGACATGCACATGCACCAATGAATGAAACAAAAGAGAAAAACAAATAAAAGAGAGGCTAAGAGATTAAATAAGGTATGGCATTATGCCCACCAAGGTTCAAACCTTTTTTGGATCATTGTCATAATAGGCTTGTGCCTTCGCAGATTCAATGTAGTCACATGTTTGAGCCTCATTTTTCTTAAATAGAGATAAGGGACCACATTTTGTCGCTACACCTGTTCATAACTCTCAATCAAAAGTATTTCATGTGGGCTTTGAAGGCATGTCATGCTAGAATCACTAGTCATGTTAAAAAATTTACCAAACACTTGTTAAAAAACTAATACATAACCAACTAAAAAAGAAGTGAAATTAAACTATAAACCAAAAAGTAGTAACAAAGAAAAAACTAGTTATTTAATTTTTAAAAAAGAATTGAAACCATGGAGTTTCTCTTAGTGGAAAATGTAGAAAATAATGTAGTTATCATTGAATAATAAGTAGAAAAAAAGACCAATTCAAAGACCAGTGACAAGCTAAAAGCAAAGCAATGTTTCAAATGGAAGTTCAAGATGTTTCTTATATTTGTTCATTGTTGTCTTGATGATGGATCACAAAGTATGACCCAAAATATTGATGTATAAAAATTCTCCATACTTGAATTCATAAGTTGTATATAAAAAAGAAGCATTGACTGTTGAAATCAATAAAATTTTAAGTTACAATTTTATTTTTGAAGGAGCTTATAGATCATGAGAATGTGTAATTTACAATTTTATTTTTGAAGAATCTTATAGATCATGAGAATATGAATGATGAATAATTATAGATCTTTTTGTATGAAAATGTTGAACTTTTACTATATATGGAATAATGAACAGTTATAAAAAGAAAAAGGTAATGGAAGAAATCACATATTGATATTCAAATAAAAACAATTTTAAAATAATACAATAACATGTCACTATGTAGTAAAATCTAAAGAACCAATAAGAGGAGGGGCGAGGACTTATTATCTAACTTATTCCAATTTCAATGGGGTGCATACTATCATAACAGGCTCCAAAGAATCATTACCATCATTGTATTTCTTGTCTTTATTAGGAGGTTGAGTGTAACAAAAATCTTTATAACAAGATCATGTGAAATATTTTGTTAGAGTTTGGCCAAACACCAAATCCACAACTATAAGTCTTGGGATAAGAAAAGCGGTGAAAAGGAGACCTGCATAAGAATGTGCATCATGTACACCTTGAGCAATTTGGTTCATTCCCATTGGTGCATACACAAAAAAAAAAAAAAAAAAACCTTAATTAAAGACAAGATTAGGAGAAACAATACATAAGATACTATTATAATGATCTTAGAGCACCCAACGTGTTGGAAATACAATAGGAAAGTAAACTCTGAGAGGGGAAGGGAGGGTGTTGAATCAGCACTTAAAACTTTTAACCTCTAAAACTATTCACCACACATCCATCTCACAATCTAGGCATATAAAATGAAATACCAAATTAAACATATACATCCATAGCATGAAAGTAAATATTCAACACATGCATGACACAAGATATTTGGTTACGTGAAAACCCTCCAAGGAGAAGGTAAAACTAGGGTGGGATGACACCCACAAATATTCACTACTATAGTAATAAAGTGTATCTAATGAAGATTATAATGTTTGACCATGAAACATGATCTACCTTGTGAAAGGTCTACCCTATTAAAGGCTTGCAAGATTGTTAGATCTTACCTTGTTAAAGGATTTAAACACCCTTCTAAAAGTGTGCTTGGTAAGAGATTTTAAATTACAATGAAGTAAGCACCCTGTTAAAGGATTTACAATAGCCTGTTAAGACTACTCTATTAAGAGATTTAACTGATTCACTTGTTAAAATGTCTCAGCAATGATCCTCTAGTTAGCACTCTATTGCATGATGCCAGATCACCTCTATAGTTGTCGTGTCCTTGATCCTTTCTGATCAAATGTATCTCTGTTGTCCTTTGATTCCTTTCCTCTATTCTTCTTTAACTAATGTTGCAATGTAACCCAATTCATTACACCTTAATCACCATGAATGCTCTATTTGCACATGCAAACTCTCTTTAATTCTCCTTAGCATTCCTTAAAGAGTTTATGGTTTGTCTTCCTTAAAAAGACCTAAGTGGTTTAGGGGTAGGTATGATCAAAGGTAGCGATTCACCCATATTGCCACTTAAACCTTCCCTTTTTCTGATTGGATGCATGTAATGCATAGAGATTCACAATTAAGATTTATCCTTATCAACAAAGATCATAAAACAATACTTAAGTGAGCTAAAAAATGGTTTACATAGTAGTTTGTGCCAATACAAACAACTATGTCAAAACTATAGTAGTTGGCATCTAAAGTCCCTAGTGCTTGGCACCAGCTATAACTTCAATGATCTCACTTGACATCTGAATGACTCGGAATGCACTGCTTGCTCGACACTTGAATCACTCGGCACATACTATCTTCTCAGCATCTGAGTGACTCAACACTTGAGTGGCTTGACATTCACTGTTTACTTGGCATGCTCTATCTTATATGTTATGTTCAACATATGTTACTTGTTCGGCATGAACTAAGTAAATGACTTAAGTATATAGACACTCATTTGTGAAAACCAATATGAGATCAATACCAAAGATGTACCATCTCAAATGCACCCATATTAGATTTCACCCAAACATGCATAAACACATTATATATATGTAAAATAATGTCATTAGAGTAAAGTGAAATATAAGTATCAATTGGATGCACAAAAATAATGAATTCTTATTATTCTATATATGAAAAGTATTTTTGGAAAGGATTTGGGCCAATCCTAACCAAACTATATGCTACAAGACTAATTTAAGCTAAAAGTGTTTGAAAAGATAAGTCATGTGTGCCTATGTAGCTTGAGCTTTAGGACAAAACTAGAAGAGACCTAGTTATGATTTTCCTAATTATTTCATTTAAGAGGCACGAGTTAAGCTAGAGAAAATCAAAAGTCCTTGAATAAACTAGACAAAATGAATGACATTTAGCTCTAAATTTATTGATAATTTTTTTGAAACCTACATTGCTAAGTACTCAAGGGATTGTCAAACCCTATTATAATTCAAAATAGGCAACATATAAAAATACTATGAGACATTAAATAAAATAACCCTTTTAAGGTTTTTTAATTTTATAATATAATTTATCTAGATGCCATTTTAAATATTTATTTAGAGATTCAAATAATGAATCTTGGGTATGAACTATATTTTGTATCATAGATCCCATTATGACCTAGAAGGTTTCATGGTATGGTTGGATAGTAGAAGATTATATAATTATCTATAGACCAAATAAGAAAAGTTTGAGTCTTTGTAGATAAATAAATCCAAACTTAGATAATTCCCTCCTTAAAAAATGTTGAAGAATAAAGCCACAACAAGAGGATCTTGACAAGTGATAATAGAAGAACACTACACACACACACACACACACACACACACACACACACACACACACACACACACATATACATACATAAGTGTATGTATATGTATATGTATATACACACATATATATACATACATAAGTGTATACATACATAAGTGTATGTATATGTATATGTATATACACACATATATATACATACATAAGTGTATGTATATGTATATGTATATATGTGTGTGTGTGTGTGTGTGTGTGTGTGTGTGTGTGTGTGTACACACACACACACACATAATCTATTAGTAAAAATCTCTATTGTTAATTTTGAATGTTCACCATTAAAGAACTAGAATAAGGTCTTCTACCATACCCTCTTTCTACATTTTAGGTTTTGTTAACTTTGAGTGATCCCAACCTCTATTCAAATTTGTTTAAAAAATCCCCTCCAAAGATTAAGTGGTTGGCAAGTAGGACACAATATCAATTGTGCCTAATTGGTGAACCATCATAACATCTATTACTCATTTGTTCTTACTAGCTCCTTTAACCACATTAGCTATACATATGCAAGTCAAATCCATGCTTGTACGATTAAGCCTTCTAATTTTCAAATTTGAATATAGGGAACTCCTCAATTCTGATAGGTGCATACTTGTAATGGAGCTTGATTATCTTTATGATTCTATGTGGATGCATATTAAACTTGAAGCTATGGTGCCTTAAAAAGGAGACCTTTGTTAAACAAATATCACAATTTTCCATATAGCTCACCTCTGAACCTCATTTACTAAGGGTTAATATTATGTTATAAGGCCTAGAATTAAGATTATAGTTACCTTCATGGTTAGGGTTAAGGTTTGCATTATCATTACTCTTATCGTTAGGGTTAGGAAAAAAACTTACAAATCTAATTCTCTATAGGCATAATGTTTAAATCATGGTTAGGGTCAAAGTTTTGATTATGGTTCATATTTAGGCATACAATTTGGATAAGGGTTTAGGTTTATACCATTCTTAGGGAAAGGATTGGTTAAGAGTTTGATTTATGACCTTTTTAAGGAAAACACATTTAATATTTAGGTTAGGTTAGGACTAGAATTAGGATTGTAAATAAGGTTTATGCTTACAATTATTTTCATATAAGGGGTTAAATCATGGTTAGTATTATAGTACGATTACAGTTAAGTTTGGAATTGAGGTTAGATTTAGGAATAGGGTTAGTTTTATGGTCAAAGTTAGGGTTTTTCTAGAGTTAGGATAATGGTTTAAGTTTATATCATGGTAAGGGTTAGGTTTGTTTTACAATTTTGACTTTGATTTTGTATACAATCAGGATTAGAATTATGTTCATGCATTATCCAAACATTATAGACTAAAACATCACCAAATGATCTTATTAGTTGCACAAACATATGCACAATATAGACCAAAGTCTCTTCTCAGTTCACCTTCCATGTAGCTATTGCATCCCAAAATAAGATTGTTGATTATATTGTACCAATCTATTTTGTATAAGTTTTGAAACATTCTATTATCAAAAGTAAACACAAAACATGATGTCATAACTATGTACATAAAAACCATAATGCCATTACATATTTAATAGAAGAAATTATAAAACTAGATTAAAAAGGTTATATTATAAATATATAATATTAATCACTCTTTAAAATAAAACAAAACAAAACAATTAATTGCAACTTCTCAAAAATATACATAAAATTTAATAACTCCTAGAAATAAAACTTCAACTTAATAAATGTTTAAATTATAATTGTATTGTACTTTTGAAATTTTCTTTTAAATACTCTGGAACCCTATAAACAAAGTGTAGTATGCTGCATAATTTGTTTAATGGCCTTGTAATCTTATACTTTTTAAGCGAGACCTAACCAGAAATACTCACAAATCAAGCGAGACCTAACTGAATATTTTAACTTCGTACAATATGGAAAATATCTTCTTCTTTATTATTATTATACGATACTTTGTAATATAATTTTTGCCATACGATCTCCTCCTTTAAAAAAAATAGTAATAATAAAATTCTTATACAAGAGTAGTATATATGTCTGTCAATTCCTCTCTCCATGATAAAGGCATGAGATTAAAATTTAAATTGAGGAGAAATATTGTGGTGTATATTATGTATTGGAGAGCTTAACTTAGGCCACAAAATTATACTCTCTTCACACGTGTGAAGAATATTGCCTTGGAAATAGTTGACAGAATCGTTTATGTAATGAAATGAAGAAATCATTGTATAATACTGACAGAAATTTATCAAAGATTACATCATTTTCTTCTTCAAATTGTCAAAGGGAAAAAAAGTTTGTCTCTTTACGCGGATTTCCTCCTGTTTTAAATTTTAACTAAGACATTTGCTACTATCAATTTCAATGGTTTATAGTGAACATGACTTTATCGTGATTTACAGAAAAACAATAGACTTTTCATAAAATCTTAATATTCAATAGCTACAAGCTTGACATTCAAAATGTGTCACCTCAGTCCAAATTCTTAACTGTTGATTTTCTGTAGATGTTATCAGTTCAATTCACTTATGAAATATACATTTAAATTTCGAAATATTTTACCAAAGAGTTTTATAAATTTCAGTTGTGATAAAGATTGAAATCTAAGTTATTTGATACTATTTAACAGTTATATAGTCAAAAGTAGTTTTACGTCTCATCAAAAGTATTAAATAATGATCTCTTTCTTATTTGTCAAAATATATCTTTAAAATTGTTGAACTGAATGGTATTAAAACACGCATATAATTTTTTAATTTTACAACCAGCTGTGTATATATATATATAGCTCAATAATTGCTGACACCTACCTGTTTGACATGGTTCAAATAATTATATAAAGATCTATTTTTATCAATAAAACAAAAATAATCATTTATTAATATTTTTTTATAAATAGATGGAAAAAAGATTATTCTCTGAATTTATTAGAAGTTGATAAAATAACAAGGAAACAACTGTAGAAACCAAAAGAAATTCTACTGTCTAAGTTACAATACATGATCTTTAGAGATATTCTAAACGAGTTTCGAGAGCTTCCTTTTCTTGATAATATTTTATTAAATATGTTGCTCGATGATATAAAAAGAAATTTACAATTGAACTATTGAGTTACAATAATATCAGTCATACATAGATAGATAGTTTAGATTATTTATTTATTGTTTTAAATAATATCAGTCAAAAGTAGATTGCAATTTATAAAACAAATGTTTTTTACACCAACCTGATCAACATCAGTTGATCAAAAGAATCGACAGGTTTGTTTGGTATAATAATCCAAAACTGAACTAAACTTGAAAGTCCGTCTACTTCCCATGAAATTTGTCTTAGTGCGTAGGTCAATAATGAAATCTTGAGATGAAAAATTTAATTCGTTCATTGCAGTTCAGCTGCAAAGCACCCCTATTTTCCTTAAAAATATATATATATATGCTTTCAAATTTATATTCTTAATGAAAATTCAGTTTTCAAATTAAAAATAATTATTTTTAAAAACTATATATAAGAAAAATGACATTTGTACAGTCTTTGATAGTACAAGATAAATAGACATCTTCCAAATCATATGTTAAAAGTATTTACTTATTCTAATTTATTTAGTCTTAATAAATTATTTGTTTTATCTTAAGAATATTGTCATTTCTATAGTTTTATAATTTTTTGTTTTTTTATAGATCTTAAAATAATAATCATATGAACAATGTCAAAATTTTGTGAAAGCAAATTAACATGTGTTATTTTCCTAATTTTCTTATTTTTTATTTGAAGAATTCTTCTTTTCATAATTTTATAAAAGTTGAAGGGAATTCAATAAATTATTTTATTCATATGTCAAATTATTATTTTATTTTTAATAATAATGAGTAATGAAAAGTACACAAATTAATAAAAGAAAAAATATAGATTTGTATTATAATATAAACAAACTAATATTTTAACCAATTATTTTATATTTCTATATGAATATCAAATGTTAAATTTTATAACAGACACAAAAATTAATAAATAAATAAATGAAAATAAGAGACATCTATTTTATTTATTCAACTACACACACACACACACACACACACACACACACACACACACACACACACACACACACACACATATAAATACATGTGTATATACACATGTATGTGTGTATATACATATATTTTACTTTAATTTAATTGGTTCAAATATTTTTAGTGGGATTTGAAGGAATCTTTCTATCACACACACACACACACACATTTGATTGATATGTCCCAAAAAGATATGAGTTTATATTTGAATAAAGTTTAATATTATAATTAAATTATAATTATAAATTTACACTTATATCAAATTATAAATTAATTTTAATTGTAAATATCTCTCTATTACAATTATTACTTTTAATATTTTACTATGTATTTTGATTTTGATTTTAATTATTTATCTACTACAATTATATTAAAATATTGATTAAATCATAATAAATGTTATTATTACAATTATTAAAATTATTACAATTTATTCTCTTATAATCTTAAACTGTTTTACTATACTATTATAATTTAGGCCAAATATAGGGCATGAGGTGGCATTTGTTTTATCTTAAGTTAATGTGTATATATGTGAGCACAAACATATATTCCTAATAACATACACACATGCTCACATATATATCTTTTACCTAATTCTTAATTAATATTTTTGACAATGCATATGATTTTGAAGTATTAGATAATAGCCAAATGGATGGGGGGTTTACCCCAAAGTACAAAAAGACTAAAGGATCAACTAGAGGTTACCTTCCAATCAGAGCTAAACTCCTATTTGTGGGGAGGAGGGGGGGGGGGGGGGAGGCGAGGGAGGGAGACTTGAATTTCTCCAATTGGAGGCATATACTAGTTCTCTGAGCATTCTGCTTGTTCTTCATTGACAATGCATATGTTACTTTTTATTAGCATTATTCATTTTCTAGTTTTTTCAGTATTGACGCTAATACTATTGTAATTGAATTTGATTAACTTCTATTTCTTTATTTTTATTTGTTATTTCTTGTCACTTTAAAATGTACGTATGAGATCTCTTTAACCAAAATTATTATGTTATATGAAGTGGGAGTTTAGGATTAATGGTATGTTCAAGTTTTAAGTATATTTTTATTATTTCATATGTAAAATCTATAGTTTTTTTTTTTCCATTTGTGGGCTATTATGAAATATTAGAATTTATATGACTAAAGTTTATAATATTATACATCTATTTATTTTGTACCTACAACTTTAAGCTAATATTAAATAATAATTTTTTTCTTTTATTTATCCTTACATTTGTACTCTATTTTTGATACTCCTATCTTATTTTCTTCCCTTAGATTATTTATTTATTATTTATTATTATTGTTAAGATTAATTATTATTATACTTAATCTTAAGTAGAGACTCACAATTACCATTGTGTTGAATAATAATTAATTTTCTATAGTTTGTATAAATTTAAGAAAATAACTACATCACCACATATAATTGCCAATTACATCACCACATATAAATGCTTGGAGAACATCACCATGCAATTAACACATTCAAACTTTAAACATCAACAAAAGCGAGTTCCAGTAATACGATTTATGTTTGATAAGATTCCTGAATAATAATTTCGATCTATATACCATTCAATCAATAATATATTATACATAAACATGTATGATCTAAAGAGAAGAACAATAAATTTACAAGCTAACCAAAGGTGGAGAAAATTGATCCAAAGACCAACATGAAATGAATCTAAACTTTTTAACCAACTATGCCACCCTTTATTTTGATATACCATCCTACTAAATCACGACTCATTAATTTTATAGATTAATTCATTTACAAACATTTTGAATAAATTTAGCACCCCATTCAAATGCTATATGAGCCACTTTAAACAATTATTTACTTTTGCCCAATTTTATTGTACAACAAATGAAAATTTTATTTACTAGAATTTGTCTATAACCTTTCAAGGAGGTAGACTAGATGAGAAGAAGAAAACCATTAGAAAACTCAAGGTGAAGAGAATCAATCTCAAGACTTAGATGATATGAATCATTTCCTCTTATTTTCATATATAAATTCATTTCCAAAGACTTAAAATAGACATATATGATGACATGTAAGAGGTATTTGAACCACTGTAACCAATTTTTACATTTTTTCCTCTAATCAAACTTTAGGTCAACCTAAACCTATAATTGAATTCTTTCCTCTCTTCTAAAATAAGATCTAAAACAAAACTCTATTTTCAACAACAAAAATTCCAAGAACATTGCTAATCAACTTGATCTTAATCCCCTTGTTAGGTGAGATTATATGCAAACTTTAGGTCAACCTAAACACATGGCCAAATTCTCTTTTCTTTCCCAAGGTATATTCTTAAACCTAAACTCAACTTCAAAATTGAGTTTATTTGCCTTATCCATTTGTTGAGTGAGATTATGGGCAAACTTTAGATCAAGTTTAACCCACATAAGGTTAAACTCGCTTTCTTTCCCATCTCATATTCTTTAACCTAAATCCATGTGTGGTTGGGTTGATTTAGTTTCTCCAAAGTATATCCACATACATATTCAAATACGAAAAGCAACAAGAAAAACAAGTGATCCCATTGGCTCACAAGTGAAAGCTTGAAGGAGGATATTTATGGTTAGTATGTGACTGCCAAGTAAAGCTACGGTTAACAGCGAAAAAACTACGTTGTATGCACGTGCCGTCCGGGCGGTGGATTGAGTTGGCAATAAGCAAGGGGGAAAAGAAGAAGAAAAAGCTGTAAAAAGGGGTTTGGTGATAGCAGCCGCCTGTGACGTCAAGGTGACGTCAGCAATGCGGTGGTGCAGAAGTGTGTGAGAGATGATAGCTTGTGTTGAGCTTTGTCCGTTGTGAAGTTGGCCCACGCGTATTCGCTCTCGCTCACGAAAGGCAACGATCTGGTTTAACTCTTTGCACTTTCTGCGCTCCACCTGTCCTTTCCTTGGGACTCGAACCGGGGACCTCTTACCACCATAAAAGCACAGCCCCTCTCCTCTGCTAACATTTCAAACACTTCTGCTCCTCCCCTTTCTCCTCCATTGCCACCCAAAGATCTAATTTAAAGTTGTTAGAGCCCCGTTGTATAAGTAAGGAGAGAAAAAGATTGGATCTTGGATTTAAAAGATTGGATTTTGGGGTTGGGATTTGGATTTGTGCTTTGCTTGGCCTTGAAGGGTGGAATTTTGTGGTTGGATTTTGGGTTTTGTTTGATTTCATGATGGAGAGTCCTCCATGTGGTTCCTTCTCGCAGCAGCCACAGCTGCCTCCAGGGTTTAGATTCCATCCCACAGATGAGGAATTGGTGGTTCATTACTTGAAGAAGAAGGCCGCTTCTGCTCCCCTTCCTGTCACGATTATTCCTGAGATTGATCTCTACAAGTTTGATCCATGGGAGCTTCCTGGTGAATACAACAAAACCCACCTTGTGTTTTCTCTAACGTTCGTTGCTTTTCTACAATAGCCTTGAATTTTGGTTTCTCTGAATACCCAATTGTTCTTGTCTAGAGATTATTGTCCATGTTGGGTATACTTGATTGTCTTGTGGAATCGAAAGCTAAACTTTATTTTTTCAAATACTATCCTTGGCATTGAATTGTGAAGTCCACAATTCCCAAAATTGTTTTGTAGATACAAAGGATCTCCATGCTTCAGCATATGCTTTGGCCTTGAATTGTGAAATCCATAAAGCCCAATTGTTTTTGTGGATACTAAAGCTCTCCATTTGGCCTTTGAATTACGAAGTCTATTATGCCCAATTGTTTTGTGGATACAAAAGATCTCCATATTCAAGTACTTTATGCCCATTGCTTTTTTGTGAAAACGCTGTTTCTGTGGATTATAATGCTCTCCATATTCAGGACATCCTTTGCCCTTGAATTTTGAAGTCTTTTATACGCCATCTTATTTTTAATTAATGTTTCTGTATGTTCAGCTTATTCTTTGTGTTTGGATTGTGATGTCCTTAACACCCAGTTGTCTTGTGAATACAAAAACTAAGCTGTCCATATTCAAGTCCTTTCCACCCAATTGTCTTGTGAACGCACAAACTTATCATATTCAGCACATCCTTTGATCTTGAATTGTGAATTCCATTACAACCAACTGGCTTCTGAATTCAAGACAATCATCCATGTTCAGAAAGTCTTTTAGATTCAAATCAACTCTCCATGTTCAATAAGTTCTTTGGCCTTGAATTCTGAAGTCTTTTGTGCCGAAGTCTCGTTAATATCGTCAAGTACAAATCCCTAAATACCCAATCGTCTTTTGACAAAATATCTTCATGTTAATTACATCCTTGATCTTGATAGACTTCATTATGCACAATTATCTTGTGAATACAAAAACATTCAATGTTCAGTAAATCCTTTGGCTTTAGAACTGGAGTCTTTTATGCCAATAGTCTTGTTGGCCTTGAACTGAAGGCTTTTATGCCCACTGGTCTTGTCAAAAGAAAAGCTTTCCATGTCAACTACATCCTTTAGCCACGAGTTGCAAAATCATTTATGCCTAATTGTCTTTTGGCCTTAGATTGTGAAGTTCTTGATACCCAATTGTCATGTGATTGCAAAACATTAAAGAGTGCTTCGATTGTTTAATGAGTGTCTGAATTTACAAAGGATTCTCCAGATTTTCTTCATTTCATTGTTTGGATGCAGGATTTCATCATTGTAGAAGACATAACTATGCGTCAAAGATATGAATCTTCCATTAGAAGCAATTGAGTTCCTAACAATTTTTGAGACTTTTGTATCATGATTGGAGTTGGTGCATGTATAAATTGTGCGTTTTTTTGTTGTTTTGGCAGGCAAGGCTACATTTGGGGAGCAAGAATGGTACTTTTTCAGTCCAAGGGACAGGAAGTACCCCAACGGGGCTAGACCTAACAGGGCTGCAACATCTGGGTATTGGAAGGCAACAGGCACGGACAAGCCTATACTTACATCAGGAGGAACCCAAAAGGTGGGGGTGAAGAAAGCTTTGGTGTTCTATGGAGGTCGACCGCCAAAAGGGATAAAGACTAATTGGATTATGCATGAGTACCGCCTTGCTGACAGTGGAGCCAGGCCTACCATTTTGCCTAACAAAAAGGCTTCTTTGAGAGTAAGCATGTATCAGCCTTCTTTGTAGCTTTTATTTTATTCACTTGGGCCACAATCATATTCGTTTTAACATGTTAACATTAATTAAAGATAATGATTATGATAAACATTAGGATGTGATCCGTGAATGATTATGATAAACATTGGGCTATGATCCGAATCACAGATATAAACCAATAAACAAGTAGGCCGGTTACATCAGGTTATTGAAAATATCTTCTATGGAATATAGGTATATGGCTACAGGAGTGGATATGTTAAAAGAGTTCTAGAAAGGAATTTGGATATGCCAAGGGACGTGTTAAAATATCTGAAGGGGAGATGGGGATAAGCTAAAATATCTGGAAAAATAATGGGTTTGTTAAAATACCTTAAGACGAATATTGTATAGATATTATTAGTCTTTGAACAGCATTATTTAACAGTCAGCTTTACTTATGAAAGTTATCTTTTAATCTATAGATTGTACAATCTCTTCCATCAGTACAGTTTATTGCCCATGTTTATGGTTTGAGGGCTTCAATATCAGATGCTAAAGCTTGATGCTTAGTCTAAAAGTGTTAAATAGTTAAAATTGACTTAATTTTTTTATCTTTGATTTTTCCTTAGTGTATAATGTTCAAGGATTGCTGCTGATGATTTGATCTATCTAATTTTTCTTGTTGTATCAGCTCGATGATTGGGTTCTGTGCCGAATTTACAAGAAGAACAACCATTCACAGAGGCCACCAGAGAGAGAGCAAGATGAATCATGTGTGGAAGAAGCATTGGCTTCTTTGCCTGAGATTGATCACCAACAGAAGCTTCATCTTCCCAAGCTTGGTTCCTTCTCTGGGTTGTTGGAGAATGAGGATCCCTTCCTAGATGGGTTCTTGAATGATGAGAGCATGGATGGAAATGGGAACAATGGCAGTCTTCAGGCAGAGCTCTCTAACAGGTACCAAACCAACATGAACAACAATTGCTCATTTCACGCTGTGCCCAAGCAGGAGATCTCAATGGAGTCAGAAAACAAGTTTAATTCCCTCAAGAGGACCTTGTCCTTGGCTTATAATAGGGATGAAGCATTGAATCCCCCAAAGAGATACAACACTGAAAACTACATGAGTACCAACAACAACAATGTCTCAGCCTTGATTAATTCAGTGCAGCCCAATCAGACCTTCCATCAGCAGCAACAACAACAGAACTTTCTAGATGCATTGAATGACTGCCAGCAGAATTTCAGGTTGCCCTACATGCAAAACATCAATTGGAGCTCCTCCTAGGAATGAGCCCACTATTCAGCTTTCTTTCCATGGATTCCAGGGATGCTTTTCACACCTCCTACAACATCAATATAGATTGTATTTACTAGGACTTATTTAGGGTTTTCTCTTATGGGAAACCCACATTATTTGAGCATCAGTGGTACAAGACTATTCAGCTTTAGGCATACATACATATACATCTAACAAGGCCAATTTGTTCATATTTCAATCATTTTCTATTTCATCACACCGGTGTATCATTCATGTGAAAATATATAGAGTAGACTCAATTTATACTTACAGATACATACTTTGCAGAAAGACCAGAAACCCACTCAAAACAAAACTCCTGTGAATTCTTTTTGTATAAGTGGAGAAGACAAGGCAATCTGCGCACAAGTCCATTCAAAAAAGTGCGTCGGCAAAGACTTCACCATGCATACAAAAAGTGTTTACTTGAGGAGACTTGCAAGCAAGTGAAAAAGCTTTTGTGTAGTTGTATCAATATCTATATTTCCCTCTGCAGGGAATAATGCTAGCTTTGTAACTTTATAATGCGAGGCTAGGGTTTGGACATTGCTAGTATTATATGTTTGATTAACTGTTCATATCACACCATTGTATAGAGGACTATATAAATCTATTAATTGATTCAATTTGTATATCATAAATTATTGCTGTAACTTCTTCTCCCATGATACTAAGTTTATAAGTTGGATTTGATATTTGATTCAAGCGTTAGAAGGTAAATGGGTCATAAATTTCCCAATGGAATGGCTATGAAGGTAATTTACATTCAAAAGAGAAAATATTACGGCTTCTTGTTAAAAATAAATAAAAAACTATTTATGTAGTTTTACAGAATGAATATAAAGAGTTCTTATCCATGCTCCTGTAAGAATCTTTTGCCTTAGGTCAGGTTTTATCTTTTTCTTCTGGATTATTTATTTTATGTGACTTGTAATAACTAGTTTACATGCAAGAATGATCGTCACATCGAAGCCATCCATGCAAGAATAACAATTATTTTGGAAGGCGATAGAATGGTGGGCTTACAAATACTGTATTGGATTAGAGGTTTACATCACTAAAGCAAACGGCAATATTAACATGGGATGCATGCAGTTATTTCCCTTTTGGAATTGGATTTTAAAGTAGAATGATACTTAGAATTGAAGTGAATGGATTTAACGTGGATAGAATAACACGGTTAGTAATTTGATACTTATAAATTTTAATGAGCTAATTTCTTGTGTCACCTTTTTCCTGTAAGTCTTTCTTTATTATTAAGAGAAAACGATTCGGGATTTTTCGATGGTGTGACGAACAATAACGAAGAATGCAATTTAACTGTCGGCTTCCTGAGTATTTCATTTCGTAAGATTATCTACAATCGAATTACATTGTTAAGGAGTATGAACATAAGGACAAAAAATCAATTGAAGAGCAAGCTGAAGTATTTGTTTAGCTATAATTATTTATTAAGAGGAGTCATAAGTCATTTTCCTGTAAAAATTATCCCTATGCAAATTACATAAGCGTTTTCTAAGGCCAAAAGAACAGAAAAATTCTTTATTTGATTGTTGATATTGATTCTCATACAAAAACAAACCAACCTACTTAAATATGACTAACCCCTCCAAACCGTGTGACAATTGATTATAATTGGAGAACCATTACAAGTAATTATCAAGAAAATTGATGGGGAGGAGATTATCAGTATACCTATGATCCTTTCGTGAAGCCTGTAAGGTGGGGTGAACAAAGAAATAGATTACAATGATTAAACTTCAAACCATTTTAAATGCAAATATAAGAGGGATGCAGTCTTCCATCTATAGATTGCAAGTAACACTTGTAGTCTATGCTTAAAAATCACATGAAATTTTGTCTCTATGTGTTATGAGAGTCTAATGGCCTTAGAAAAAGTGACAATTATATTTGAGCCAAATCTACTAAAATGTGAAAGTCACACCAAATTTTGTCTCTATGTGTTATGAGAGTCTAATGGCCTTAGAAAAAGTGACAATTATATTTGAGCCAAATCTACTAAAATGTGAAAGTCACACCAAGATGTGAGGCCATATTGAAAGAGGAAGCTAAAGAAGACAGTCGACATTTTCAAACCTATAGCTGATACAAAGAAGTAGCATGGATAATAGCTTAGTTCCAAATCTCTTATTGTTGCATCACATATCAAGAGGAAAAGGGTATAAGATAAAAGGTGAGTGGAATAATTTTCTCTGTATTGTGCATTTTTTTAAGGGCTTTAAATTAAATCATTTTAATACTATTTCAAGTGACATATTCCTTGTCATAAAAAAATGAAAAATTAAGAACTTGCACCAAGGCCAATCAAGTCCACTTCAAATTTCCCTCCATCAAAAAAAATCCTTATTCCAATTATTTTCTATTTCAAGAAAAGAGTATCCAAGAGCCACCATATAGCTTCCTTTGGGATCATGGCTCAATGCAAGAAAATTTAGATCCTCAAGTTAACATGATTGAAATCTAAAAATAGAAGATATGATAACTTGACCTTTAGGGGAACTCTCAAATAGTTCTCTTAATCTTTCTACAATCAGGCTGAAGAGATAAGAGGATAAGGTATCCAATATTTTAATTCTCTACAAGGAAGTAGAAAAATAACATGATACTATTAGGTAAACCTAAAAAACATAATGAACTCATACACATCATACCCACTTGATACATTCTAAGTAAAACTGGAGATAAAAATTATTGTCTTGAGTAAAAACCAGATAACCTATCTAATCCTTAAATATATATGTAGCTTGAGAATGTTGATCAAATAAATAAGATTGACAAATGAGTGTCAACACACTTAACCATTTTCACTATACATGCCAAGTACACAATGGAAGCTGAGCTAAAATTTCTTTATGTGCTGAGTCACAAATAGTGCCGAGAAAACTACAATTGATGCCAAGCAAAACACATTACAGTATATGCTGAGCTATACATAATTCAACATGTGTCAAGTAGATTAGAAGACAGTGTGTGCCAAGCATTGCAAAGTTAATAGGAGTCGAGTGATTCAGGAATCAGTAGAAGTCGAGCAATGTAGGAAAACTAATAGGAGCCAAGTAATGTAGGAATTCTATAGGAGCCGAGTAACGTAGGAAACACAATGGATGTTGAGCAATCCAGAATAGATGGTGTCGAGCATTAGTATTACTTCATGTTCCGAGCAATGCAGGATTAGAATAAGAGTTTGTGCCAATACAAACCATGATGTAAAATGGTTATGCATGACTCATGATAGGATAAGAAGATAAGATCAAATCCTCCCATCCACCTATGCAATCCTCATGCAGCCAATCAAAAAATTGGAATTACATGCAGCCAATGGGTGAATTTCAAGGGTTTGAGTGGGAACATTTTATCCAAGGATGCATAATGATCCACTAATATTTATAAGGGAGTCCTGACGCCATTGAACAAGTTGTTGGAGAGAAGAAGGAAAAGTAGAGCCTTTTATTGAGGACATTGCAGAGCATTGGTGTCAAATATTTAGTGGAAAGGATAGCATTTACACATCTAGTTAACCAGAACAGAACAAGGAACACAATTAGAAGATCAGATCTAGTAGAGATCAGGGATAGATGAGCAGATCAAGAGCTTGAGTTTAGCATTAGAGATTGCATTAGTTTAGGTGTATTATTCTAATACTCTCTCACAATTGTATTAGGAATTTAGAAATCCTATTGAGTTAGGTGGCTTTAACAGCCTTATGTAAATCCTTTAATAGGGTGGCATTATAAGTTGAATGTTCTTAAGTCCTCTAAGAAGGCACACTCCTAACATGGTGTAGAAATATTTTAACAGGGTCACATATTAATAGTGTGTTGTAGCCTTTAACAGGGCAAACCATCAGAAGTGGTTGAAATCAATTGCTGCAATAATTTCGTGGGTACCATCCCCACCCCAGTTTTACCTTCTTATACCTGGAGGGTTTTTGGGTCACCAAAATCTCAAGTGTTATGTGGTGATGCATGTTAGTTTCTCATGATTGTTTAATGTTTATATGCATGCATGTTAATTTCAATTATATGTTATTAAGAGTTTAAAAATTGTTTAAAGGCTAGTACTTCTGATTCACCCCCCCCTCTCAGAAGATCTCTTCCCATTAAGACACTCCAACAATTGGTATCAGAGCCAAGTTCTCTCAAAGAGAAGCCTAACATCTTGGAGGAAAAGATCTGAAGATGGAAGTTTTCAAACTTGGGAAGATCATTGAGAACTAGGTGATAGATGTGCATCTCGCTCTACACAAGGTAGAGGAAGCTAGAGAGAAATTAAGAAAATTCTTAAAAAGAACGAAAGAAATAGCTATAGTCGAAAATGATATTCACTACAAGGAGATTGAAACCACACAAGTATTTGCCAAAGGAGATTCCAAAGCATTTGATGCAGCAATGGAAAAACTGATGGAGAAAAACATAGCTAAAGTAGAAGAGATAAGAACTCTTAAGATAGAGCATGAATTACAGGCCATGATGCTTTGTGAAATCACTGAACAAAAGAAAAGAGTAGTTGAGGATAGAGTCATGATGGAAGATGACAAAAGAAATCTTGCAAATAGATTTGAAGAAAAATGTACTAAATTGAAAAGGATCTCAAACATGTAGATGGATACACTTCCCCAAATGATGAACCTTTGTCATGAACTCAATATGAAAGATATTGAGATCTCTACTTTGAGGATGTAGAGTGAACAATTATAGAATGAATTGAACAAAGAAAAAGAAATAGCAGAGAATCTCAACAAGTCAAGTGAAGCCATCAAGTACTTTGAACAGTTGCTGAAATCCCCAAGATCAGCCCATGATACATCAGGACTTGGATACAATAGCACTGAAGTTGGGGAATCATCAAAGAGTGTTGAGCAAAGAAGTGACAAAGGTAAGGATTCTAAACCCACTTGTCATTACTATAATAAAAAGGGGCATACCACTAATGTTTGCAGTAGTAGAAGGATCAATCAGCCTAACACACCCAAAAGCAAGGATTACTGTCAAAAGTGCAACATGCAAGGACATATGACACAAGACTGCAGGTCTAAAGTCACAAGGACACAAAGATTTGATGGACATTTCCATAATTTCAAGAAGTATGGACATAGAGCCTTTGAATGTAGATCAAAGCCTATGTGGACACCAAATCAGCATGTAAGAAGGGACAACTATGACCACCATTACAATTAGGACTACAATACAAGGCAAAGTTGTCACTATGGTCAAGAGTATGGACATATACCCAGAACTGCATAAGAACACATTTCAAAGGAAACTATAAAAGATGGTTGAACCAAACTACTTGCTTTAGTTGCTTGAAAACTAGACATATTAGTAGGAATTGTCCAACAAAGGCCAAGGCACCCAAGACTGAAGTAAATAAGGGCAAAGAAAAGATTGATGTGGAACACATCATAACAGACATGAAGAAGACATGGCAGAAAAAGGATGGATCAAGTACATCCAATGCAAGGGTCACTTCACCCATGAGGTCAAGTGATCATTTCTCATCCAATTAATCACAAGATGAGCCTACGGGGCTGATACATATAAGGAAGTATCATACATCAGCCCTAAACCATGAAGAAGCACTACAAAGTATAAATCTACATGAGACAAGATGCTAAGACAAAAATTTGAATGATGATGCCGAGCTATCTTTGCATGCCGAGTGAAATTGCTTTGGATGCCGAGTTAAGAAGTCAAGTGGAAGCCAAGTGAAACTACAGTGGTGGCCGAGTTATTAACAAAGTTAGTAGATGCCAAGTGAGAATAGTTGTTGAGTGGATGCCGAGTTGAAAAACCTTTGGAAGCCGAGTGACAGGTAAAGGTACAAAAATGCATTAAATGCAAGGTTTTTGTGTCACTTAGAGGCAAAAATTGATTCATTTTTGAGCCATTTGTTGGAAATGATTGAAATGATTATAAGAAAAGTTGTTGGAATAATATATGGAACTAGTAAAGAATGTCCTCAATCATTGTTTTGTCATTGATGTCAAACTTGCTACTTGCAGGAATGACAATTGCTTTAGTGATCCAAATACTATGAATTAGTTGATTGTTAAGGAGGAGTCAATCAATAAGATGTAACTAAAACACCTAGAGAAAGGTTGAAGTTATGATGTTGCAATGAAGTACAAGGATCAGGTAAGCCATTGATGAAAAAGTGTATTTGATGGAATACTATAAGATACAAAGAATGGGCACACTGAAACATATCAAAGATTTAAGATTTTAGCTAAGTCCTTTGTAAAGCTCAAACTAAGTTCATTAGAGAGAAGGAGCCGAGCAAGCTAGTAAGAGCCGAGCTAATTCCTAGTTAATGCTGAGTAAACTTCAGATGCTGAGTGACACAGAGTTAATCAAGTGCCGAGCAGAATCAAGTGCCAAGCAGAACCAAGTGCCGAGCATAATCAAGTGCCGAGCAGAACCAAGTGCTGAGCAGAACCAAGTGCCGAGCAGGTATAGGTGCCGAGTAACACAGAGGTGCCGAGCATTAGTAACTCAACAATGCCGAGCTGCTACATTATTTTGGAAATCGAAGATTCGCCAGATCTAAGCCGACAAGGTTGTTATCTAGAAATTTGTGAATTAAAAGGAAGATAAGAATGATGAGCTGGTGGCATAGAACACCATGTAGAATGATTTTAATGATACAACTGGCAAAGTTTCTAGAAGAGAACAAGATATGGGGTAGATACATTGTATCCTACCTAACCCATTTTGAAACCCTAAAATTGGAGAGGGAGAATTGAGCGGCAAAGACAAATACGACTTCTATATAAGAAGACATAAGTTAATGAAGAATGGGGACAAAAAAAAGAGAAAGGTGTGGTCAAGCATAAAAGCATGAAGTGCTGTAGAATGTGCTACGGAGAAGAAAGCACTGGAACTTAGTTTGAATAGACGACCACAAGGATGATTGCATTGGCAGAATCAGTAAGAAGACTCAAGGAGACAAAGCTTGAGAGGAAGACAAGTAGTTAGAGCTGAAGTGATTAAAGTCAAGCATAAGGATTGAACTGAAAGTGTGATATGAAATCTGCAAAGTATGTTGTAAGTTATATCAGATCAAAAGACCATTATTGTTACTTTCTAACAATTGTAACAGTAAGTCTAAATCCTATGGAATTAGGTTGGTTTAATAGCCATTAGATAAATCCTTTAACATGGTGACATTCTAAGTGAATGTTCTAAAGACCTTTAACTAGGCCCATTCCTAACAATTTGGTGAAATCCTTTAACAGGGTCACATTTAACAGTGTGTTGTAAGCCTTTAACAGGGCAGACTTTTAATAGGGCATCACTTCAGAAGAGTGAGAATCAAGTAGCATGTTACTGGTGGTTTTTCTCGAATTGGGTTTCCACATAAATCATTGTGTCATGTGTTGATCTTGAATATTTTATCTTTGCATATTGATTTACTGTAATTTGCTTATATGATTGATTTAAGCTTGAACAGATAAAAAGGGTATGGATTCATTAAAAGTAGTAAAAATATATTAATAGGGCATTTGGACCTGGAATAACTAATTCACTCCCCCCCCCCTCAATTATTCTAAAAGAATTCTAACAATTGGTATCAGAGCTAACTGCTGATTTAGTTTAAAGGGACTACAAGCAGAAAAGATCAAAATGGCAAAGAGAGAAGTTCCCAAGCTCAACAAAGAAAAATTTTTTGCATGGCAAATTTTGATGAAGCTACATCTTGGATCCATAGGATATTATGCTCAAAATTTAATTGTCACTGAACATGTAGATCCAACAGGTGCTCCTACTGCAGAAGACATGAAAAAAAAGCAAGAACACAACCAGACAATCCTGGAAATTGCCTCTGCACTTAGCTATGCTGAATTTGATGATATCAAAGGATGTGACACTGCATTCAAAATGTGGAAAGCCTTATCAGACATTTATGGAGGAGATCAGAATGTACAAAGACAAAAAAGAGAAAGTCTCAGAGAAAAGTTTGATGACATGAAAATGGAAGAAAATGAGAATGCTACTCAGTATGGTGCAAGAATAAAGGAAGTGGTAAGTGCAATAAGATGCTTGAGTGGTCAACTAGATGAAGATACTGTTAATAGTAAGTTCTTAAGAACCTTGCTCCCTATCTATGCTAATAGAGTATCAACAATACAAGAGCTAAGATGTATACTAGGAAATAATCTAAGCTTTGAAGGTATAATAGGTAGACTCACTGCATTTGAGTTATCTAACTTTGACAACTACAAACCTAAAAATGTTGAATCTACTTTTAAGGCCAAGTTATCATTGAAAGATGTCGAACAGGTGAAATCAAAGAAATGAAGAAAAATGAAGTATGTATCTGGTGACAGTAGCCCTGATGAGGAAGATGTGGAACAATTGGAAGCATTGCTTGCTAGAAGATTTCACAGGGGCAAAGGAAAATTCAAAGGTAAGATGCCTATCATTTGTTTCAATTGCAATGAAGTAGGTCATATTGCTACAAGGTGTCCACAGAAAAAGGATTTCAAGGAAGGCAACAAATACAAGAACATAAGAGATGATGACAAGAGAGATTACAAAGAAAAAGGTAAGAAGTGTTATATTGTTGAAGAAAATTCTGATGACAATGATGATGAAGTTATTTACGTAGCCATGAAGGACCAATCTGATGAAGAAGAGACCACAACACTGGTAACATGTATGAACAAGAATGATAGATGGATCATAGATAGTGGATGCTCACATCACATGACAGGAGACAAAAGTAAGTTTATTAACTTTACTCAGTATGATGGAAATAGTGTTAGATTTGGTAATGATGCTCCATGTCAAATCAAAGGAAAAGGTTCCATTAAGCTCAAAAAACAAATTTCATGTGCCAATGCATACTATGTTGAAGGATTAAACTACAATTTACTGAGTGTCTCACAGTTAGGCAATATAGGCTGCAAAGTGGAATTTGGAAACAAAACTGCAAAAATCTATGATACTAATGGTAAACTGATAGGAAAAGGAGATCAAACAAAGAGAAATTTGTTTTACCTTGATATGGATGATGTTTCTTGTCTATTTGCAAAATTTGATGATGAATGGTTATGGCATAGAAGAGTATGTCATGTCAACTTTGAAAATCTAGTCAACATCAGTAAAATGAAGAAAGTCAGAGGTCTACCAAAATTGAAGAAGCCTGATAATATCATGTGCAAACAATGTCAGCTAGGAAAGATGACAAAATCAAGTTTCAAAAGAAAAAACTATACATCTAAAGAGATACTTGAGTTAGTTCACACTGACTTATGTGGTCCAATTGAAATACAAAGCTATAGAGGAGATAAATACATAATGCTATTTGTTGATGACTATTCCAGGATGATGGCTGTTATGTTCTTAAAACAAAAATTTGATGCTTTTCAAATGTTTAAGTGGTATGTGGCTAGAGTTGAAAAGGAAACTGGAAAAAGCTTGAAATGCCTAAGATCAGATAGAGGTGGTGAATTTACATCAAAGGAATTCGAGATATTCTGTAATGACAATGGAATCAAAAGATAAACGTCAGCTCCTAGAACTCCCTCATAGAATGGAATTGCTGAGAGAAGAAACAAATCTGTGATTGACTGTGCTAGAACATTAATGATGGAAAAAAATGTTGCTCTAAAATACTGGAGAGAAGCTGTAAGTGTAGCTATTCATACACTGAACCGGGTACAAGTCAAGAAAGGTACAAATACAACACCTTTTGAATTATGGTATGGTCACTCACGCAATGTAAAACATTTCAAAGTGTTTGGTTGCAAATGCTTTATCCTTAAAGATGTTAGAAATGAAAATTTTGATGCAAAAAGTGATGAAGGCATATTTCTTGGTTACTCCACTAGAAGTAAGGCATATAAGTGTTTAAATATTAACACTAACAAAATTGTGGAAAGTGCAAAGGTAAATTTTGATGAGCACACAAAAGTTCAAGCTGAAATACCAAAGAAAATGGAAGAGTATAGAACCTTTGTGTATTCTTATGAAGGAATGACTGTTGATGAGGATGATGTCAATCAAATTGGAAATCAACAAAAAATGTCAGTTTCAGCCGAGTCACAACCAGTGAATGTCGAGTTACATTTAGAAGCCGAGTTGCAGAATGAAGAAAATGCACAATCTAATTTTGAAGAAAACATACATGATGAAGAACAACCTGACAACAAAGTGCATAGTGATCCTGAATCTGAAAGATCAAACATGGAAACAAGGACAAAGCCAAGATTATCCAAATATGTAAAAAGACATCACCCTGCTGAATAGATAATTGGTGACAAAGATGCAAGACCAATGACAAGGAATAGACTAAGACATGAATCATGTCTGATCAGCAAATCTGAACCCAAAATAGTATATGGTGCATTACAAGATGATGACTGGTATAAAGCCATGGAAGAAGAAATTGATCAAATAAGAAAAAACAAAACCTAGAGTTTGGTTCCTAGACCAACTGACAAGAATGTGATTGGCACCAAATGGGTATTCAGAAACAAACTAGATGAGAATGGTGAGATTACCAGGAACAAAGCTAGACTGGTATGTAAGGGTTATGCTCAAGAAGAAGGAATAGACTATCGAGAAACATTCGCTCCTGTTGCTAGAATGGAAGGAGTAAGAGCTTTACTTGCATATGTTTCTTACAAAGATTTTAAAGTCTATCAGATGGATGCAAAATTTGCTTTCTTAAATGGTATACTAGAAGAAGAAGTCTACATTGAATAACCAGAAGGATTTGTTGATGAAAACAACAGGGATATGGTGTGTAAGTTACATAAAGCACTCTATGGTTTGAAACAAGCACCTAGAGCATGGTATGAGAGACTTCACAAGTATCTAGTGAAAATTGGATTTGAAAGAACTGATGATAATAGCAACATGTACATCAAAGAAGAAGAAGGTAAAGATATTATTGTATCTGAAATCTTTGTGGATGACATAGTGTTTGGTGGTAAGGAAGTACTTTGCAAAGGCTTTGCTGACAAAATGAAACATGAATTTGAGATGTCTATGTTTGGAGAAATCAAATTTTTTGTTGGATTGCAAGTACATCAACTTAAACATGGAATATTTGTTACACAATCAAAGTACATCAAAGAAATTCTTAAAATGTTTGGATTGGAGGAATCCAAACCAATTAGCACACTAATGGCCACAGGAAATAAGCTGTCCAAAAATGACGAGTCAGCTGAAGTTAATCAAACAATGTACAGATCCATGATTGGAAAACTACAATATGTTGTACATAGTAGACTAGACATAGCATTAGCAGTTGGAATAGTGGCTAGGTTCTCTGCTAATCCTAAAGAAAATCATCTCATAGCAGTAAAAAGAATAATGAGATATCTTAAAGGAATTGATGACTTTGGTCTATACTACAAAAAGAATGGAAAATTTGAGCTCAATGTATATACAGATGGAGACTGGGGAGGAAACATTGATGACAGAAAAAGCACAAGTGGAGGTGCATTATTTCTAGGCAAAAGGCTGGTTACCTGGACTAGCAAGAAACAAACATGTACATCCCAGTCCACTGCAGAGTCAGAATATGTGGCAGCTACAGTCAATTGCACAAACATTGTATGGCTCACACATTTATTGAATGGAATGAAAGAAGAAGTAACAAAACCTGTGATATTGTATTGTGATAATACAAGTGCCATAAACATATCCAAAAATCCAGTGATGCATGCAAAAACCAAGCATATTGCAATAAAGTATCATTATGTCAGAGAATTGGTAGAAGATAAACAAGTGAAGTTGGAATACATTCACACAAAGGAACAAACTACAAATATCTTCACCAAACCATTGCCCAAGGATGCCTATGAATATCTTAGAGGCAAGTTGGGGGTCATACCCCTAACTCAAGCTGTTTAAAGGCAACAAGAAAGCTGCCTTGCATCAACAAGAATAAATCATTGAAATATTACCAGGTTGATGCAAAGGATGACAACAGGAACAAAAACTCCAAATCAGTCACAAGCATGGTGATAGAGGGAGAAAATCAACTAGAAGCCAAAGCTTATATTTTGCATGATAAAGATGCTACATATTTGGCATTTATGTCAAAGAGGGAGAAATATACAAAAAATTGATCAATACAAAGAAAGAGGGAGATATATGAGATCAGTGGTGAAAATGCAGCAAGAAAACGTATACAATCTTGGTGGTAACTGAGTTGATTTAACTAATCAGTTTGGTTTGCCATCAATGCCAAAGAGGGAGATTTTTGGAAATGATTGAAATGATTATAAGAAAAGTTGTTGGAATAATATATGGAACTAGTAAAGAATGTCCTCAATCATTGTTTTGTCATTGATGTCAAACTTGCTACTTGCAGGAATGACAATTGCTTTAGTGATCCAAATACTATCAATTAGTTGATTATCAAGGAGGAGGCAATCAATAAGATGTAACTAGAACACCTAGAGAAAGGTTGAAGTTATGATGTTGGAATGAAGTACAAGGATCAGCTAAGCCATTGATGAAAAAGTGTATTTGATGTATACTATAAGATACAAAGAATGGGCACACTAAAACATATCAAAGATTTAAGGTTTTAGCTAAGTCCTTTGTAAAGCTCAAACTAAGTTCATTAGAGAGAAGGAGCCGAGCTAATTCCTAGTTAATGCCAAGTAAACTTCAGATGTCGAGTGACACAGAGTTAATCAAGTGCCGAGCGAAATCAAGTGCCGAGCGAAATCAAGTGCTGAGTAGAATCAAGTGCCGAGCAGAACCAAGTGCCGAGCAGAACCAAGTGCCAAGCAGAACCAAGTGCCAAGCAGGTATAGGTGCTGAGTAACACAGAGGTGCCGAGCATCAGTAACTCAATAATGCCGAGCTGTTGCATTATTTTGGAAATCAAAGATTCGCCAGATCTAAGCCAACAAGGTTGTTATCTAGAAATTTGTGAATTAAAAGGAAGATAAGAATGATGAGCTAGTGGCATAGAACACCATGTAGAATGATTTTAATGATACAACTGGCAAAGTTTCTAGAAGAGAACAAGATATGGGGTAGATACATTGTATCCTACCTAACCCATTTTGAAACCCTAAAATTGGAGAGGGAGAATTGAGCAAAAAAGACAAATCAGACTTCTATATAAATAGAAATAAGTTAATGAAGAATGGGGACAAAAAAAAAGAGAAAAGTGTGGTCAAGCATAAAAGCATGAAGTGCTGTAGAATGTGCTAAGGAGAAGAAAGCACTGGAACTTAGTGAATAGATGACCACAAGGATGATTACATTTGAAGAATGAGTAAGAAGACTCAAGGAGACAAAGCTTGAGAGGAAGACAAGTAGTCAGAGCTAAAGTGATTAAAGTCAAGCATAATGATTGAACTGAAAGTGTGATCTGAAATCTGCAAAGCATGTTGTAAGTTATATCAGATCAAAAGACCATTATCGTTACTTTCTAGCAATTGTAACAGTAAGTCTAAATTCTATGGACTTAGGTTGGTTTAATAGCCATTAGATAAATCCTTTAACAGGGTGACATTCCAAGTGAATGTTCTAAAGACCTTTAACCAGGCCCATTCCTAATAGTTTGGTGAAATCCTTTAACAGGGTCACATTTAACAGTGTGTTGTAAGCCTTTAACAGGGCATCACTTCAGAAGAGTGAGAATCAAGTAGCATGTTACTGGTGGTTTTTCCCAAATTGGGTTTCCACGTAAATCATTGTGTCATGTGTTGATCTTGAATGTTTTATCTTTGCATATTGATTTACTGTAATTTGCTTATATGATTGATTTAAGTTTGAATAGATGAAAAGGGTATGGATTCATTAAAAGTAGTAAAAAGATATTAATAGGGCATTTGGACCTTGAATAACTAATTCACACCCCCCCCCCCCCCCCCCTCTCTCAGTTATTCTAAGATAATTTTAACACCATTCAAATAAAAAGTGATTACCAAGAGCACGATTGAGCAATTTTCAAGCTTTCAACTAGTGATTTGTAGTGATTTAGCATCTACCCAAGTGATCTAAGCATTTAACCACTTATTTCCTTTAGGTGCCGAGTTTTATAGTTTGTGAAGTTTGCTTTAATCGTCAAACCCTACTTTATTTTAAAATGGCATCTAGTTCAAAGACGACCCAAGGGAAAGAGATCCATGAGATTCAACTTGTCAGTAACAAGGTTAAGCAACCTGAGTTCAGGCCCATACTAGAAGTTGCATATAAAAATGATCCCGCTGGTGCCCTATCTGCCATCCCTAAAAAAGTTGTTATGGTTTAGGATGTGCGAAAGTGTTATAACTGCAAAATAGGAGCCATAGGAGACTTAGAAATCTTTAATGCCTTTGAAAAACTCTGTGATAATGGTATATTGAAAGATGAGTTTTCTATCATAGAGAAGAAGGGTTTAACCAAAGCCCTAATTTTTTCAATCGTATTCAAAACTGAGTGGATACGCATAATACTTAGCAGAATCCATGATGGATCATTCTGGCTAGAGTGAGGACCAGTCAAGATTACCAAGAAGATGGTTCATAGGGTTATAGGATTTCCAACCCTAGATTAGCCCAAGACATTGAGAAGTGAAAAGAAGAAAATAATAGAGAAAAACATAGGTGCAAAATGGAATAACAGGGGAATGACAATTGACACAGTAAAAGACCCCCTATTAGACTTTTCTGTAAGGATCATATCACACAAATTTTATCAATCTAGCAGGTTGAATAGTGTACCCTACATAGCAGTGGATGTGGCATATAAGCTTGTAAAGAAAGACCACACCTATGACCTTGCAGAGCTCATGTTGTAGCAGATTAATGAAAATCTTGGAGCTATTAGAAAGTCTAAAGGAGCACAATGCAAATTTGGGTAAGTGTTAGTTTGTATGTTCTTCTATGTGATGAAGGAATTTCCTTCATTTGGAAAAGGCAACTAGAGTCATAATAAAACCATTGTTGATCAAATAAATGATTTCATTGCACAAATGGGAGATAGCTTTGATGATTTCAAGAATGCAATGAAGAAAAGAATGAGGATACTAGCTTCACTGGTGGAAAAGCATGTAAATGACATATGCTTTTTGGTTGACATTGATTATACTTACATTCAAGTAGTCCTTCCAAGAGAAAGATGGCTTAGACTATTGGGATATGAGCTTGATGTTGACCAAGCTTCTATAGCCATCATAACATTACTTGCAGAGGAAAAGGACAAAATTGCAAAGGCATTTGGGACATATGACACTATCAAATCAAGAGTGGTTACCGAACTCAAGACAACCACAATAGTAAAAAAAAAGAAGAAAAGTTAGTAAAGAAAATAAAGAAGAAGTTTGGTGTTGGAGAAATAAGTGCAGCAGGCAAAGCAGAGGAGATTAGTGAAGGAGAAGAAGAAGGTGATGATGAGAAAGATGAGGATGAGCTAGAACAAGGGCCACTTGAATTGTCACACGACCAAGGTGAAGACAAAGATGAGAGTGCCAAGGAAGCACCCATCAAAGGCAAAGTCATCAAAAGGAAGGCAAAGACACCTCGTGCTCCTCAGCCTAAATCAAAGAAAGTTGTTGTGCAAATGCCCAAAAAGCCAACAACCAGAGCTACAACAAGGGCCTCTACACAAAAGGCCAAAGAGGAAGCTACAAAGAAGAAGAAGACAGTCAAGAAGGCACATGAATAGCCAATGAAAAGATAAAAATATGTGGCTCAACCTGATACTGATGAGGAAGATCAAACTGAAAATTTAAGTCATCCTCCTAAGTCTTCAGTTGATATATTATGTGAAAAGATTAGGAATTGAGACTTAAGTAACATGAAAAAGATTGATTTCAATAAGTTCAGTAAAGAGGAACAGAATAGCATAGAAGAATCAGTCTATGCATTAATGGCACAGTTCAAGTACACACCTGTTGAACTAGATGGACAATTGCCAAAGGAATTGTTTAAAAATTGTAGAAGACAGATGGCATTTCTGTTTGAAAATGGAGAAGGAGATGAGGGAATCAACCCTGGCAAGCATACTGCCTGATTTGACAAAGGAATAGGTAACTCAAGTAGTCAAAAGGCATAACACTATATTTACACCTAAGTATAGGGCATTCTCCATTCTCCAAAACAAAATTGAAGAAGTTGTATAGAGAACCACAAGAGCATGGAAGAACTTGCATAAGAAAACTGAAGATGTCCTTGAAGAGGAATACAAGGAAGAAGCCACAACTAAGCCAAAAGAGAGAAGAAAGAGGAGAGAAGAGAAGAAAAAAGTAGAGAAAAAGGTTGAAGAAGAGTAAAACAAGGAAGAAAGAGAGGAGGAAGGAAAAGATGAAGATAGGGGTACTGATGAGCAGAAAAGTGTGCAGACACGCAACTTCCACCTCATAGTCCTCCTCACTCCACTACCACACCTGTAGAAATCATAAAGATTAAGGATGTTGTTGATACCTCATGTCAAAATATCAATCCATTAACTGCAGAAGATCTTACTAAGATCCTTGACCAAAAAAATCTTCAAGCACAATTGTGTACAAGTCCCATATTGGTCAGTGTAGATGATCTTCAAAAGTCAGTAGATAAACTCAATGAAGCCAAGGCCTCACCACAAGAACCACTTCAAATCACTCAAACTACTGGACTTTCATTTCTACCACCTCCATCACCACCAAGAATAGCCATACAAGCTCATCAAGAGCCGAGTGCAACAACGGAGGAAGTCATAGGTATAATAGTATAGACAACAAGTACACCTCCAAAAATAGTGGTACAAGAAGAAGATAGGGAAGAAACATAGGACAAGGAGGAGTTAGCAATACAAAATTTAGTTGAATTGCCAAAAATATGTACTCCTACCAAACCCATTCAGAAGCCGAGTATTGAAATGATGACCTTACAATTTAGTACACCAAGCTCAAGTTCTACTAGGTTAGCCAGGACCATTCATTATCACATTCCTGAGCTTGATGAAGAAATTAAAATACCCTATTATGATTCAAGCACTTTAATTGAAGAAAATATGAATGAGATACAAAGTGCATTGGATAAGAGAAGGAGGAAAGAGGCAATGAGGAAAGAGCAAAAATACAACCAGGCAATGAATAAGATCAAAGATATATTCATGGATGCCTTCAACCTACAACCTCCAGATTCAAGCAGGCCAATCCTTGAGCAACTATCTGATATAGTTGACCAAGTGAATAATGAAGACCATGATACAAATGTAAAACTCATGGAATGGTCAGAAAAGAAGTTTGAAGGAAAGGTCAACTAGAAGATAGCTAATAACATAATTTTGGGATAGGTTGATCTAGCTAAGAAATTGGATAATGTAAAGATTGTATTAGGGAATATCTTTTCCCTTTATAGAAAATTGTGTGATTTTTCCAGGTTCACACAAGAAATAAATCCAAAAGTTTTGAACCTTGAGAGAAAACTTAAGCTCTCTAGCATGCAACTACCCTCAAATCCTGCACAGAGTGAAAAGAAATTTTCTCAAACACTTCACACTCAGAGGGAATTAGTTGCATTATTAGTAGAAGAGGCCACTATTAAAGAAAAGCTGATGCAAATACAAGCCTCTATCATTCCTCAATTGGAGATATTATGTAAGGAGAAAATGTATGCGAAAATAGTCCTAAAGAAAGATCCAAATATTTCTACTCATGAAGGACTTGTTGATCTACCAGTAGAGCTTGCAATCCAACACAAGTCATTGGATATTGCATTGAATAACTGGGATGCAACTCTCAAAATACTCCTTGAGGTAAATAGGACATTTTTGGCCAAGCATGGCATTACCATTTAGGACCCTTTGACATCAGTGTCAAAAAGGGGGAGATGATATTAATATTCTAAGGGGGAGATAATATTATAAGGGGAGAGATATACTAAAGGAGAAGGTAAGAAGATAACAGGATCAGAAATAGAGAACATTAGGCACAATGGCACAAGACATCAGAATTCATGACATGACAAGGCATAATCAACTCAATGGGAGTCATATGGTATATTGTTGTTTACAATATCTTTTTGAAAATTTGAAAGTGAAGAATGTACACATAAGGTTTAGATCATGAATGATCAGTTAAGTGTTTTTGACACTCATGTCAAAGGGGGAGATTGTTGATCAAATAAATAAGATTGACAAATGAGTGTCAACATACTTAACCATTTTCACTATACATGCCGAGTACACAATGGAAGTCAAGCTAGAATTTCTTTATGTGCCGAGTCATAGATAGTGCCAAGAAAACTACAGTTGATACTGAGAAAAAAAAATTACAGTATATGTCGAGCTATACATAATTCAACATGTGTCGAGTAGATAAGAAGATAGTGTGTGTGAGCATTGTGAAGTTAATAGGAGTCGAGTGATTCAAGAATTAGTAGAAGTTGAGAAATGTAGGAAAACTAACAGGAGCCAAGTAATGCAAGAATTCTATAGGAGCCAAGTAACGCAAGAAACACAGTGAATGCCAAGAAATCTAGAATAGATGGTGCCGAACATTAGTATTACTTCATGTACCGAGCAGCGCATGATTAGCATAAGAGTTTGTGCCAATACAAACCATGATGTAAAATAGTTATGCATGAATCATGACAGGATAAGGAGATAAGATCAAATCCTCCCATCCACCTATGCGATCCTCACACAGCCAATCAAAAAATTGGAATTACATGTAGCCAATTGGTAAATTTCAAGGGTTTGAGCGGGAACATTTAATCCAAGGATGCATAACGATCCACTAATCTTTATAAGAGAGTCCTAATGCCATTGAACAAGTTGTTGGGGAGAAGAAGGAAAAGTAGAGCCTTTTATTGAGGACATTGTAGAGCATTGGTGTCAAAGATTTAGTGGAAAGGACAACATTTACACATCTAGTTGATTAGAACAGAACAAGGAACAAAATCAGCAGATCAGATCTAGCAAAGATCAGGGATAGATGAGAAGATCAAGACCCTGAGATCAGCATTAGAGATTGCATTAATTCAGGTTTATTATTCTAATACTCTCTCACAATTGTATTAGGAATTTGGAAATCCTATTGAGTTAGGTGGGTTTAACAGCCTTATGTAAATCCTTTAACAAGGTGGCATTCTAAGTTGAATGTTCTTAAGTCCTCTAACAAGGCACACTCCTAACAGGGTGTAGAAATCCTTTAACAGGGTCGCATATTAACAATGTGTTGTAGCCTTTAACAAGGCAAACCATCAGAAGTGGTTGAAATCAATTGTTGCAGTAATTTCATGTGTATCATCCCTACCCCAATTTTACCTTCTTATTCCTGGAGGGTTTCTAGGTCACCAAAATCTCAAGTGTTATGTGGTGATGCATATTAGTTTCTCATGATTTTTTAATGTTTATATGCATGCATGCTAATTTTAGTTATATGTTATTAAGGGATTAAAAATGGTTTAAAGGCTAGTACTTCTGATTCACCCCCCCTCTTAGAAGATCTCTTCCCATTAAGATGTTCCAACAGAGAAACATGATATTATGCTTAGATTATGATGCAAGAGTATCCTTAGGCTGTTAGGAATCTTGCATCACCCAAAAAGATATTTGTTGTTTTTTGTTTTACATCTACTTGTCTGAAGTTTTCCTTGCTGAATACTTGTTTTCCTTTTCTAGATTCCACAAGATTAGCTTCATATTGTGGACATATCATGGCTCATTATCCTAAGTGTGCAAAATTCAATATGACTACTAGAGGAAGTTATGCTTTTTCTTCTCAGGTATTGATTTCTTATATTGTTCTTCATACAATGCTTGGTATCTAATTTAGCTAGGTTCTATATTTTAGAGTTAGCTTACATGCTCTTGGATCTAGGCATTTGGTTAACATTTAGACCTATACGCAACGAAGCATAATCTTATTATTGGAAATCTAATTGAAAAGCTCATTGTTGAAGATCAAAGAGGGAGATTGTTGTAGAGAAGGAAGATTTTTATTTTCAATCATTGTTTTGTCATTGATGTCAAACCTACCATTTGTAGGAATGACATTCACTTATAAGATCCAAGTACTATCACTTAGTTGATTGATGAAGAGGATTTGATCAACAAGATGTAACAAGAGCACCTAAGATAAAGTTTGAGTTATGATGTTGTAATGAAGTACAAGGACTAGTTAAGACAATGGTTAAATGATGCATTGATAACATACTCAAAGATATAGAGGTTGGTCACACTTAGAAACATTGGAAGAAGAAGTTGTAACAAGGTTGACTGCAAAGCTTAAACTAAGATCATTAGTAGGTGCCAAGCAAGTTAGTTGAAGATGAGAAAATTCTCAATTGGAGCTGAGATCATTAGTAGGTGCCAAGAAAGTTAGTTGAAGATGAGAAAATTCTAGTGTGTGCCGAGTGATCTTCAGGTGTCGAGTGAAGTTCAGGTGCCAAGCATCAAAAAATTTTAGTTGGTGCCGAGTGATCTTTAGATGCTGAGCATCAAGAAAAACACAGTTGTTGCTGAGTAAAACAGTGTGTGCCAAGCACAAGTATTTCAATAGTATCGAGCTGCTGCATTATTTCAAATAATAAAAATTCTCCAAATTTGAGCTGAGAAAGTGGTTACCTTGAACTTTGTGAACTAGATGGAGGATAAGGATGATGAGCTAGTGGCACAAAAATCTATGTAAACCATTTTTAGGCAAATTCAAAAGGATTATTCAAAAAGTTTCTAGAGGAAACAAAATATGGGTTAGAAGCAATGACTCCTACCTAATCCATATGAATTGAAATTATAGAATGGAAGAATTGAGTGGGAAAAGGGAATTCCAAGACTTCTATTTAAGGAGTCATAGACCAAGAAGCAAATGTTGTTGCTGCCAAAGAGCCAAATTGTGAAGAGGTTAGAAGGGTGTCAAGGAGAAGACATCTAGAAGAAGGAAGAGCATAAAGGCTCTTCTTCTACAAGTGGTTAAGAAGAGATGATTGCACTAGTACATTGAGTATGGAGACTCAAGGAGACTAAGCTTGAAAGGAGGCCAAGCTATTAGAGTTGTAGAGATTGAAGGCCAGATAGTGGTATGAGCTTAGAAGTGATCTAAGATCTGCAAGTTTAGTTGTATGCTGTAATTAGGTCAAAATCCCTAATTGTTACTCTCTAGCAATTGTATCAGTTAGGATAGAAGGGAAAATCTTATGGAATTAGGTTGGCCTAATAGCCATTTGTAAATCTTTTAATAGGGTGGCATTCCAAGTGAATGTTCTAAAGTCCTCTAACTAGGCCCACTTCTAACAAGGTGGTTAAATCCTCTAATAAGGTCACATTTAACAGTGTGTTGTAAGTCTTTAATAGGGTAGGCCTTTCATAGAGCATCACTTCAAAAGAGTGAAAATTGAGTAGCATGTTACTTGTGGTTTTTCCCAAATTGGGTTTCCACATAAATCATTGTGTTATGTGCTAATTTCTTATGTATTATGCTTGCATGTTGATTTACAACAACTTGCTAGTAAGAAAAGTTAAAGCTTGGATAAATGATTGGTTAAATGGGCTCACTATACTTAGTGAAAAGTTTGAATAGGAAATTTGGACCTTGAATAACTGATTCACCCCCCCTCTTAGTTATTCTAAAGCATTTCTAATAATTGGTATCAAAGACATCTGCTGATTTAGATTCAAGGTACTAGAAGTAGGAAGATCAAGATGTCCAAAAGAGAAGTTCCCAAGCTCAACAAAGACAACTTTGTTGCATGGAAGAGTCTAATGAAATTGCACCTTAGATAAATTGGTGACTATGCACAAACCTCAATTGGAACATAACATGTAAATCCAACAAGACCTCTTACTGCAGATGATTTGAACAAAAGGAAGGAGCACAATCAAGCAATACTGGAGATTGCCTCTACACTTAGTTATGTAGAATATGATGACATAAAAGATTGTGACACTACATTCAAGATGTGGAAAGCCTTATTAGATATCTATAGAGGAGATTAGAATGTTTGAAGAGCAAAGAGAGAAAGCTTAAGAGGAAGGTTTGATGATACGAAAATGGAGGAAGGAGAAAATGCTACTCAACATGCTACTAGAATAAAAGAAGTGGTAAGTGCAATAAGAAGTCTAGGTGGTAAATTGGAAGAATAAAATATTATTAGAAAATACTTAAGAACTCTGCTCCCTATCTATGCTATTAGAGTTTCAACCATTCAATAGCTAAGGTGTGTACAAGGGAACACACTAACCTTTGAAAGAATAGTGGGAGGACTAAATACATTTGAATTATCCAATTTTGATAACTACAAACCTAAGAATCTTGAATCTTCTTTCAAGGAAAAAATGACAATAAAAGACACTGAGTTGGAGACATCAAGAAAGAAGAAAAGAAAGGGAAAAAATGCATCCAGTAATAGTAGCATAGATGAGGAAGATGTGGAACAGTTAGAAGCACTACTGGCTAGGAGATTCTATTGAGGCAAAGGTGAGATCCCTATCATATGTTTCAATTGCAATGAAGTAAGTCACATTGCTACACGATGTACATAGAAGAAAAACTACAAAGAAGGAAACAAGTACAGGAACAAAAGAGAAGATGACAACAAAGACTACAAGGAAAGAGGCAAGAGATGCTACATTGTTAAAGAAGATTCTGATGAGAATGATGAAGTAGTCTATGTGGCCATGAAGGATGAATTAGATAAAGAATGAAGATGAAGCAACATCGTTGGTTACCTATGTGAACAAGAATGATAACTAGATCATAGAAAGTGGATGCTTACATCACATGACAAGAGATAAAATTAAGTTCATTACCTTTACTCAATTTGATGGAAATAGTGTTAGATTTGGTAATGATGCTCCATGTGAAATCAAAGGAAAAGGCTCTATTAAATTCATAGAGAAAATTTCATGTGATAATGCATACTATGTTGAAGTATTGAACTACAACTTGTTGGGTGTGTCACAGTTAGGTAATGTAGGTTGCAAAGTAGAGTTTGGAAACAAAACTACGAACATCTATGACACTGATGGAAATCTAATAGGAAAAGGTGAACAAACTAGGAGTAATCTATTTTACTTAGATATGGAAGATGCAACATGTCTTGTTGTTAGACTTGACGATGTGTGGTTGTGGCATAAAAGGTTGTGTCATGTTAACTTTGATAATCTGATAAGCATCATCAACAAGAAGAAGGTTAAAGGGTTGTCCATATTAAGGAAAACTGAAAACACAATGTGCATACAATGTAAACTAGCAAAGATGACTAAGTCTAGCTTCAAAAGAAAAACATACACTTCCAAAGAAGTACTAGAGTTAGTGCATACAGACTTATGTAGTCCAATAGAAGTGCATGTTAGAAATGTTTTGGAATAACTGAGAGGGGGGGAAGGGGGGGGGGGGGGGGGGGGGGGGGGGTGGTGGGGTGAATCAGTTATTCAAGATCCAAATGTCCTATTCAAACTTTTCACTAAGTATAGTGAGCCCATTCAACCATTCATTTATCCAAGCTTTGACTTATCTAATCAGCAAGTTACTATAAATCAATATGCAAGCATAACACATAAGAAATCAACACATAACACAAAGATTTATGTGGAAAACTAATTTGGGAAAAACCACCTGTAACATGCTACTCAATTTTCACTCTTCTAAAGTGATACCTTGTAAAAGGCTTACCCTATTAAAGGCTTACAAAACATTGTTAAATGTGACATTGTTAGAGGATTTAACCACCCTATTAGAAGTGGGTCTGGTTAGAGGACTTTAGAACATTCACTTGGAATGCCACATTGTTAAAGGATTTACAAATGGTTATTAAACCAACCTAAGTCCATAGGATTTTTAGATCTAATACAATTGCTAGAGAGTATTAGAAAAATCTTTACCTGACTACAACATACAACTTATCTTGCAGATCTCAGATCACTTCTTAGCTCATACCCTTTCTTGGCCTTTGATCTCTGCAATTCTAGCAGCTTGCCCTCCTATCAAGCTTAGTCTCCTTGAGTCTCAATACTCAATGTACCAGTGTAATAATCTCTTCATGACCACTCATAGAAGAAGAGCCTCTATGCTCTTCCTTCTCCTAGATGTCTCCCCTTTGACACCCTTTCAACCACTTTGCAGACTTGGATCTTCAGTAGCAATAGTATCAATAGCTCTCTACTTCTTGGTCTATGACTCCTTAAATAGAAGTCTTGGAGTTTATTTTCCCACTTGATTCTTCCATTCTTTATTTTCAAATCACATAGATTAGGTAGGATTCATTGCATCTAATCCTTATTTTGTTTCCTCTAGAAGCTTCTTGAATAATCATTTGGAATTCATCCAAAAAAGGTTTACATAGAATTTTGTGCCACCAGCTCATCATCCTTATCTTCCAACTCATTCACAAAATTCAATGTAACCACTATTTCGGATCAGATTTGGCAAATCATCATCACTTGAAATAATGTAGCAAGTTGACACTATTGAAATACTAGTGTTCGACACATACTGTGTTACTTGGCACTCAATGTGTTTTCCTAGTACTCGACACCTGAAGATCACTCAACATCAACTAAGAATTTTTTGATGATTGACACCTAATCTTCATTCAGCATCTAAGGATCACTCAACACACACTAAAATTTCCTGTTACTCGGCTTCAACTGACTCGCTCGGCATTCACTAATGATCTTAATTTAAAATTTGTAATCAACCTTATTACAACTTCTTCCACCAATGTTTCTAAGTGTGACCAGCCTCTGTATCTTTGAGTATGTTATCAATACACTATTTAACCATTGTCTTAATTGATCCTTGCACTTCATTACAACATCATAACTCAAGCTATCCCTTAGGTTCTCTTGTTACATCCTGTTGATCAAATCCTCTTCATCAATTAACTAAGTGATAGTACTTGGATCATATAAGAAAATGTCATTCCTATACATAGCAGGTTTGACATCAATGACAAAACAATGATTGAAAACATTCTCTTTCTTCTTTCTAACAATCTCCCTCTTTGATCTTCAATAATGAGCTTTTCAATTAGATTTCTAACTTTTAAATCAAATTTCCGAGAATCTCCCTCTTTAGCATTGATGGCAAACCAAACTAATCAACTATTAGACTATACTATTCAACCATAGGCTAACTAGGTTAGAACCGTAAATCAAATGCCAAAAAGTAAATTGTAGCTTTACATTGTCCTTCTGTTATTCTGATTGCTTCATTTTTGCTTCTCCGTCTTTGCTGTTGCCTCCTTGTTCTTTGTATTTCTCCCTCTATGTTGCTCACCTTCTACTGTTCTGATCAACCTCTGATTATTTATATCAACTTCTCCCTTTATCTTCTAATTCTTTATTTTCAACAATTGTTGATAAGTTTCAAACATCTTCTCCCTGTTTGACAACAATGCCAAAGACATAAAAACATCTTAGTATGCAAGTGTAGCTTTTGCAGGTTCATTCAATTTCTCCCTCTGTCACCTTGCTTGTGACTAATCTAGAATTTCATCACTTTTTCTACTTTAGGCATGAATCCTAAAGTAAACATCCTCTACATCAATTTGTAAGTTCTTCAATAATCAACTTATTTGATGCATGGCATACTTTCTTGCACTTCAAGTAGCCTTAGCTAGGGTATCACCCCTAACTTTCCTCTAAGATACTCAAAATCTTCTTTAGGTAGTGCCTTTGTGAAGATGTCAGCAATCTATTCTTTTGAGCTAACATATTCCATCTTCACTTGTTTGTCTTCCACCAACTCTTTTACATAGTGATACTTGATTGCAATATGCTTGGTTTTGGCATGCATTACTAGATTATTTGATATGTTAATATCACTTGTATTATCACAATAAAGTATCATAGGCTGAGTTACCTCTTCCTTGATACCTTGTAGGAAATGTTTGATCCATATAATATTGGTGCAGTTTATAGTAGCTATCACATATTTAGCTTCAACAATGGATCGTGAGGTGCAACTTTGCTTTTTGCTGGTCCATGCAATCAACTTTTTTCCTAAGAAAAGTGCTCCTCCACTAGTTTTTTATCTACCATCAATATTACCTCCTCAATCTACATCAGTGTAGGATCTTGCTTCAAATTTCTCACTCTTCTTGTAGTACAAACCAAAGTCATCAGTTCCTTTCAGGTATCTCAGTATTCTCTTTACTTCCATTAAGTGATTTTCTCTTGGATTTGCAAAAAATCTGGCCACTATTCCAATAGCTAATACAATATTTGGTCTACTATGTACAACATATTGCAGCTTTCCAATCATTGACCTATACAATGTCTGATTTACTTCAGCAGATTCATCATTCTTGGATAGCTTATCACCTATTTCCATTGGTGTGCTAACTGGTTCTGATTCTTCCAACCTAAATGTCTTTAGTACCTCCTTGATATATTTAGATTGGGTCACAAATATACCATGCTTCAATTGATGTACTTGTAATCCAACAAAGAATTTGATTTCTCCAAATATTGACATCTCAAATTCATGCTTCATTTGATTAGCAAAATCTTTGCATAAAACATCTTTTCCTCCAAATATTATATCATCAACAAAGATTTCTAATATCAAAATGTCTTTACCTTCTTAAGCTTTGATGTACACGTTTCTTTTTTCATATGTTCTCTGAAATCCAATTTTCACAAGATATTTGTGCAGTCTCTCATACCATGCTCTAGGTGCTTGCTTCAATCCATAAAGTGCTTTGTGCAGTTTGTAGACCATGTCCTTGTTCTTCTAATCTACAAATCCCTCTAGTTGTTCTATGTAGACTTCCTCTTCTAGTATACCATTCAAAAAAGCAGACTTAACATCCATTTGGTACACTTTGAAATCTTTATATGTAGCATATGCAAGTAATGTTCTTACTTCTTCCATTCTCACAATAGGGGAAAATGTTTCCCCATAATACAGTCCTTCTTCTTGTGCATAGCCTTTGCAAACTAGTCTAGCTTTATTTCTTGTTATCTCTCCATTCTCATCAAGTTTGTTTCTGAACACCCATTTGGTACCAATCACATTCTTATCAGTAGGTCTATGAAATAGAGACCATGTTTTGTTCTTCTCAATTTGATCTATCTCTTCTTCCATGACTTTATAACTATCATAATTTTGTAGTGCATCTTTCACTATTTTGAGTTCAACCTTGCTCAGCAGACATGATTCATTTCTCAGTCTATTCCTTTTCATTGGTTTGGCATCCTTGTCACCAAAGATTTGTTCTGTAGGGTGATGTCTTCTCACATACTTGGCTAATATTGGTTCTGTCCTTCTTTCCATATTTGATCCTTCAGCTTTAGAGTCATTTTGTTCTTCTTCATCTAGCACTTCATCATTCCTCTCATGTGTATAGTTTTTAGAGTCAAAATGAGTATTTTCTACATTTTGCAATTCGACTTTTGAATGTAGCTCGACATCCATAGGCTGAGACTCAATAGATATTGAAGTTTGTTGCTGATTCCCAACTTGATCTGTAGTATTGCCTTCAAAATCATTCCTTCATAGAAGTATGCAAAAGATCTATAATCTTCTAATTGCTTGGACTTATCAATTTGGACTTCTGCATGCTCATCAAAACATACATTTGCACTCTCCACAATCTTGTTAGTGTTGGTATTCAAACACTTATATGCTTTGCTTCTAGTGAAGTAACCAAGAGATATGCCTTCATCACTCTTTGCATCAAACTTGCCATTTCTAGTATCTTTAAGAACATAAAATTTACAACCAAATATTTTGAAATGTTTAACATTGGGTGTTGCATTTGTCCCTGTCTTGACTTGAACTCTATTCAGTGTGTAGACTGCAGTACTTATAGCTTCTCTCCAGTATTTGAGTGCAACATTTTTCTCCATCATCAAAGTTCTAGCATAGTCAATCACTGACCTATTCCTCCTTTCAGCAATACCATTCTGTGGTGGAGTTCTTGGTGCTGATGTTTTCCTTTTGATACATTTGTCATTGCAAAATATTTCAAATTCTTTTGATGTAAACTCACCTCCTCTGTCTGACCTTAGGCATTTTAGGTTCTTTCCTATTTCTTTCTCAACTTTAACCAAATACCACTTAAACATTTGAAATGCATCAAAATTTTGGTTAAAAATATACTAGTCATCATCCTGGAATAGTCATCTACAAATATCATTATGTATTTGTCTCCTAGGTAGCTTTGTACTTCTATTGAACCACATAAGTCTATATGGACTAGTTCTAGTACTTCATTGGTAGTGTATGTTTTTCTTTTGAAACTAGATTTAGTCATCTTCCCTAGTTGACATTGTTTCCACATTGTGTTTTCAGGTTTCTTCAACTTGGGCAAACCTTTGACTTTCTTTTTCTTGCTGATGTTGATTAGAATATCAAAGTTAACATGACACAACTTTTTATGCCACAACCACACATTATCAAGCCTAACAATAAGACATGTGAAATCTTCCATATCTAGGTAAAATAGATTACTTCTAGTTTGTTCACCTTTTCCTATCAAATTTCCATCAGTGTCATAGATCTTAGTAGTTTTGTTTCCAAATTCAACTTTGCAACCTACATTGCCTAACTGTGACACACCCAACAAGTTGTAGTTCAATCCTTCAACATAGTATGCATTATCATATGAAAATTTATCTGTAAGTTTAATAGAGCCTTTCCCTTTGATTTGGCATGGAGCATCATTACTGAATCTAACACTATTTCCATCATATTGAGTAAAGGTAATGAACTTACTTTTATCTCCTATCTTGTGATGTGAGCATCCACTCTCTATGATCAACTTGTCATTCTTGTTCACATAGGTAACCAATGTTGTTTCTTGACTACTTCATCATCATTCTCATCAGAATCTTCTTCAACAATGTAGCATCTCTTTGCTTTGTCCTTGTGATATTTGCTATCATCTTCTCTCTTGTTCGTATACTTGTTTCCTTCTTTATAGCTCTTCTTTTGTGTACATCTTGCAACAATATGACCTACTTCATTGCACTTGAAACATATAATAGGGAGCTTATCTTTGAATTTACCTTTACCTTTATAGAATCTCCTAGCCAGTAGTGCTTCTAATTGTTCCACATATTCCTCATTTGTGCTGCTATCATTGGATGTATTTTTTTCTTTTCTTCTTTTCTTGCTTGATGTTTCCTCCTCAGTATCTTTTATTGTCATCTTGGCCTTGAAGGTAGATTCAAAGTTCTTAGGTCTATAATTATTGAAATTGGATAGCTCAAATGCAGTAAGTCTTCCTACTATTCCTTCAAAGGTTAGTGTGTTCCCTTGTACACACCTTAGCTCTTGGATGGTTGATACTCTAATAGTATAGATAGGGAGTAGAGTTCTTAAGTATTTTCTAATGGCCATTTCTTCTTCCAATTGACCACCTAGACTTCTTATTGCACTTACCACTTCTTTCATTCTTACAGCATACTGAGTACCATTTTCACCTTCCTCCATTTTCATGTCATCAAACTTTCCTCTTAGGCTTTCTCTTTTTTCTTTTTGGACATTCTGATCTCCTCCATATATTTCTAATAAGGTTTTCCACATCTTGAATGTAGTATTACAATCTTTGATGTCATCATATTCTGCATAATTAAGTGCAGAGGCAATCTCTAGCATTACTTGATTGTGCTCCTTTTTGTTCAAATCATTTGCAGTAAGAGGTCCTACTAGAGTTACATGTTCTATTCTAATTGAGGCTTGTGCATAGTCACCTATTTCTCCAAGGTGCAATTTCATCAAAGTCTACCATGCACAAAAGTTTTCTTTTTTGAGCTTGGTAAATTCTCTCTTGGACATCTTGATCTTCCTACTTCTAGTACCTTGAAACTAAATCAACAAATGGCTCTGATACCAATTGTTAGAAATGTTTTAGAATAACTAAGAGGGGGGGGAGGTGAATCTGTTATTCAAGGTCCAAATGTCCTATTCAAACTTTTCACTAAGTATAGTGAGCCCATTCAACTATTCATTCATCCAAGCTTTGACTTATCTAATTAGCAAGTTACTGTAAATCAATATGCAAGCATAACACAAAAGAAATCAGCACATAACATAGAGATTTATGTGGAGACCCAATTTGAGAAAAACCACCAGTAACATGCTACTCAATTTTCACTCTTCTAAAGTAATGCCCTACGAAAGGCTTGCCCTATTAAAGGCTTACAACACACTGTTAAATGTGACCTTGTTAGAGGATTTAACCATCATATAAGAAGTGGGCTTGGTTAAAGGACTTTAGAATATTCACTTGGAATGCCACCTTGTTAAAGGATTTACAAATGGATGTTAAACCAACCTAATTCCATAGGATTTTTAGATCTAATACAATTGCTAGAGAGTATTAGAAAAATCTTGACCTGATTACAACATACAACTTATCTTGTAGATCTTAGAACACTTCTTAGCTCATACCCTTGCTTGGCCTTCAATCTCTACAATTCTAGCAGCTTGCCCTCCTTTCAAGCTTAGTCTCCTTGATTCTCATTACTCAATGTACTAGTGCAATCATCTCTTCATGACAACTCATAAAAGAAAAGCCTCTGTGCTCTTCCTTCTCCTAGATGTCTCCCCTTTGACACCCTTTCAACCTTTTTGCAGACTTGGCTCTTCAGCAACAACAATATGAACAACTCTCTACTTCTTAGTCTATGATTCCTTAAATAGAAGTCTTTGAGTTCCTTTTCCTGCTTGATTCTTCCATTCTTTATTTTCAAATCACATAGATTAGGCAGGATTCATTGCATCTAACCCATATTTTTGTTTCCTCTAGAAACTTCTTGAATAATCCTTTAGAATTCATCCAAAAATAGTTTACATAGGATTCTATGCCACTATCTCATCATCCTTATCTTTGAACTCATTCACAAAATTCAATGTAACCAATATGTCAGCTCAGATTTGGTTAATCTTCATCACTTGAAATAATGCAACAAGTCAGTACTATTGAAATACTGGTGCTCGACACATATTGTGTTACTCAACACCCACTGTGTTTTCCTAATGCTTGGCACCTGAAGATCACTTGGCACCAAATAAGAATTTTTTGATGCTTAGCACCTGATCTTCACTCGGTATCTGAAGATCACTTGGCACACACTGAAATTTCTTGTTACTCGACTTCAACTGACTCCCTTGTCATCCACTAATGATCTTAGTTTAAACTTTACAATCAACCTTGGTACAACTTCTTCCACCAATGTTTCTAAGTGTGACCAACCTCTGCATCTTTGAGTATGTTATCAATACATCATTTAGCCATTTTCTTAACTGATCCTTGCACTTCATTACAACATCATAACTCAACCTTTCCCTTAGGTTCTCTTGTTACATCTTGTTGATCAAATTCTCTTCATTAATCAACTAAGTCATAGTACTTGGATCATATAAACAAATTTCATTCTTATAAGTAGTAGGTTTGACATCAATGAAAATAAAATAATTGAAAACATTCTCTTTCTTCTTTCCAACAATCTCCCTCTTTGATCTTCAACAATGAGATTTCCAACAGTGCAAAGCTACCCAAGAGATAGATACATAATGCTATTTGTAGATGACTATTCAAGGATGATGACTGTTATGTTTTTAAAGAAGAAAATTGATGCATTTCAAAATTTTAAGTGGTATTTGGCTAGAGTTGAGAAGGAAATAGGAAAGAACCTGAAATGCCTAAGGTCAAATAGAGGAGGTGAGTTAACATCAAAAGAGTTTGAGATATTCTGCAATGACAAAGGTATCAAAAAGAAAATATCAGCACCAAGGATCCCATCTCAGAATGGTATTGCTAAAAGAAGAAATGGGTCAGTGATTGACTATGCTAGAACCTTGATGATGGAGAAAAATGTTGCACTAAAGTATTGGAGAGAAGCTATAAGCACTGCAGTCTATACACTGAATAAAGTTCAAGAAAAGAAAGGTACAAATACAACACCTTTTGAATTATGGTATGGTCACTCATCCAATGTTCAAAATTTCAAAGTCTTTGGTTGTAAATGCTATATTCTTAAAGATACTAGAAATAAAAAGTTTGATGCAAAGAGTTATGAAGGCATATTCTTTGGATACTCCACTAGAAGTAAGGCATACAAGTGTTTGAATACTAACACTAACAAGATTGTGGAGAGTGCAAATGTAAATTTTAATGAGCATGCAGAAGTTTAAGTTGATAAAACTAAGTAATTAGAGGATTTTAGATCATTTGTATACTTCTATGAAGGAATGAATGTTGAAGACAATGCTATAAATCAAGTTGGGAGTTAACAAAAAAATTTAGTATCAACTGAGTCATAGCCAGTGAATGCCAAGCTACATTTAGAAGCCAAGCTACAAAATGTAAAAAATGCACATTTTAGTTTTGAAATTAGTGCACATGAGAGAAATGATGAAATACTAGATGAAGAAAAAAATGACTCTGAAGCCAAAGTATCAAACATGGAAAGAAGGATAGAACCAAGATTAGCTAAGTATGTAAAAAGACATCACCCTGTAGAACAAATCATTGGTGAAAAGGATGCCAGACCAATGAAAAGGAATAGATTGAGGAATGAATCATGTCTGTTAAGCAAGGTTGAGCCCAAAATAGTGAAAGATGCACTACAAGATGATGACTGATCTAAAGTTATGGAAGAGGAGGTAGATTAGATTCAAAAGAACAAAACATGGACCCTAGTTCCTAGACCAGCTAATAAGAATGTAATTGGTACCAAATGGGTGTTTAGAAACAAACTTGATGAGAATGGTTACATAACAAGAAACAAAGCCAAATTAGTTTGTAAAGGCTATGCACAAGAAGAAGGACTAGATTATGGGAAAACATTTGCCCCTATTGCAAGAATGGAAGGAGTAAGAACATTACTTGCATATGCTACATACAAAGGCTTCAAAGTCTACTAAATGGATGTGAAGTCTACTTTTCTAAGTGGTGTACTAGAAGAGAAGTCTACATAGAAAAACTAGAGGGATTTGTAGATGACAAGAACAAAGATATGGTTTGCAAACTACACAAGGCAATTTATGGATTGAAGCAAGTGCCTAGAGCATGGTATGAGAGATTGCACAAATATCTTGTGAAAATAGGATTTGAGAGAATAGATGACAACAACAACTTGTACATCAAAGCTGAAAAAGGTAAAGACATTTTGATGTCAAAAATCTTTGTTGATGATATAATATTTGGAGGAAAAGATGTTCTTTACAAAGATTTTACTAATCAAATGAAACATGAATTCGAGATGTCAATGTTTGGAGAAATCAAATTCTTTGTTGGATTGCAAGTACATCAATTGAGGCATGGAATATTTGTTACCCAATCAAAATACATCAAGGAGATACTCAAACTATTTGGGTTAGAAGACTCAAAACCAGTTAGCACACTAATGGTAATAGGGCATAAGCTATCCAAGAATGATAAGTCTACTGAAGTAAATTAGACATTGTATAGATCGTGATTGGAAAGCTACAATATGTTGTACATAGTAGACCAGACATTGCATTAGCTATTGCAATAGTGGCAAGATTTTTTGCAAATCCAAGTGAAAATCACTTAATGGCAGTAAAGAGAATAGTAAGATACCTAAAAGGAATTGGTGACTTTGGTTTGTACTACAAGAGGAGTGAAAAATTTGAACTAAAAGCCTACATTGATGCAGATTGGGGAGGTAAAATTGATGATAGAAAAAGCTCCAGTGGAGGAGCACTTTTCTTGGGAAAAAGGTTGATGACATGGACTAGCAAAAAGCAAAAATGTACCTCATTGTCCACTACTGAAGCTGAATATGTTGTAGCTGCTATAAATTGCACCAATATTGTATGGATCAAATATTTGTTGCAAGGTATGAAGGAATAGGTAATTGAGCCTATGATGCTTTATTGTGATAATACAAGAGTAATCAACATATCAAAGAACCCTGTAATGCATGCTAAAACCAACCACATTGCAATCAAGTATCACTATGTATGAGAGTTGGTGGAAGACAAACAAATGAAGATGGAATATGTTAGTTAAAAGTAATAGATTGTTGACATCTTCACAAAATCACTACCTAAAGATGATTTTGAGTATCTTAGAGGTTAGTTAGGAGTGATACCCCTAGCTAAGGCTACTTGAAGCAAAACCAAGACTACCTGCATCAAATGAGATAATTATTGAAGATTTTACACATTGGTGCATATGATGTTTACTTTAGGATTCATCCCTAAAGTAGTAGAGTTCTTAAGTTCCAAATCAATCACAAGCAAGGTGACAGAGGGAAAAATTGAACGAATCTACAAAAGCTACACTTACATATTGAGATGCCAATATATCTTTGGCATTGTTGTCAAAGAGGGAGAAATTGTGAGAAACTGATCAAATGCTGATGATCTAGTAATCAAAAGTTGATCAGAATAGCAGAAGATAAGCAATGTATATAGAGGGAGAGAAGAAAAGAAATGATACAATAGCTAAGAGGGAGAAGTAGAAATGAAGCAATCAAGATAGTAGAGGGAGATGTGAAAACTGATGGTAATACAATTACTTTTTGTCACCTGACTTACTATTCTAACCTAGTTAGCATTTGGTTAAATAGTTTAGTTTGATGGTTGATCAGTTTGATTTGCCATCAATTCCAAAGAGGGAGATTGGTGGAAATCTTATTGAAAAGCTCATTGTTGAAGATCAAAGAGGGAGATTGTTGTAGAGAAGGAAGATTGTTATTTTCAATCATTGTTTTGTCATTGATGTCAAATTTTCTATTTGTAGGAATGACATTTTCTTATAAGATCCAAGTACTATCACTTAGTTTATTGATGAAGAGGATTTGATCAACAAGATGTAACAAGAGCACCTAAGGGAAAGATCAAGTTATGATGTTGTAATGAAGTGCAAGGATTAGTTAATACAATGGTTAAATGATGTATTGATAACATACTCAAAGATATAGAGGTTGGTCACACTTAGAAAAATTGGAAGAATAAGTTATAATAAGGTTGGCTACAAAGCTTAAACTAAGATCGTTAGTAGGTGCCGAGTAAGTTAGTTGAAGCTGAGAAAATTCTTAGTTGTAGCTGAGTAATAGGAAATTCTAGTGTGTGTTGAGTGAAGTTCAAGTGCTGAGCATCAGAAAATCTTAATTGGTGCCGAGTGTTCTTCAGATGCCGAGCATTAAGAAAAACACAGTTGATGCTAAGTAACACAGTATGTGCTAAGGACCAATATTTCAATAGTACTAAGTTGGTACATTATTTCAAATAATGAAGATTTTCCAAATCTGAGCCAACAAAGTGGTTACCTTGAATTTTTTGAACTAGTTAGAGGATAAGGATGATGAGCTAGTGGCACATAACTCTATCTAAACGATTTTTAGGTGAATTCAAAAGGATTATTCAAGAAGTTTCTAGAGGAAACAAAATATGGGTTAGATGCAATGAATCCTACCTAATCCATATGAATTGAAATTAAAGAATGGAAGAATTGAGTAGGAAAAAGGAACTCCAAGACTTCTATTTAGGGAGTCATAGACCAAGAAGCAAATGTTGCTGATGCTACTACTACCAAAGAGCCAAATTGCAAAGTGGTGAGAAGGGTGTCAAGGAGAAGACATCTAGAAGAAGGAAGAGCATAGAGGCTCTACTTCTACAAGTGGTCAAGAAGAGATGATTGCACTAGTATGTTGAGCATGGGGACTTGAGGAGACTAAGCTTGAAAGGAGGCCAAGCTATCAGAGTTGTAGAGATTGAAGGTTAGGCAATGGTATGAGCTAAGAAGTGATCTGAGATCTGAGAGTTTATTTGTATGCTGTAATTAGATCAAAATCCCTAATTTTTACTCTCTAGCAATTGTATCAGTTAGGATAGAAGGGAAAATCCTATGGATTTAGGTTAGCCTAATAGCCATTTGTAAATCTTTTAATAGGGTGGCATTCCAAGTGAATGTTGTAAAGTCCTCTAACTAGACCCACTTCAAACGTGGTGGTTAAATCCTCTAACAAGGTCACATTTAATAGTGTGTTGTTAGCCTTTAATAGGGCATCACTTCAGAAGAGTGAGAATTGAGTAGCATGTTACTAGTGATTTTTCCCAAATTGGGTTTCCACATAAATCATTGTATTATGTATTGATTTCTTATGTGTTATTCTTGCATGTTGATTTATAGTAACTTGCTAGTAAGAAAAGTTAAAGTTTGAATGAATGATTGGTTAAATGGGCTCACTATACGTAGTGAAAAGTTTGAATAAGACATTTGGACCTTGAATAACTGATTCACCCCCCTTCTCAGTTATTCTAAAGCATTTCTAACACTTATCTCCTATATTATGTATCTAGTCATTAATTATTTGATGGTCAATCCTATATCAAAATGAATGTTTCCTATTATTGGAGATTTTAAACTCTTGGCTGACCTATGTGTCTTGATGGCTATATATGTATTTTTCTTGAGTCTAACAAGGGTTATCATTCAATAGTGTAGAAGTAGTGATCAAGGAGATACTTAAAGAAAGCTTGTAATAAATTTTTTAATCTATAATGTGGATTATAATTCCAGTCCTAATTAAGGATGCCTTACAACCCACCATGCTTCTTATCATTTTGTATGTGGGTTATCTTATCCATCAATATCTAGTATTTTATATGAAGATCTCTTGTTAATAAGAGTGTTATTTACATTTATATAAGTGTTATATTCCACTGTGTTGTATTTTCTGGGCCTAGATCATCTCCTTTGGAGGTTGTTAGAATGAATGCTGATGATACTACATTGGGGGAGTACTCTCCTAAGCATTGAAGAGTATTGATATGTTACATTCATGACTGCATTTATCATTGATGTCAACATAGTAGGAATTTTGTAAAGAATGGAATAATAGTAGTCAATAATCTTATGATGCATAGAAGTTGAGAATGGTTTAGATGATGCATAGTGAAGGACATGTTTCTAAGGTTGTCCAGATGATGTGGTTTGGAGGACTTAGTCTAAGTCAATTGTGTACAAAAGTTACACTTGATTTACTAGAAGTAGTAGAGAAAGAGAACATTATAAAATAGAGTTATGATGATCTATCACTATCTTTCATTTGAGATGTAATGAAGTGATGTGTAGTTACAAAGTGATAGGAGAAAATTGTATGATGATGCCAGTGTGTGTGCAAGATGTGGTTTCACATGTGTGAATTTTTGTATGGATTGTAAGCCAAAATTGCTATTATAATTGTGAATTTATTAATTATCTTATTTTAATTAATTGAGAAATCCTCAAGGCCAACTCAAAGAATTATTATCAAGATATAGTATAAAGGAAAGTTGCTTTCCTTATTTATAACATATGTATAAAGAAGAAGATCATGGGGAATGCAAAGTACTAGTGCATAGTGTGAGAAGGAGCAAATTGCTTAGTGTGAGCATTTTAGTTCTATTATTATACAAGGAATAATACAAAGATCATTTGGATAGTGGGTTCATTGATCTTAACCATGAAGCTATTTGGGAAGTGGGTCTAGTTATCTAGCACAACTCCTAACATTGTTGGCACAACTCCTAATAGGGTTGGAATCTCCTAATAGGGTCTATCCTCTAACAAGGAATATTTATATTAGTACATCATCTTGTGGGTACCATCCCCACTGAGGTTTTCCCTCTGATCAAGGGTTTGCCTAGTTACCATATCTTGTGTTAATTCTTTATGAGTATCTTGTTGTGGTTTCATTTAACAATACTCATATGTTTAAGATTGTTTAAAGTTAATGATTGACATGATAGTTCAATAATTGATTCACACCCAACCTCTTAGTTATATTAGTGAACTATATATTCTAACAATTGGTATTAGGGCATTAGGTCCTTGAAGATAAGGCTTAACATCTTTGGGAGATCGATGACAAACATGTTCAAGAAGGATAGTCCAAAATTTGATGGGGCCAACTATGATAGTTGGAAAGAAAAGATGAAGACTCATCTTCTATGCATGGGTCCAAGATATTAGATTTTGACGAAAGCTAAGAAGGAAATTGTTGAAGAATCAAAGTTATAGGAATGCAGTGAGGGAGAAAGAGATCTATTAATGTGTAGCATGAGAGCAAAAGAAGCCCTATTGTTAGCTCTTCCAAAGAATGAATACAATTAGGCAAAGAAATTTCAAACTTCTCATGAAATTTGGAAAGTAGTAGAAGTTACTTTTGAAGGTGATGATCATGCAAAAAGAATGAGATTATAGAATTGGATTTGTGTATTTCAAGATGTTAAGATGATGGAAGATGAATCTGTGAGAAGTTATGTAGGAACAATATTAGAAATTGTTGCAGGTATTTGGTCTCTTGGTGGAACAAAACAAGATGATGAGGTTATATGGAAGATCTCAAAAAGTTTAATACCACCATTCAAGTAGAAAATGCATATGATTTAGCTAGTAATGCCCCACATTCAAGATTACATAATGGAAACATTGCTCGAAAGGTTAGAGTCTGTAGAAGTAGAAATGAGACACTCTAGAGAATTAGTCAGAGTTGACATAATTTTTAGTGCTATGAACATTAGACCTAATCTATCAAGAAGTGCTAGTGCAAAAGGAGACTTTTCTAGTAGTAGTAGATCTGGAGAAGATAAAAAGATTGAAGAAGGAATAGCCCTTTTGGTAAGAAGAGAGAAAGATGGTAAGAAAATCTTAAAGTGTTGGACTTGTGGTGAATATGGTCATTATGTATCTAAATGTCCTAAATGAGAGAAATATTTTAGAGGAAAATTTAAGCCTAAAAGAGATAAGGAAACAAATTGTTTATGTGCTAATGGGGATGAAGAATCTAATGAAAGAGATTAGAGTGAAAGTGATAATGAATTAGGATTTGTGGCTATCAAGGAAGATGACCCTGATAGAGAATAGAGAGCTCTAGTTGCCCAAGTTGAGAAGAAATTAGATTGGACAATTGATAGTGAATGTTCACATCATATGACTGACCATATGAACAAATTTGTTAAGTTCAAAAATTGTGATGAAGGAATTGTTAGAGTTGGTAACAATGTAGGTTGTCATATTATAGGGATTGGATCTATTACTCTTGATAGTAAAAATAACACTGATGATGTTCACTTTGTTGATGGTTTGAAACATTTAGTTTGTTAAGTGTTGGATAGTTGGTAGTCAAAGGATATATGTTGTAGTTCATAGAAAAGACTTGCATTATCAAAGACAAAGATGGTAAGCTGATTGGTACAAGAACCTAATCTAGAGCTAATGTATTTCAGTTGAATCTCGTTGAAATAACAGGTTTGATACAAAGGTTGACAATAGCTAGTTATGGCATAGAAGGTTCTATCATATAAACTTTGATGATATTGTGAAAGTTAGCAGTACTTTTGTAGTGAGAGATCTGCCTAAGAGTATTAAGCCTACTAATGTTCTTTGCAAGAAATGTATTTTGGCTAAGTAGAGGAAAGTGTCTTTTCCTAGCAAGAAGTTCTCTACTACAGAGAAATTGGAGATTGTTCACATAGATCTGGGTGGTCTTGCAAGAACCAGATGATTCTATGGTGAAAGATACTTTATGATTTTTGTTGATGATCTCACTAAGATGATGTGGGTAGAATTTTTTAAAGAGAAGTCTAAAGCTTTTGAGAAATTTAAGATATTCAAGAATAGAGTTGAAAATGAATTTGGTGTCAAGATTAAATGTTTGAGATTAGACAAAGGAGGAGAGTTAACCTCTAGAGTGTTCAACATGTTATGTGAAGAGAATGGAATCAAAATACAATTATCTTCACCAAGAGCACCTGAATAGATTGGGATTTCTGAAAGAAGGAAAAATTTAGTAGTAGAAGCAACAAGAGTGATGTTATTTGAGAATGATGTTTCAAAGACATTTTGGAGAGAAGTAGTTAACACTATAATGTATACTCTAAACATAGTACAAATAAGAAAAAGTATGATCAAGACACCCTATAAGTTATGGTTTGGTCACTCACCATCAGTCAAATATTTTAGAATATTTGGAAGTAAGTGTTATATAAACAAAGATGATGATATTGGTAAGTTTGATCCTAGAAGTGATGAAGGTATGTTACTTGGTTACTCATTGAAAATTAAAGCATATAGATGTTTCAACTATAGAACTATGGCAATAGTTGAGTGCACAAATTTAAGGATTGATGAAAATTTCGGTACTAAAGAGAAGATGGAAGATTGTAATTCTAATAAAGAAGAGGATAATTCTAGAATTGTTAGATAGAATGCTAAAGCTCTGTTTGAGACTAACAATAACTTGTGAAGTGGTGTATCTGTTGAGCTCACAAAAGAACATAGTTTTGAACCTAGTGAAGAGATAAGAGTCAAGATGTCAACTCCTACTTCTAGTAGAAACATGACAAAGAATCACCCTCCAGAGTAGATAGTTGGAAGCAAGGATAAGGGTCTGATGAAAAAGATTAAAATGAATAAGGAATTGTGTCTAATTTATCAAGTAGAACCTAAAAGCACATATGAGGCATGTGTTGGACTAACTGCCATCATTCACCTTTGAGATTTCTGACATGGCTTAACTACCTCATGTGTTTTATAAGTCTAGTGGTTGTATCAAGCATTAGTAGGTTGATCTTTTAGTGCAATGACAACCCTAGCTTGTAACAAGTGGTATCAGAGCTTGGTCTTAGGTTCAAATCTCCTCGTGTAACACTAAGGGGGTGATTGTTGGACTAACTACCAATATTCCCCTTTGAGATTTGTGACATGACTTAACCACCTCCTATGTTCTATAAGTCTAGTGGTTGTATCAGGCATTAACAAATCAATCTTTTGGTGCAACAATAACCCTAGCTTGTAATAACATGTAAGGATGATCACTAGATGCAAGCAATTAAAGAAGAATTATGTTAGATTGTGAAGAATAAAACATGAGAATTAGTTCCTAGACATAAAGACAAAAATGTGATAGGAACTAAGTGGGTATTCAAAAATTAGATGAATGAGAAATGAGAAGTTGTGAGAAATAAGGCCAAGCTTGTTTGCAAAGGTTACTCACAACAAGAAGGCATAGATTATGAAGAGACATATGCACCTATGGAAAGAATGGAAATAGTAAGGATGTTCTTGGCTTATGCATCAAGAACAAATTTCAAAGTTTATCAGATGGATGTCAAGTTAGGTTTTCTGAATGGAGAACTTGAAGAAGAAGCCTACACTGAGCAACCTAATGGATTCCCTCTGACAGAAGAAATTAAATTTCTATATAAACTAAAGAAAGCACTGTATGGTTTGAAACAAGCACCTAGAACCTGGTATGTAAGGTTGGATAGGTATTTGTCTAAGCTTGGATTTATGAAAGGTACAATAGATGGTAAGTTGTATTTGAGAAAAAATGATGATAGTTTGTTTATCATAGTAATATTTATGGATGACATAATATTTGGAGGAAATGATAAAGAAAGTGATAAGTTTTTTAGAAAGATGAGAAATGAATTGGAAATGAGCATGATAGGAGAAATGAAGTTTTCTCTTGGATTACAGATTGTAAAGAAACAAGGATAGGATATTTATCTCACAAACTAAGTATTTGAAAGACTTGTTGAAAATATTTGGTTTATAAAGTTGTAAACTTGTTGGTACACCCATGAGAATTGGTCACAAGTTATCTAGTAAAGATGAAACACCTATAGTTGAGTAGAAGAAGTATAGATCTATGATTGGAGGATTACAATATTTGACTCACACTAGACCAGATATAGAAAATGTATTTGGGAATGTAGAAAAATTTCAAGCTGATCCAAAAGAGTATCATTACACAGTGGTAAAGAGGATATTTAAATATTTGAAGGGTATATATAATTATAGAATTTGGTACAATAGATAGAATGATTTCACTTTGTCAAAATATACTAATGTAGATTGGGTAGGAAGTATGGATGGTAGAAAGAGCATTAGTGGTGGTACAATATTTCTTGGAAGAAGATTGGTTTCTTGATTGGGAAAGAAATAGGACAATATTTCTCAGAGTATAGCAGAGGTAGAGTATGTTTTTGTAGAAAACAACTTTAATCAAGTTATGTGGATGAAAAAAATGTTGAAAGATATTGTGATTGAGTTTATAGAACCTATTATCATTGACTGTGATAACACAAGTATAATGAGTATGTCTAAGAATCTAGTATTTCATTCTAAGATAAAGCACATATCCATTCAGTATCATGTTCTAAGAGAGAAGACAACATAAAAGGAAAAAAGATTGGAATATGTAAGTATTGAAGATCAGATTGCAAATATCTTTATGAAGCCTTTTCCTAAGGATACTTTGAAGTATCTAAGAGGTATGCTAGGGGTTATGCTACTACCTTCTTTAGAGTAGATGATGCAAGGAGTGCATCACTCTAGTGGTTTAGAGCACTATGGTTAGACTTGACTAAATGTTGATGCTTTCTATATGGGGGGGTATCTGGTATGTACTGAGTCATCAAGGACTCTTTGTATCTTGGTATTTTGTATTAAATAATGTCTTTGAATAGTTGAGCTGATTGAAAGAGTTAGAAGAAGTATATATTGAAAGGGTTGGAAGAAGTATATTATAACAATTGGTATTTTGTACTTGTATTGAAACCTTTGACATTGATGTCAATGGGTGAGAGAATATGTACATGAAAAAAATATCCTAGGCAATGAGGAGAGAAAATATGTTGAGATGTCAATGGGGGAGTTCTATATCTTTAGGGAGATTTAGAAAGATTCATGTAAGCATGCAAAGTAATATGTTAGTGCACAAAAGAATATGTTACTGCATAGAAGAATATGTAAGTGTGCAAAAGAATATGAAAGTGTGCAGAAGGATACCTCTATATGCAACAAGAAAAGTTTTGTAAGTTGTTGACCATGAACAACTCATGACCAACAACCAATAGATTTTATATTGATGAAGAGGATTTGAGAAGATGACAACAAAAAAAACAACAGAGTGGAATTTGGTATTCTTGGGACTTCGATGTTTTTCATCTATGTTGCCATCAAAGCCAAAGGGGAGATTTTTATCGTGCATGCTAATGATACTACATTGGGGGAGTATCCTAAGCAATGAAGAGTATTGATATGTTGCATTCATGACTACATTTTTCATTGATGTCAACATAGTAGCAATTCTATAAAGACTGGAAGAATAGTAGTCAGTAATCTTATGATGTGTAGAAGTTGAGAAAGTTTTAGATGATTTGTAGTGAAGGAATGTTTCTAAGGTTTCCCTAATGATGTGGTTAAGATGACTAATTCTAAGTCAATGGTGTACAAAAGTTACACTTGATTTATTAGAGGTAGTGCAAAAATAGAGCATTGGAAAACAAAGTTCTGATGATCTATCACTATCTTTCATCTGAGATGTAATGAAGAGATGCACAATTACATAGTGATAGAAGACAATTGTATGATGATGTTAGCATGTGCACAAGATGTGATTTCACACGTGTGAAGTTTTGTATAGACCATGAGCCAAAAATACTATTGTAATTTTGAATTAATTAGTTATTTTATTTTAATTAATTGGGAAAGCCTCAAGACCAACTCAAGGAATTATTATGAAGATACAATATAAAGGAAAGTTGTTTTTCTTATTTATTAAATATGTAGAAGAAGAAGATCAAGTGGAAAGTGAAATATTAGTACATAGTGCGAGAAGGAGCAGTCTACTTACTAAATGCTAGTAAGTGATCTAAGGGATCATTGGATGTGTAGTATGAGATTTGGTTACAAGATCTGAAGGAGTAGAACTCTAGTTGATAGGATAGAGATAGAGGAAGGAAGTGCATTTCAGTTCTATTATTCTGCAAGGAATTATATAGAGATCATTTGGATTGTGGGTTCATTGATCTTAACCTTGAAGCTATTTGGACAGTGGGTCTAGTTGTCTTTTACAACTCCTAATAGGGTTGGCACAACTCCTAACAAGGTTGGAACTCCTAATAGGGATTCAAAGTCTCCTAACATCGACTCATATGTACTAAATATTGTAATAGACTCCTAACATGGTCTATCATCTAACAAGGAATATTTATATTAGTACATCATCTTGTTGGCACTATCCCCACTAGTATTTTCCCTCTTGTTAGTACCTGATATGGACACGACTTTAAAATTTCAAGTGCATAGTTTTGAACCACTTCGAACTGAAGTTTGAAGTAGTTCAAAATGGTTCAAAATAGTTCAATGTGCTCATGTAGGTTTGATGATCTATTCTAAGAGGTGGCTTGGTTTTAGTGGTTTAGATGATCTATTCTGCAGGTTCAACATAAGAAAAATTTAGAATGGTCCTAAGGGTTCAGAGCGTAATGATTCAAATGCTTAAAGTTCAACACCACAAAAGCAGCTCCCAATTGGAAGGTATGAAGTTTGAAGTCACAGGTTCAAGTTCATGCTTCAGGGTTTATTAGGCCAGTCATCATCCAAAATGTTAAAGCTAGAATTTGAAGTTCAAAGGTTGAAGATATGAATCAATTTGAGAGTAAAGGTTCAACAAGTTCAGAACTTAAGATGTATGTTCAAGAGTTCACTCAAACCCCAAGTTCATAGTATAGAGTGATGACTCATTTATTAAGAATATATAACATTCATAAGTATGGATTTCTAAGTTCTTAGACACTTATGAGAATACAAACATAAAGAAGCCCAAGGAATATCATTAGTCTTGGTGGTGTGTCATCAATTTTAATATCTCTCCTCTATGTCAATTGGTATTTTAGAGGTTCAATGTAGAGTGTATCAAGCTCTATGGATGAGATGGAAAGATGTCAAAGTTTAAGAATGTACTTGATTCACAGTTTTCAAATGTGGGAATGAGGTGATTCAGATTGAACAAGTTTGTGCAATATGATATGGGACAAAGTCTTAAAGACACATACTTCATTGTATAAAAAAGATGCTCATTTTATAATAAGGATGGTTCTAGTCGCAGCTCATCAAGTTAAAAATCACCCCTCTTGATTCCAACCCAATACAATTGGTTCCATCTGGTTCAATTGATACAATTGATTCGTATAAAATGCCACCATACTCATTTTCATTTCAAGTTCAAGATAATAGGCAAGCTGGTAGAAAAATTAATATTCAAAAGGTATGGATTTCGAGCTTACAATTGAAAATTCAGGATGATAATTCAATATGTTTTGAACTTGAAGTATTATTTATATGCTTGTACATGGGGAGGTAGTTATAAATAAATTAGAAGATTGGGATTGTCCATTGCATCTTCAATTGTGGGTGTCTAACAGTGAAAAGGCTAATATAGAGGGCCATATTGATGGATGGACAAAAACATTGGGAGCTACCGGGTTTGATTTAATGTTCCTTGTCACATCTCTAAGAAGGCCTTTGCACTCACTATGGATATATTAGAAGACTATTATTCGGCTTAATGAAGTCCTCGATTTGGATTCTTGGAATTTTACTCCTCTTACTCTTATTTCTGTAGACGATGAAGAAGCTAGGCATGTGAACTGTCACCTAACCTATGTTGGAAGCACTCATATAATCTTATTTCTGGTAGACCAGAGGCATGCAACAAAATGGAAAAAGATATTGTAGAACACGATAGGGTATATCAAGCTCAAAGAAGACCTAGAGGCACTTACAGGAAGCATGAAGAAAGTCATGATTCATCGGTTTGGGGTGGTTTGAAAATTACGACGCAGGGATGGAGTTTTGTCTATGAAAAATTTGTTTAAGGCACAATGATATAGGAATGCCAACATCAAGGTATGAGAAGGGCTCGGTGCAAAGGAGGTAGAGCATTTTAGAAAAATCACAAGCACATAGTGAGATGAGTCCAGCCAGGTCAAAGGTCAATTGGAGGGTGTTATAACTGTCTCAAAAAGTGTTTTAATCTTAGAGCCTGCGGCCCCTCTCTTGTAATAGAATTCCTTATCATAATGTATCGAGTGGAAACAATTAGTGCAATCAAATGAAGGAGCTCATGGGCAGTGGCTGCATATGTGTGAGAGACGAACATAATACGAAAGTCTCCAATGCAAAGCCTTCTTCCACAATACTAGTTTGTGAAGGGACCAATTCAAGAGCCCAATAAGTTTTGTATATTCATAGCATGGGACCCAAGCACTCCATCCTTTTAGCACAAGGTTTGTTTGAGTTTTCACATAATCTACAAATCCTCATAATCGGCTACTTGTGGGTGAAAGAGTAAAATGCCAATTATATTTAAGAAGATGGCTAGGAAATGAAATCCATAGGATGGGAGAGACTCAGTTTAAAATTAAAATCCACCATATGCGAATGTATCAGCTTGGATACATTGACCACAAGAGGAACCCGTGAATAAAATTGGGAGAAAAGTTTAAATTGTTATAATGTTTTAAAACATTATAATTATTCTTCACATCTTTATTTTTCCCCAACCGTGAGATATGTAATGTTATTTTAGAATTATGTGAAGACATGTAGACAAAAGCTTTTAGGATTTAGTCAAGGAAAATAAAAAGCCATGGGAAGTGAAAAGATAAATAAGCCAACATTAACAAGAAAAAGGGTTCCAATTTTTCTCTCTCCGATACTAGAGACTATGTGCTACAGCAGAGGGGAGAGGTTTTCCCAATTTTTATTCCATTTTCTTGTTAGGCTGGAGGAGGTAGAGCAAGTTTACATTTTCCTATTCTAAACTGTGTTAGCAATAGGAGAATTTTGATTTGTTACAACTTTCTTTAACAGTGATTGTAATTACAAGTGCGTAATAAGGTCTTTGTATCTTTTATGTTTTAGGGAAGGGAGACTTGAAATTTGATTGTACATCAAAACTTAGAGTTTGAGCAATCCTCTTTCCACTAATTGTGATCTTTGTGTCACTTTAGTTTTCTCTAAATGTGCTTTTACTATCGCTATTTCTTTTATACATTCTGATTGCAAGACATATTCATGGCTTTGTTTTTGCACTTTCTCAAGGGGATGGAAAATGTGTTTCTTGATTTCATCCTTTGTAACATGTTGGGGTGAATGGACTTTGTGTAATTTGCCATTCATTTTCTTGTAGTTGTTTAGTTTTTCCACATCTACCTTGTGTTTATAGGTACATGTTTGAAATCCTTTTGTTCTTTTTGGTTAAAAGCATCTGCAATTAGTTCATTGTATATCTCATATGGGGAGCTATACATAATAAAATTTAGAGGAAGGTTATCAATCCAATGATAACCTATCCAACTGTTGGTGCTGATTAGTCCTCTCACTTGGGCATTCATGGTTCTATTTGCACATATTTTCTTGGAGGACAATCTATTCACTAACACATCTAATCAAGGGTTTTTCTAGTTAACATATTTGATGTTAATTGTGTATAAGTATCTTGTTGTGATTTTAGTTAAAATTACTCATATTTTTAAGATTATTAGAAGTTAATGATTGGCATGATAGTTGTATAACTGATTCACCCCCCCACCCCCCCTAGTTATATCAGTGGACTAGTTGTATATGAAGATCTCTTGTTAATAATTCTGTTATTTACATTTTTATCTTGTTATATTCCATTGTGTTGTATTTTATAGGCCCTGATCATCTCCTTTGGAGGTACACCTATATTGTACCTCATCAAATGGTATCAGAGCTAAAGATTGGTGATTTGGTGGTAGAGGTTGATCTTGTTGGTGATTTATTAGCGAGTCTAGTTGGTTTTGATAGTTGCTAATATGATCTTGGTTAAGCTTAGAGAGCTTGTGAAGACTTGAAATCCTTATTTATGAGGTAGATGATTAGATTTTTGAAATATAATTATAAAGGATTTATTGAAGTTTCTTGGAATATTGTTACAAACCTCTTGATATATTTTTCTTGGATAGACCGCTAAAGCTTGAGGTAGTTGCACATTGTCAGAAGTTAGCATGCCACCTAGAAGAAATAATCCTAGGAGTTTGGAGAATATTTTTGAAGAATTGAGGACTAAGATGACAAATGAGATCTAGAATTTCTTGAATATCTTGAGAAGGAATCCTAAAAATTAAGACGAATATATTGAAGTAGTTGAAGATCTTGAAGTACCTAAAGTAGAGATCCCTATAGAAGATGAAAGGTTGTTGAAGGCTATGGAACAAGTTGGTAAGAGTCATATAATAGAAGTTCCAAATTATTATAGTTCTTTAGATAATGAAGAATTGATGGATTAGATTAATGAACTTTAGGATTACTTTGAGCTTGAAAATATTTTAGATCCACAGAGAGTTAAGTTAGCAGAAACTAAGTTGAAAGGTCATGTTATCTTATGGTGAAAATAATTGTAGAAGGATAGAGAAGATAATAATGCAAATAAGATTAGTATATGGAAACCCATAGTTTCCAAATTGAAGGATAAATTCATCCCTAAAGACTATGAACTTGAAGTAGAAAGATATATGATGTGAAGCATTATATTGAATATTTTTAAGAAATATAAATTAGATATGGACACCATAAATATTTTAAGGAGAAGGTTGCAAGTTATGATAATAGTTTAAAATTCAATGTTTGGCATGAATCAATTATGTTGAAACCTACTTATGTTAGAAATTTTGATTAATATGTATTTAAAGGTAAAGAAAAATTAGGAAGAAAGCAAGGTAAACCTCTGACTAAGGTTGATAAGGTTATTCAATTTATTTCTGAGAAGAAGTTTTTTTTAGAGGTACTTTTTTTTTATATGGTTGGGATGGACACCATGATTTTGAATATCCTAGTGTGAAAATCAACAAATAGAACTTGGTAGTATAGGAAGAACAAAAGGTGGAATTTTCTGATGTCAATCTGGCTTCATCAAAAGTTGGAGTCTCTCTTTTACTAAGAAGAATCATGTTGGCTAACAATAATGTGGAATAAATATAGAGAAGGAATCTATTCTAAACTATTTGTATGTATGGAAGTAAATGTTGGTATGTGCAAGATCATGGTGCCAAAAAGTAACAATCTAAAAAATATGTAGTTCTCAAGTGCCTCAAAGCATTTCAAATTCTATTCTAACTTTTTTTCCATCCATCCTGATACCCAACCAAAGTATTAATAACTTTATAAGACCTAGTATTTCTTTGGATACCAACCCTACATGTTCAACTTTAAAAATGTTTTGAAAACATGTTGTTGGCCCGCTCTTATGTATTTTATAGTTCAAATGTGAGTCTAGTGACTTTTTTTTCACCCAAATTTGATGAAATGAAAAGGGTTTCTTAAGAATGTTCTTATCTTTCCATAAATCCAATGTCTATCAAATTAGGAGTTTAGTAAGTAATTATTATTCATTTTCTAATGGAGTTACACATAAAATGTTGATTGACACATTGATTGAAAAACAAATAAAACTTTCAAATGGTATATTATTTTTTAAATACAAAAGATGCATCACATTATACACTTCTTCTAGTATAAGGAAAATAAATTAAAAATTAAATTTTGTACATTTTTGAATTAGTTAAGGTGGCCAAACATGGGATTTTTTTAATTCTGAAAATACTATAGGAAAAAATTCATAATCAATTATTTATTTAGAATAAAACTACACAAAAATATGTATCACATCTGGGCATGAGTATACTTCTTATATCTCTAAAATTATCAAAAAATATTATCATTTAATTTTGATTAAGGTGGTCAGACATATGTTTAAGGTGGTCAGACATATGTCTACTTCTTATTTTTGTCCTGAAAATTTTGTACTATTACATTAAAATTCAACATTTTGACTAATAAAATTTTCCTCTCGTTTGACAAGGCCTAGTAGTTCATAAATTAAATTAAATTTCCTCTAGATTCTTTTCTAATTTTTTTTTGATTGAAAGTTCATAACAAGTTTAAAATTGCACGTTAAATTGACATAACCTTGATTTGCTGATTTTTCACTGCCACTAAGGACATAGTTTGGTTGACCATGATCCTACACATACACATCTCATAAAGAATTTATGGATGGAGAAGTATTGATAATATTGATTGTGAAGAGATGGTTAGGAAACTTGGTTTGCAAGGATTGAAATGCCCTACTCCTTATGGTATTAGTTGGTTCCAAGATGATCATTGAGTACATGTTAGAGAACAATGTCTGGTTAATTTTAGTATTGGACCTTTTAAGGATGAAGTTTTACATGATGTATTAGACATGAGTACTTGTCATGTTTTACTTGGAAGAACTTGGGAACTTGATAGAGGAGACATAGATGATTGCAGAAATAATATTACTACTATTGAAAATGATAGTAAGAAATTTGTTTTGATTCCTTTAAAGGATGAGGAAGTTTTTAGAGAAAAGAACCTAAGTATTTTCAAGACTTTTAGTATGAAGACAATAGAGCCTATGGTTAAGATTACTAGTAATGAAAGAAAGTATGAATTGAAGTTATCTAATTCTATGATTTAGAGAAGAGGTAATGGAAAAAAAATCTTCTAATTGAATGATGATGTGCATTAGGTATGATTTATTTGATCCTAATAAATGTAGCAATAGTAGTAGATCTCAGACTTATGATGACATGGTTGGTTATAAAAGTAAGTTTGTATAAAATTTTATGTTGATTGAAGAAGAGAATTTGTGGATTATAAATGAGAATGGGATCTATGTTCTAAATTCCTTCAGAAGTTCATAATTCCTTATGGAACATTTTTTGTCACCTTGAGTGTCCAATGCAGGAGCATCATTGGGATGTTGGTAATCTTGCATCACCAACAAGTTTTTTGTTGTTTTCGATTTTATATTTACCTAACTAACTGGTTGATTTGGCCAACATTTATTTTTTATTTGCAAATTTCTTGAGCTAGGCCTCATATTGCAAACATATTATGGATCATAATCCTAAGGGTACAAAATTTAATGTGACAACTAATGTAAGTTGTGAATCATTTTCTTGGGTATTCATTTCCTATGTTGCTTTTAGTATGACACCTGGTATTTAATTTGGTGAGGTTCTATGTTTAAGAGTTACCTTATGTGCTCTTGGAGTTATGTAGTTGATTAATATGTTGGTCTATATGCAAGGTTGCATAATGTTATCTCCTGTATTATGTATCTAGTCATTAATTATTTGATATTCAATCCTATATTGTAATGCATGTTTCCTATTATTGGAGATTGTGAAATATAGGCTGACCTTTGTGTCCTAATGGATATATATTTAGTGTTCTTTAGTTTTAGAAGGGTACCATTCAGTAGCATGGAAGTGGTGATCAAGGGGATGCTTGAAGGAAGCATGGAATACTGAATTTTCCCTATAATCTAGAATACAATTGGCCCTGACTTGGAAGACCTTACAACCCAACACATTTCTTATCATTTTGTATGTGAGTTGTCTTATCAATTAGTATTTAGTCTTGTATATGAATATCTCTAATTAATAAGTGTGTTCTTTGCATTTTTATCTTGTTATATTTCACCATTTTGTATTTGCTAGGGGCTTGGTCATCTCCTTTGAAAGTGCACCTACCTTGTACTAAATTAGATTAGGGTGTAAAGTGGATGGTATCAAAAACCATTAATATATGATTAAAATTCTAATACCTCTTTAATCAGTGCCTTTGTCAAGAGAAATTAGAGAATCCATAATTTACTCCAAAATTCCTAATGTGTTTGCATAATTATTATGCACATAAATCTATAGAGAGAAATACATTGAAAATAAAAAAGTGAATGAGGAAGTCTTAATTTTAGAATTGACGCGAAGAAATTGATAATAGTCATTAAATTTAGTGTAAGGTTCTTGTAGAATGCATTATAGATTGAGAATTGAGATACCCAATATTTTAAAGAAATTAATAGGAAAGTTATCCTTGGCTAGGAGTCCTACCTTTCTTCATCTATACTAATATGTACTTGAACCCTTCAAGAAACATATGAATCATATTTTTTCTTAATTTCATCAATGAAAATAGGAGCTACGTACAACCTAAAATGACATGCTCATCATTTTTATATGGAAAGCTACTTTATTTGTAGATTAATCTTTTGAGACATGCATCATAGATTCATTTCACATAAAAAATAGAAGCATTTTAGATTAGATCATGCATAGTGAAATGATTGATAATGGTCACAATATTAGCCACATTATCAACATTGTGATACCAAACTAAATTCTTCATGTGATAAGGAGATAGAGGAATAATCACATTTAAGAGTAATTAGAAATATGATCTAATACACCTTAATTAGCTATGAAGGAAATAAATCAAATAAAATATTTATATCCTATATTGTTATGAAGTATTAATCCATAAAAAACTTTGTTACTCAAAATTATTCATAATTTTATATCTTTTAATTGAACTTCTCTATTCACGATTTTCCTTTCTAGCATTTTAAAATTGTGATTTCACTAAAATGAACCTCATTAGGTCCTAGATCAATTTATATGAGTATGGGGTTTATATTTATATAATTCTCCTTGTATATACAGTCCCATTTCAACATAGTAAAGATGAATTTTTTTTTAAAGGAAAGGCTTTCTAGTCTATTTTGTTAAAGTTGTTGTCATAAAACTATACACCAATAATTATGATGGTCACCCAAGAAATAAAATGATTAATAAGACATTTATTATAGGAAGATTGGTAAAAAAATTATAATCATTAAAGACAATTTATGGTGATGCAACAAATATGATGGCCATCCAAGCAATAATTTACTTATATTTCTTGGATGACTAAGTAATTCAAATTTTATAAAATGATTAATAAACTTTATTTATTGTATAAATGAATGGTGATTCCCATGTTAAATACTACAAAAAATTTATTTATGAAAATATAATCTATATTATAGTATTTTAGTGAACTGTTGAGCTGTGATTTTGCACAATGCTTAATGATAGGAATCCTTTTGAAATATTGTCTTGAAAAGCTAATATGAGGATCAACTCCAAGGTTCCAGGTGATCTTGTGAACTACTAGAACTTGCTTAGTTCAGGATAAATGTGAATGTTCACAAGGAGGCCTTTGTTGATTTTGAAATGATTCAGATAAGATATGGAATTTTCTTGCTGTGAAAAGAATAATCACATAAGAAATGATATTTTTTTTGTATTTTCTATTTTTTGATGAATGCAATCTAATAATGCAACTATGTGAATTCCTAATTTAACTAAGGGGGTTAGTAAAGAAAATAATGAAGATAGGGAAATAAGAAATTTAAGTAAATAACATGAAAGTAAATCCTAACGAACATAAGTGATGGAAACAACACATCTATGAGTTAAGCTTTTGAAAAGATCGGTAGGTAACCAATGAAAATAGGAGAAACACTTCCTTAATTCCACTAATGCAATCATTGATGGGAATTTAGTAACTATAAGATGTTTCTCTTTTCATCAAATCGCAAGGCCATAGAAAGTGTGCTCATGCAAGATGAAAAGTTATGTAGGAACAATATGATGCTCTTCTCGAACTAAGTAGATTAACATAATTTGTAGACTCGTAGAGAACACTAGAATTAAAAAATTGCACAACTAAAACAATGTAATAAAAGTATTGGCTCAATTATATTCCATGAACATACATCCATAAAATATAACACATTCAGGCAAGAATTACTACACTCCAAATGTGAGCACCAAAATCATATATTATTGCATCAAAATAATGGCAGCCTTGAATACATACTACATTCCCATATTTATCAAAAATATTCTCCTCAATTTATATTGAGAGTGAGAGATATCTTTATGCAATCATATGCTTCTAAACTAATAAAATGAATCTATTTATGTACAAACCAACTCTCTAATTGGTGCTTCGTAGGACTCCATCCATATTTATATCATTAAATTAATGCATGAGCCTTTAAATGTCATAAAACAAAGAAAGAATGAGAAAATATGAAAGAGAAAGCCTTCAATTGATGTAGAAGTGTCCAAAAGTGCCAAAAATAGGAGCTCCTTCTTCACTAGGCATTTGTAGGAGTTAAACTACTGTTAGAATGCATTTTTGATGCATGGAAAGCTCTAAGTTTAGAACTGGAAGTTAACTATTTGCACACCTTTGAATTCCTCAAAATCTTCTAGAACACAACTAAAAAAGTGCACCTATGTAGTTGGTGCAACAATGCACCTTGGGAGCAGGTTCCAAAAATTGAAATTTTTTACTAAGTGTAAAAATTGAAATTTTGGCTTCTGGGTTTTGTTCCCCTATATGCCAAAGCTATGTTTGTGTATTTCTCCTTGAATTTTTTGATCATCTTAGTGAATTGAGCTACATCTAGAAAATCTAGGGCTTCATATTTTTCTTTCACCTTTTTCTAGTTGCCAACTTCGATACGAGTCTCTGCAAAATCTTCTAATTTCACATCGAGATCTAATAATGCCTCCTCTATTCTAAATGCTTGCCTAATGTTATCATCATTAGTAGCCTCTTTAGAAGTTTTTCAATATTTCTTGATTACTACCTCTACTAGTATTAACTTCTCTCAAGTATCATCCTCAAAAATATCTAAACAAGCATCACTATAATGCTTCTCAACTTCCAAAATTTTCTCTTGGGCTTGATCCTTGAGCCTATAAATTTCCACATGTAATGTCTCCATTACATTATTCCCATCCACAATCTTTTCAATCCAATCATCAATCTTGTCTAACTCCTTAGTTGTATATACACCCATCAACATCTGATACCTTTGGCCTTTAATTGCCTATAATTCTTGCAAATCCTTTCCCAAGGTATGTATCTCATCCATTAGACCAAAATCTTGATTCAAAATGGCTACTAGACTGTCTAAATTCTCCTGCATGACATGTAATAGCTTTATATTTCTTTGAATGATTTGTACACCCTTTTCCTCAAAACATTCTTGCCATCATTGACAAGCTCTCAAAAATGGGTCCAACTGTACTACCCACTTATCTCTTCTCTCAATTATTGTGTTCAAGGTTTCCTTAGGGTTGGTGAGGTCCAAGGGACCAAAAACTTCATTTAGATATCCCTTTATAATTTTATTTTGTCATCAAAATTGTTATTAATTCTACCCCATCTTGTTCTAAGCTCCTAAATACTTCTTTGATCCCTATTGTAACCATTAGTTTAGTAGTATCCAAGGTTGGTTTCCCAAGCATGACCTCCTTTATTTGATAATCCCTTAGAGTCAATTCTTTAAGATTTGAATGTGAAGGAGGGATAGCCATGTGAGCAAATAAGTCCTGGCTCTAATCACTCATGATAAAGGTTAATGCATGTGCATCCTTTGGTGGTGACTCAGGTTTCATCAACACTTCAATCAATTCCATTCTATCTTCCTCTTCAGTGGTGAATTTTTGCCTCTTATTTATTATCACTTCCTTTCCAAACCATCTTGGGACATGTTCCAATAGAGACTTTTCTTTTGAGGACAAAGGAGTCTGCTTATCTATACCCTTCCCTTTATCACTCCTTTCTAGGATCTTCTCCTTTTGCACTAGATTTGTACTAGGAGTCTTTTTGTCTGTAGAGTCCATAGTCCTTACCTCGATGTCTTGAGAAGTTTACTTAGGTTGTTCACTTATCTTCCCTTCTTCTAACAATTTCTTGATAGACGTTTGTCATGGCTATTCCTCTTGCTCTATTTTTGTGCCTCGAGGAAGAGGGATAGCCAATCCCTTATCTACACAAAATGTGATTTGTACTAGGAATGATGGTGCTACTTCAGGTCTTGTGGTTTAGGTGGCTACTAACTCCAATCCTCCTATTGAGTTTGATTGGATGGAGTGTCTCTTATCTTATCCCCAACCAATTCAGTACCCATGAGCATGAAATCAAAATTTGACATTTAAAAGACATCAATGCCCTCCAAATCCTACTCATCTATCCACTATTGCATTTCATCTTCTAAGGTTATATTCTGGATGGGTTCCTTCGGGATAGATGGCAGTGTGATTTTGGAGCTTCTTTTCCTTTTTGACTATGTAGCTCTTGCGGGTCGAGTCCTTCAATTCAAAAGTAAATTATCCTCTTCATCCTCATCATCCTCTTCTTCTACTTCTTTAGGGATTAGTTTAGGGATTGATGGGAAAGGGATCACTCTTCTAATAACCTTTTCTTTCCTTTTGATTGGAGTCTTGATCTTTCTTTTCTTAGGAGTAGAAGGGGAGGCTTGTACCTCTTGTGAAAGCACTTCTTGTACTTTGATTTCATCTCCTCCTTGTCCTTGCTTAGCTGGTGGCACATGAGGATTGTCTTGGGTCTCTGTAGCTTCAACATTTTTTGACCCTTGTACATTTTCTTCTTTAGTCTGTGTAGGTGCCTAAATATCTCCCTCTTCTAGCTTGACTTGTTGAGGAGAATTCCTCTTCCTTTCTCCTTTACCTCTACCTTTCTGAGCCTAATAATACCCAACTAGTCTATCAAGTTGGTGCACCATTTCTGGTGTAACTAGTGTCTGGGATGTAAATCTAGGCACTATGACCTTTGCTCCTTGACCTTTAGCTAGGCAGGCTTGAGCATGGAAAACAATTGTTTCAAGAATTGGATCCAGTTTGAAAGGTCTCTTTATCCAATCATTTGTCAATTTGATCACATGCCTTGCCTTGTGATTAATGTCTAAGTTTTCTTCTTTGTTAATCTTAGCATTCATTATAGGTCTATCACCAATCTTATCCCTATTGAACAATGGATCGAGAAGATCTTCTATATCTTGTTGCACAATCTTCACTGGAATCTTGATCTTTAAAACACTCTCTACTAGATACTATTGATATTTAGTCAAGTTTGTTATTAGTGACAACACTCGTTCAGATTTTGTATGGTTATTGAGCTTATTAAGAAGTCTATGATGTTTTCCATGTATTTGAATAGCCATCAAGAATTTCAGTTCCTATTGAGCATTCTAGTGGTTATGAAGGGAATATAGTTAGTGTGAAGTGCAATAGTTCAAATCGAGAAGAATTAAGTAGTGTGAAGTCCAACAGTTCAACCCGAGCATTTTAGTGGTTACTAAGCTTTGTAGTTTGTACCAAGCTAGCACTTCATGTGATGCAAAGTTAGTGTTAACTGAGCTATGTGATGATTAATGTTTACCAAGTGTAGTCATGGTAAATGGGTAATTCAGTTTATACCAAGTTACATAGTATCTATCAAGTCACTAGTGTAGATCGAGTTTGAGACTACATTGAGATGATTAGTATGGATCGAGCTTCTACTTCTATCGAATGCATCATGATGCTGAGTAGTGATAGTGGATGCTATGTATCATAACTTCACCAAGTCAGTCTTCAGAATATGAGTATCTACATAAGGGCTGACTTAGTAATATTGGTGTTAACTTGTATATTGGCCAACTTTGTAATTATGAAAATTGGATATATATATATATATATATATATATATATATATATATATATATATATATATATATATATATATATATATATATATTATATAATGTATTGTATCATATCCAACTGTGGAAAAGTTTGGAAAAGTATGGAAGTGTGAAATAATGTGAACAAGCATGAGAATGTGAATCAATAGCAGACAAAGTGTATTGTAAGGCCATATCAGCAAGGAGCAATAGTGTCATATCTATCAAATAAAGGTGATAAATAATTCAAAGAATCTCTATCAGAAAATTAGTTGTAAGTCAAAGATCTATTGTTTCATCCTAATAGGTGAAGTAGTCTAAATCCTTTAATGGGGTAGACTTAATAGTCTTTTCTTAAATCTCTTAACAGAGTGCATACTTCCTTGTGTGTTTGTAAAACCTCTAACAAGGTGGACCTAGTAGTCTTAATTGCTCCTAATAGGGTAGATCATTAGAAGTGATCATTGTAAGCCTTAACTGACCAACTTTATGCTGTAGTATTGAAGTTTTGTGGGTATCATCCCCACCCCAGTTTTACTTTCTATTTGGAAGGTTTTTGGGTCACCAAATTATTGTATTCAAGTGTTATGAATGTCTTATGTTTTTAGTTTCTCATGCATGCATTTAGATCTAATTTAATGAATTAAATGGTAATTGGATTATTGAAATTAAGATCTAAAATTGGTAAAGTTTTTGAGGTTACTGATTCACCCTTCCCCTCTCAGTAACCTAAATAGTCTTGAATATTTCCAAAAATTGGTATCAAAGCTTTGTGGTTCTCAGGATAAAGTTTGACAACTTGAGCAAAGATCAAGGATAATGGAGATATTTAGACTTAACAAAGCCATTGATAATGAAAAGCTAGATCTAGAGATGACCTTTGTACAACTCAATAAAGTTAAGGAGCAATTTTCCCAATCCCTAAAAAGAAGGAAGGAACTCAAGAAAATCAAATGAATGATCATCAATACATTGAAGAAAAGATTGAAGACTTTTTCCCTTCAAGTAGTTTAGATGAAGCAAATGATGCTATCAAAGAACTCTTAGAGAAGAATGGTTCCCTGCAAGAAAAAGTAAGGAATCTCAAAAGAGAACAAGAAATTTAGTCAGTAAGGCTATGTGAAATATTGGAACAAAGGAACAAGATGAAAGAAGAAATGGATGGAAGGAATAATGAGATCTAGAACCAATCCCTTTAGCATGTAGATCTTATGGATCAAATCTCCAATGCAAATGAGGAAATCATGAGCCAAATATAGATCAATGAAAGATTAAGAAATAATCTAAATTTGGAAAGACAAATCGATGAAAGAATAAGAAGTGAGCTGAGATCTAAAAAGAAAATCAGTGAAAAATTGAAAAATGACCTAAACACTAAAAAGAAAATCAATGAAAAAATGATGAAATTCCAAGCACACATGAATCAATTGAATCAACGAAATGAGAAGAATCTCTATAGAAAAAAGGGTAAAGTAGGAATTGGATACAAAGAAGAAGGTGAATCCTCCAAACAAGGTGCTCAAAGGAATCAAATACCTACTTGCAATCAATATGGTAAGATAGGTCATACATCAAACAAATGTTGGAGTAATGGTAAAGCAAAATTCAATGGTAAATGCAACAATTGCAATCAACATGATCACAACGCTAATGAATGTAAAGAGAAAAAAAAATTTGAAGGCAAATGTGACAAATGCAAGAAGCAAGGTCACAAGGCATCAACATGCAGATCTAAGTCATTCATTCTAGTAGAACAAACTATGAAAGCAATATTTGCTTAGGACTATAACACTTGTTGTAGATGTCATTATTGTGGAGAATATGGACACATTGGCATGAAATATGTTAAAAATCACACAAGGAAGAGAGATACCACCATAAGATGTTTCACTTGTACAGGACTTGGTCATCTAACAAAGAATTGCATGAATATAGGTAGAATTGAAGATGAAAAGAAAGCAAAAGTAGATAAAATTTGAAAGCAGATGAGGCAACAATGGATTCCTAAATCTACCAAGGAAGCTAGTTCAGGAAATGATGGTCATGTCACTCAGGAAGTGGGTGAATCTACCATTTCCAACTAAGTTCTTAAGGAAAAACTAGAACTACATTATCATGATCACATCCAAACAATTCCAATTGAAAGGAAGTAAAGATCCAAATCAATATTTAGGATACAAAAGGATCATCAAGTGAGATCAATATCTATTATCACTGAGTAAGGTTGGATCATGGACTCTACTGAGCAAGGTCAGGAGTAACAAGTCACACATAGTTACGGAGTTATGAAGCCTTTACCAAGAAATCCAAATAGATAGTGGATGAAAAGCTATTGTGCAAACTATCATGCATAATGATGTCATCATAGCTACCTTCATATTGAGCATCAATGGAAAAGTTTTAACAAAAATAAGGAAATCGAATTTATTTTTCACTGAGAATTCTAAGTGTTATTGCGATCAAGAAAATTGTAGAGCAATCAAGTGACTTTGAGAGGAATTTGTAGTAAATTTTTCTTCATAGCCTACCGAGTAGCCATGGTAGCATCAAGTAGTAGCAACAAGGCAAGGAAAGGGTCAGAGATGTTGGTCTAAGGACTAGAATGGAAGGTACTTAATTTCAAACTTGTGTTGGTGGTTGCTGAAACGCTCAATCCAAATGGAGCGCAATCTTAGATCCCTCCTAAGGTACTACTCATTAATGATATCCAAACTCATTTTAAGAGTGCATTTCAGGAGATAGGAATCCTAGAGATGGAGTAAGAGAAGAAAATCCTAGCTGAGTGGGATGACATAGGCATGAAGATCAATAATGTAATTGATGTAGAACTAAAATTTGGCATACATGTGATAGCTCACAAGATTTATAGTTCTAGCAATCTAAACAGTGTGTCATTCAAAGCAGTAGACTTGGAATACAAGGTCATAGAGGTCCTAAATTTGACATTTCTTGATCAAGATCAGGCAAAAAGAACAAGTTTGGAGATGATTGAGATACTGAATTGGTAGCACAATTTGTATATTGTATGCATCTCAAGTTGGGGATGCCTTTTAGAGTATTAAGGTCAAATCAGTAGTATGGAGAAAGGATGTGCTAGTGCTATACTGGATTAATGAGTATATTGTAGAAATGAGAGAAAATTTTGTTAGTATAATGGATAATTATTTTGATGTCTTCAAGGAGGAAATGAATAATAGATTTAGGATACCTAAGAAATTGGTAGAAGACTACAAAGATGATGTTTGTTTCATGGTAGACTATGACAGAGTCTACATTTAGGTAGTGAAACCTAGAGTTGTATGGGTAAAACCTCTTCCCTATGAGGTGAATATTAATGAAGTAAAAGACATTATTGAAGCCTTGATTAATGAACCTGTTGATCCAAAGGCACCACACTTTGGAACATATGATGATGCTAAGGAAAGAATAGAGCTTGAAATCAAGCTTCCATAGGTGGTTAACAAAGGCAAGAGGAGAATAGAAAAGCTCAAAGAAAGTACACCTCTCATTTTGACTGAAGGAAAAGGAGAAAATGTTTAAGAAGGAAAGGAAGAAGAGGAGTTAGAAAAGGAAGAAGAGCTATTGAAGAAGAAAGGAAATGTGATCATCACCAAGCCATCCACTACAATTTTTACTAGAAGATCAAGGAAGAAAGACAATGAAGTTTTCTTTAACAAACCTCCTCCCACCTTCCAAGAAAAACTAAAATAATTTGAAGAAGGTGTAGGCATTACCAACTTCAAATAATGGAAGTATGAATCCAAATCAGAGGCTAAGAAGAAATAGGTTGAAGACCTAGTATTAACCAAGATGGGAAAATGGAAGTATTCCCCTAATCAGATCGCCTCCCAAATCTCTAATGAATTATTAGAGAAATTAAAGCCAAGATGGAACTCTGCTATGCAAATAGAAAAAGCTATCCATGCACAAACCTTGAGGAAATTGCTACCAAGGATCACCGATGCTGAGGTAAAAGAGTCTTTAAAGAAGAATGAAGATAAGATGACTCTTAGATTCAATACTTGTTTAATTTTGATAAAGGATATAGAGCATGTGGTTAAGAATGCCATAAGTATGTGGAAGAATTTTTATCATTTTCATTAACAAAGTGACTTCCTAGTAGAAGTTAAAGATGATGATAGTGATGATGAGGAAGAGGAAACATACACTGAGCCAACACATTTTGATAATGAGGAAGTTGAAGAAGATAACAAGGAAGAAGCTACCGAGGAAGACAAAGAAGATGATGAGGAGACTAATCCTATAAAGATAGTAGTTGTAGTCATTGCCTCACTTCCTCACTCTCCAGCTAAACTTGCAGCATCATTACGCTCAGAGAAAACTTCAGCAAGTTTGATTGTACAACAATAGGTACATCACAACTCAGCACATTATTTATAGAAGTGTCTACCACTTCATCTACTAAGCTGCAGCCTCCCTCTTGTTTAGCTCCTAAGTGAACTTCATCAACAATGGATACAATATGTTCTACAATTTCATATTCTTTTGTAGTAAGTACAATTTTGTCTTCTATAGTTTTGGATACTTCTTTAAATACTCCAATTTTAGATCTAGTAAGCACTCCAGTTAGTATTCCATCTATTGGCACTATATAAATTTTCACGGCTAGTCCTACTATCTCTACTATTGTTTCTATTTCAGATTCAAAGGCATTAAGTGCAAGGATAGTTGAACCTAAGGCTCAATCAAGTAGAAGATTTTTGAGTAGAGGTAAGGAGATAGATGAGGACATAAACCTAGATGAGGAAATTGAGATTCCAAAATGGGATTTTAAGAATATCACTATAGATCAAATGCATATAGCTAGTCAACTCCTCCAAAAGAAGGAAAAGTGAAAGAAATTGAGAGAGGAGATAGAGAGAATATAAAATCATAGATGATGCCAAGAACATTTTGATTGAGGCTATAGTTATTGAAGTTGATACTTCTCAACACATTTTGTTTCAATTAGAAGAGGTAGTCTAGAGGTTTAATGAGGACTCTAGTGGTTAGGACAAATTGATTGAGAAAGTGGAAAATAAATTTGATAATAAGGTGCTTGAGTACATTGCTCAACAAATTGCCATCTAGCAAGTGGAGCTTTCATCAATTTTGACCAATCTTGTAATCTCTTGCACAAATGTAACATCACTTTTTGGAAAGTTATGTAATGTTACCAAGTTTACAAATGAAATAAAGAGAAAATTGGCAAATATTGATGAAGATATGAAGGCTAGTGCACAACAGTTGCAACTTGACCCTACTTCAAGCTTTGTACATCATATGAAATCAGATTCTTGTCAGATATGCAGGTAGATTTGTTGAGAGAAGAAGCAAGGATCTAGTCTTCACTAATAGATATTTAGAATATGATCCTTCCCATCATGGATAAAATGCAAAGGCATATTGTTTATTCAAAAAAATTGATCCATGACAACAACTTCTCAATTGCAGATCACATGATAGAACTCTCTGCTGAAGTGCAAATTGCTCTACATACGTGCAACGTTTTGCTAGAGAATTGGGATAAGACTCTAGCACTCATACTTAAGGTACATTCTAATTTTATTTCCTATATTGGTGTCTCCATGTAAATAAGTTTTGAATATATCTTTGGCATTATTGTCAAAAAGGGGGAGAGACACTTAGTATACTATATATGGGGAGAGACAATAAAAGGCAAAGAGACACTTAATATGCCATATATAGTGAGAAACACTAGTTATACTATGTATATCATATGAGGGAGAATCATAAAAAGGAAGAAAGTGTATATAGCAAAGAATTTGTAGATATATAGTATACTGTATATACTTACAAAGACAAATTTTGAAAAATCTAAAAAATAGTATACCCTACCAAGCTAGTACCAAATTCAGATGTATATAAGTTTTGGCTGATAAGTGTTTTTGTCACTAATGCCAAAGGGGGATATTGTTGAAATTCAGTCAAGTTTGTTAGTAGTGACAACAATTATTTAGATTCTGTATGACTACTGAGCTTATTAAGTAGTCTATAGTGTTTTCCATGTATTTCAGTAGCCACCGAGCATTACAATTCCTACCGAGCATTCTAGTGGTTACCAAGGGAATACAATTAGTCTGAAGTGTAATAGTTCAAATAGAGTAGAATTAGGTAGTGTGAAGTCCACTATTTGAACCCAAGCATTTTAGTGGTTACCAAGCTTTGTGGTTTCTATCGAGCTAGTAGTTCATGTAAAGTGATGTCAGTGTTGACCGAGCTATGTGATGATTAGTGTTTACCGAGTGCAGTCATGGTAAATGAGTAATTCAATTTATACCAAGTTACATAGTATCTCCCAAGTCACCAGTGTAAACCAAGTTCAAGACTACTCTAAGATGATTAGTATGGCCCAAGCTTGTACTTCTACCGGATGCACGACGATGCCAAATAGTGATAGGGGACACCATGTATTAGAACTTCACCAAGTCAATCTTTAGAACCCGAGTATCTACATATGGGCTGACTTTGTAATATTGGTGTTAACTTTTATATTGGCCCACTTTGTAATTATGAAAAATTGGATATATATATATATATATATATATATTGTATCATATCCAAGTGTGGAAAAGTGTGGAAAAGTATGGAAGTGTGAAATAATGTGAATAAGCATGCGATTGTGAATTAGCAGTAGACAAAGTGTATTGTAAGACCGTATCAGCAAGGAGCAGTAGTGTCATATTTATCACATAAAGGTGATCAATACTTCAAAGAATCTCTATAAAAAAATCTGTCGTAAGTTAGAGATCTAATGTTTCATCCTAATAGATGAACCAGTCTAAATCCTTTAATAGGGTAGACTTAATAGTCTTTTCTTAAATCTCTTAACAGAGTGCATACTTTATTGTGTGCTTGTAAAAACTATAACAAGGTGGACCTAGTAGTCCTAATTGCTCCTAATAGGACAGATCATCAGAAGTGATCATTATAAACCCTAACAGGCCAAATTTATGCTATAGTATTGCAGTTTTGTGGGTATTATCCCCACCCTAGTTTTACTTTCTATTTGGAAGGTTTATGGGTCACCAAATTATTGTGTTCAAGTGTTATGAATGTTTTATGTTTTTAGTTTCTCATGCATGTAATTAGATCTAATTTAATGAATTAAATGGTAATTGGATTATTGCAATTAAGATGTGAATTTGGTAAAGTTTTTGAGGTTACTGATTCACCCCTTCCCTCTCAATAACCTAGCCAGTCTTGAATATTTCCAGTAGATATAGAGTCATCCTACAATAGTCTCTTATGTAGACATCATAGTCATCTATTGCATTCATCTAGTGATCTTCAAGGGCATCTTTAGGCTAAAATGTTTTATCTGCTAAGTATTGCACTCTCTCAATGTTATCCAAATAGGGCCGAGGGGAATTATACTCATCCAAGGGATACTGATCCCATTCACACCCAAAAGATGGAATATCTTTCCCTCGATCCACCCTGAAAGGTCCTACAACAATAGGCCATATACAACATGTTTTATGTTGATTTCTAACTCCAAAATATATAGACAAGAGTTGTCCAGAGATATCTAGGAGAATAAGTCTATCACTGGGATACTTAGGGAGCTTCTTAGGGTTGATATTTGTACCAACTTCCTTGAAATATGAAAATGTTTAGAACTGGATATAGTAAGATCTGACTTCTAATATATTTGCAACTACCTTTATTAACATCCTCTTCACATAATCCCCCTCTATAAACTAGATTATTGTGAATATGAAAGCATCATTGACAATCCCATATTCTTTGCTTTTCTCTAAAAGCTTCTTCGTTACTAGCTAAGGATATACAATGTATGGCCATGGATTGGTATCCTACACGCTACCTTTATTATAGAGCCCTAGATAATTTTTCACCCTCATGGCTAACAGGTACAACAACTATGATGTCATGTAAAATGTTCTATTATTCTTCACTACCACTAGCTACTCACCCAAGTTCCTCCTAAGAATGGAGGCCAAATCAAGTGGCATCTTCATCGTCTTGATGGTCTCGATAAAATGCACCATCCATATGTTCAAATGTCCAAAAGTAGGAAAACCCATGACTCTTCTCAAGAGTATGATTGAGTATCCAATATCTTCCTTCATCTACCCTCATGTCATATCCACTTTTCCTACCTTCCACCCTAGAGGAGTCTTCTCAATGAGGTATGATGACTATATGATTTTAGAAGCTTCCTCCACATGTTCCCTATACCATCTCTCTGCTTGGTGGTGGATTAATCTGATAAATTGATCCACCCTTGGTCAATGGAATACCTTCTCTATATTGTTAGGTTAGAGATCCAAGATGATCTCTCTAATTATGCTTTTCATGACCTCAGGTAGTGTGCAATTATGGTGCAAGAAACTTGGAGAGGAGAAAGATGGAAAGCAAGAGGGGGGACTCAGGTTTTATAGACCCAGGCCCTAATGAAGTGGTTTAAGGGGTGCGCAATTGTGCACTTACCTTTTATAAGTGTTGATTCATCTACTTTGGTAGACTAGCACACCTAGATAGGTGCACCAATGTGCCTTTTTTTTCCTTCAAAAAAGACTTATCTACTAAAAACTTTGATTTTCAAGATTTGGGTTTTCAAGTCAAGATCCAGTCTTGAACAGAAACAAATAGATACAAACTCTAGAAAAAGGCTCAGACCCTACACTGGGGTTCTAAAAAGCTAAAACACAAAGTAAGGGGTCCCCATTTCTAGGAAAAATGGGGCATGCATTTTGAAACCACAACGTGAACATTTGTAGATACTACAGTATATGCATATGTATTACAAGAAGAATCATGTTTTATTTTATTTTTATTTTTTTTGTTACTTTTGAAGAGTGTAGAACTTTTAAGAGATGATTTATTTTTTTATATCTCTTAAAGTTTCTTAATAGAGAGAGAATTGTATGGATAATATTATATTATAATAAGAGAAAATTGGATAATGAATCATAAGAATACGATGTTCATTAGGAGATTATGTTTAATGTTATCAACCTTAAATGACATTTCTAAGTTATTTTAAATGTTGTTAAAAAAATTATATTATCAATACATGTACAAAAAATGTAAATTAATAAAATAATATTTTTGAAAATAATTATTTATAATGTTATCTAATTTGATTAATTAAACTAAAAATTTCTTATGGAAATGTTTGAGAGCTTCCCAAATGAGCATGAATTTAATTCTCATCCAGTAATTTAGAGATTTATATTCATGGATAAATACATAAAGAGAATATGATTACTTAAAAGCACTTTGATAAGTACACGAAGGGTTTCACATGAGGTAATTAAGGAAGGAAGAAGAAATTGTTAAAAATCTAGGTTTTGATTAATTTATAATAGTTTACTTATTGTCAATTCTATTTTTGTAATACAATTATATATATGAGAGTTTTATTTTTATTGACTACACTTCAATTTATAGGATAAGCTTTTAGAAGCATGCAACACTTTTAAGTAATAAAATATTTTAGGAAAATAAAATAAAATTCTTCCTAGATGTTTAGGAGAAACTTTTAACTTTCTCATACTTATAGCAACTAAACCATGAAGAAAAAAAATTATTTTTGAGGTTTCATGTGTAAATTTAAAATACTAATAATTTTAATATTTTTTAAACAAATCAAGAACTATTTATGTGCTAGAGTAAACAATTAGTCTAATTACATTGATAAAATTAAGTTTACTCACTTCTTAAGATTTCTCTTTATTGCACTTGCATTGCATTTAATAATTAAATATTAATTGTTAAATTCCTTTTACATCATAGGGTTTTCCTTTTTGGATTTACAATATCCTTCTATAAGGATTGATCCATCGTATATCTTTGCTCATTATTTTTGTCTAATAATATATACTTGTATATTTTAGAGTCAAACCCTTCAATTGTCTTCTCTTATTTGTGACAAGTTCTTACATGTAGGCATTCTACAAGATCTATGGATTCATATTACTAAAATCCTTCATGGTAGCATACTTGAATCTTATGCAATTTGCTCACTATTGAAGAAAATAGGAACAAGGGTTTGTTGGATTGAATTAGGTAATTATTTTTTGAAATAGGGGTCACTAATTTTTGGTGCACTTTGAGTAAAAACAAACCTTTTTGTTGAACTCACATTGCCCAAAAACCAATATTTTCATATAATGGATGCCTATTTTTGAAAATGTTGCATTCTGCAGCCATTGAATTTTTTATAGAAATCATTTCTCAGGGAGTGTGAGCCACTATCATCTTGGCTAGTATCAGTGGCTCCACTAGTGCATTTTTTGCCTTGTCACTCTACCCTAGCCAACATAATTTTCCCAAAAATTGACATTTCTTTCACCACTCAACCCAAAATCATCACTGCTACATCACCACCTTGCCACCCAACCCCCTTTTTCACAACCAATGGTCATATTTGTTAGAAATAAAAGTCCACCAAAATAGTTGAGAGGGGGTGGGGGGTTTGGATTAGTTATGAAGTCAATATAACTTTGATCAAACTTATGAAACCTTAGGAATAGAAACCATGAGAAGATACTATTAAAAACATGAATGTTGATGATATTCCTATGGGGGAATATTGTAGAAACATGATTAGATCATTATCATGATGATACGTTACTTTCATGACTGTGTTTGTCATTGATGTCAACATAGTAGTTCTATGTAGTATCTGACATAAGAATAATGGTAAAGATCAAGATGGTATAGAAAGATCATTGAGTAATTTCAGTAGCAAGGTAAAAGGGAGATTATACTATGTGTATAGTATACATAGCTAACCTTGGAAGCATAAGATATTAAGTCTAAAAAGAGTTATGAAAGTTTTGGTGAAGAATGATTTGAGATAGAGTTTATAGATGAATGTTCTTGTACACTTGATATATGTCTTAGCAGATTTGTTATTGTAAGAAGCCAAAGTTAAAGATGTGAAGAAGACATGTTGGGGATGATGTGGCTAAGCTCACTTTTCATAATGTTACATGTATGGAAAGTTATTCAAGTTGCAAGGTGAAAGATTAATCTTATTGCTAAGTGTAACATGTTCTTAATGTGGTCCTATAATAACTAATTGAGAAGGTGTAATTTCTGACTTAGGGAATTGTTTTATGGATATGTTATAAAGGAAGGAAATTTTACTTTATAATAAATATGATAGATGAAGTAATTGTAAGCAACACAAAGAGTGGAATGCAAAGTTGAGTAGTGCAAAGTAGAAGTGAGGGAAACTTCATTTCCAAGGTTTTATTGTGTGATCCAAAGTTGGATACTTGGATTTGAGGCTTGTGACCTAGTCTACAAGGTTTGATAGTGATTGGTTTAGTTGAAAGGATATAGGAAAGAAGCTAAAGTAGAATACATACAATTATTCTATAAGGAATAGTTGAGAGATCAATTTGATAGTGAGTTCATTGGTCTTTCCCTAGAAGCTGTTAGGACAATGGGTCCTTCTATCTTCGACAAATCCTAACAGGGGTGGCACAACTCCTAACAAGGTTGGCACAACTCCTTACATGGTTGAAATCTTCTAACAAGTATTCAAATTCTCCTAATAAGGACTCATATGTACTAAATGTTGTAATAGACTCCTACCAAGGTCCATCCTCTAACAATTAATATTTATATTAGTATATCATCTTGTGGGCATCATTCCCACTAGGGTTTTTGCTCTGATCAAGGGTTTCCCTAGTTAACATATCTAGTGTAATTTTTTATGTGTGTCTTGTTATGGGTGTTGTTTACTTTGGTTGAATGGATAAGATTGTTTAACTTTGGTAAATGTTTTAATTATTGGATAACTGATTCGAGCCCCCTCTCAGTTATCTTGGTGGACTATTGTTTCTAACATTTAGTATTAGAGCATTAGGTCCTTGAAGATAAAGTTTAAGAACTCTAGGAGATTCATAGAAAGCATGTTCAAGAAAGATAGTGTGAAGTTTGATGGAACAAATTATGATAGATAGAAGGAAAAGATAAAAACACATCTGCTGTGTATGGGTCTAGGATATTGCATCATGACAGAATCATCAAAGACAATAATTACTGAAAAATATTTGGAAACTTGTACCGAGGAAGAAAGAGATCATTTTATGTACAACATGAGAACTAGAGAAGCACCATTGTTTGCACTTCTTAAAATTGAATACAATCAGGTAAAGTCACTTGTTACTTTACATTTGATTTGGAAAGCTTTGGGAACTAGTTTTGAAGGTGATGAACATTCTAAGAAACTGAGGCTAAAAGATTGGATTTGTGCATTTCAAGATGCTAAAATGATGGAAGATGAATATATAAGAACAAATGTAGGGATAATATCAGAAATCACTGCAGGTATTAAATCTTAAGGAGGAACCGAAGAAGAAGATGATGTTATATGTTAAATGTTGAAGAGCTTAGCACCACCATTTAAGTCATTAGTTCAAATGATATGGTTGTTGATATCTTGTGCCAAATATTTAACAAAGGAGACACTTCTTGGAAGACTTGAAGTGGTTGAGAATAAGCTTAGATAGTCCAAAGAATAGACTAGAATAGAAATAGCTTGTAGTGCCTTGCATATTTGACCTATTTTATCAAGGAGCACAAGTGCTAGAGGAGACATTTCTAGTAGTAGCAAATCTGGTAAGGACAAAAAGATTGAAGGAGTAGACCTTCTAGTAAGAAGAGAATAGGATGGTAAGACAATATTTAAATGGTTGACTTGAAATGAATTTGGTCATTATGCATCTACATTTCCTAAAAGAGAGAAAAAATATAAAGTAAATTTCAATCCTAGAAAGATAGAATGTGTCTATATGAAAATGAAGAAAATGAATTTGGTGAACAAGCAGTAAGTGCTAGTGATGATGAAATAGCATTTGTAGCAATTAAAGATGAAAGTCTAGAGAAATTAGCTTTGGTATCATACGTTGAAAATAAATTTGATTGGATAATTGATAGCAGTTGTTCACATCATATAACTGGTGATATGAACAAGTTTGTTAACTTTGTAAGTAATGATGGAGGCATTGTCATAGTAAAAAACAATGCAGCATGCCATGTTAAAGGTATTGGATCTATAATTCTTGATTGTAAAACTAATATTGAGGATGAATATTTTTTGATGGTTTGAAGAACAATCTTTTGAGTGTTGGACAACTAGTGGGTAAAGGTTATCAGTTGTAGTTCATAGAAAAGACATGCGTGATCAGAGACAAAGATGGAAAGATAATTGGAACATGAACCAAATCTAGAGGTAATGTATTTTAGTTGAATCCTCTTGAAATGACATGTTTGGTTGCAAAGGTAGATGACAATTGGTTACGACATAAGAGATTTTGTTATATAAACTTTGATAACTTTTGTGAAGACTAGTAGTATGTTTGCAGTTAGAGATTTTCCTAAGATTATAAAATGTACTAACGCAACAAGTGGCCATCTAGCAAAATGATAATGGAACAATGTTTCATTCTTATTGTAACTGGATCTCATTTGATATACAACCACATAATGCCTCACAAGCTATTGTTCATCAAAAAACATGGGCTTCTTGCATACACATGCATTTCATTGAGGAATACCAATTTTAACTAACAAAAAGGATTTGAAACCATAAAATTAATCTCATTTAAAGCATAAGATCTCCATATTGTAGGTAGGGCTCCATATTATATTCCAAATGGTACATGATTCAATCATATTTATCTTTTCCTTGTAGTTTTCTATAGGGTCAACACATATCTCCCTAGATTGTTATGAATTAGAGATAAGATGGTTGTCTGGCACATTTTGGAATGGTTGCCTTATGTTACTTGTATTGAATGCATAATCATATGGAATATTTCATTTCTTCACCAATAACATTAGCCCTTTAGTTAAAAGAACCAATTCATTACATGCTCACTATGTATAGATCCATAGACCCATTTGACCAAGAATATTATGAAAGAGCATTTTCACTCAATCTCAAAGATAGCAACCAAGATGACTATGCATTTCACACAACTAACTTTTCAAACTTATCCCATGACATCCCTAAATTAACTCAGTTTAGAATTGATTGTTGATTGATCATTAGATTCAAATTTTTATTATCTTTTAAACATGTTACTCTTCATGTCATGAGACCTCTAAACTAGCTTTAGACACTGACAAAAAATATGACCAAACTTTGAAAACTTGTGTTCAAGGTCTTTGTTATAAACACTATCATCCTGCAAAAACTTATCTTTGGAATTAAGGTCACAATTTATTCACTATCAAAGTTGTCTTTTTCAAATTGTTCTTTCAAATAACATGTTAGAAATGATTAAAATGCATCTAGTTTTAACTTTGAAAACTGGTCAAATGATCACTTGGGGTATTGGTTGTATCTTATATGGAGAGTATAAATATGCAATGTAGGCTCATGATGAATAACTAGGAAAATTTTGAAAAATGTTGAAAGTTGGCCTATGGGATTTGTAGAATTGGGTACACTAGTAGAATAGTGATTTCACAAAGAGAATGCACCTGGGAATGTATGCATATGGATTCATCAATATTTAAAAATTTGCAACTTAAAATCTTTTTAGTCTAGAAAATAGTAGTGCAATCAATTTGATTTCATCTATCATAATTTCAAAGTTATAACACCCTAAACATGCCTCCTATTCAATCTACAATTTTAGTTACCCGTAAAAATTTAGAAGTTGTGTTTGGAATCATGTTTTAAAACTAGTCAAATGAACTCATCATAATTTCTAATCTAGAATATAATAGGTCTTTCACCCCTATAATGCAACTAAAAAATAATCTCTTCATTAGGGTCAATTGGGTAAATTTATAACTGGTGAAATATAGCTTCTGGTAAATTGTCAAATAAAGAGCAAATAGATAGTTTTGAATTTTTTCATATAGAATCAGTTTAGGAAACTCAACAAAAGGATTAACCAAAACTTAAAAATGAAAACATATATAGGATTTATTTTATGAGTACAATGTAGTGGTATGACCATTTCTTCAAAAATTTTAATAGGTCATAAAATATTTACCATCAAACATGTCTTCTTTGGATTTTGAACAATGTGCATCAGTATGATAACACTTTACAACCAACTTTGGTTGATTCAAAGCCTTGTTAAAACATATCCAAACAACTTTAAATTTGAAACATAGGTTTTCTCATATGAATAATAGATACTCCCAAACTGGTCAGTATTGAAACTGTACTATGTACAAGATATTCAAATGCAAACTAGCCCTCCGAACTCTGTTTGACACTTAGGAAAAAAAATAGATTATGAGAAGTGCTCAAAATGACACCTCACCAAATGACTCAAAACTTCCAACTGAAAACCTCAGGTGTATGAACATAATGAATGAAGGGTAATGAGAAATTTTAATACATCCTATGCCTAAAAACATCATCTACGTACATATTATGAAAACCACTCATAAGGTCTCATTTAGACTTAGTTTCAGAATGGTACTCAAAATCATTATTGTAATTTGGAATCTCAACAATGACTCTTTCTATGGATGCATGTCCCTTGCAAGCATGGGAAGGATTCAAATCTCTAGGTTAAGTAGACCACCCAAAAATTTTCTCTCTCAAAAAACTTTATTGGAACCAAGAAACATACTTTTAATTGTACAAATGATGGCCCTGGGCCACTGAAACCTCAAGAAAACTTCTTACCTCTATCAAGCACCTAGTTTTCATTTTCACTTTCATGAGGACAAATGGAATTTTTCTTCATATTAGTTTAACCAATTTTATGTGCATTTTTAGTTATCTCATTTGGTAGAAAAAACTCTATCTCTTCATTATCATAGCATAATTACAAACTAAACATAACTTCAACATAATGCTCACTATAAAAGAGTGGATCAACATGTTCTAAAAAATTAGAATCAAACTAGTAACCTTCCTAAATTTGAGATTCATGAATGCCATAAAGCTGAAAAAAAAAGTCCCTGACTCATCTTGACCAAGAGAAAAATGCATAACCTAAACTTGCATTTCCTCATGCATAACTGGTTGATATTAGAATGAGTAATTAGACTTGTACTCACAAATCTCATCAGAGTCAAAATCTGAAAGTGATCCAATGATTTCCAATGTCTCTTCATAGTCAAACAATGGATTAGAAATCTCATGAGGGAAATCACCGTTAAACTTATTGCAAGGTGTTGGCTGATCTTCAACAATAGCTTCATCAAATATTTCATTATCAATATCACAAAATGCAACATCATCATCGTTGTCAATTTTATTTTGAGAAGAAAAGAAATATAATTACCCACAATAGTATGATAATGTATGATCTTTAAAATAATGACCCATCAAATCTGAAAATTCAATGTACTTTTCAAAAAGTGTGTTAACAACTCCATGTAATGTGTCATGCCCAAAATTTATAGGACAAAAAAAAGCTACACTTTTGTGAAAAAATATAAAAATTGAAGGAGTCACATACTAATGTGTACCAACTGTAACAAGGTTTATCACACATAGCCAAGTTATGGTTAGTTTTTCTTTTTTCTTTTTTAGTTTTTCTTTTAGTTAGTAGAGTTACTAGGATACCTCTACTCATTATCACATTGTTCCTAACATCTTTGGGTTTAACTCATGGCTCTTTAATTTAATTATACAAATCATTGGTTAGGCTAGGGAGGGTAACATTACCACAAGGGTATTCGAGTAATAGTTATGCCCATTAGAGTGATACATTCATCTACCATTAAATTGAAGGTGACCCTTAAGTTGGCTGATTTGGCATAGAGTAATATAGTTAATAGTTGTTAAAATGCATTAACATTTTCAACTAGGTCTTAGGTGACATGGGTAAATAACCATGTTTCGTGTACCTATAGTTTGGTTGAATATCTAATTCCAGTTTGATGACAATTTTAGATAATATTTTTAATTTGATGCTCTAGTAGCACAACATAAATAATTAAATGGAGATCATATTACATTTATTAGGGCTCAAGTTATAATATATGAGCTAGATAATAATAGATTTCAAAAGGGGACATATGTCTACAAGACCTTGTCCTAAGAATGTCATAATAGAAAATCAATTTAATTTAGCAACCTATCCTTGTGGGAAACTATTGCATCTATAAAGTATCACATAAGATCTTTTTGAAACACATAGATTCACAATTAAATGGTATTGGAAGTGGGTATACATAATAAGTAATTATTCATAATTTCCATCGGGCATTATATAGCTTTATTTACACTATGTAATGTATCCATGATATTCAACATGTACATCTAGATCACAATTCTTAATTGAAGTGTGTGTGTGTATATATATATATTTGTTCCACCTCTCGTATTATATCTAATACATAATACATCTATAGCATTGGCTCTTCATCGCATTTTATCATGTATAAAAATATGTGTCAATAATAGAATGTAACAATTAAATCTTTAAACTTAATCAATTATGATAATTATAAAGTATAACATTTAAATTATTACTCAACAATTCCACTATACTAATTACATAATTTGATACTGATACAACTCTACTTACTCTATCTACTAATAATATTATCATGTCATTCCATTTATTAATTAAATGAATTATATCATTTACTATCCTTACTTATTGCAACACTTCTAATTTTACTAATACTAAGTACATAAATTTATCACTTCATAATATATAACACTATTCCCTAACTTACTCTATCTAAATTTTAGTTACAAACAATAGTCCACCAATATAACTTGGGGGGAGCGGGTTGGGGTGGGTGAGTTAGTTCTATGATAATTTAAAACATTTATCCTCTTAAACAATCTTGACCATTCAACCAAAGTAAACAACAACCATAAAGAGATGCACATAAACAATTACACTAGATATGTTGACTAGGGAAACCGTTGATTAGAGGGAAAACCCAAGTGGGAATGATGCCCACAAAATGATGTACTAATATGAATATTCCTTGTTAGTGGATAGACCCTATTAGGAGTCTATTACAACATTTAGTACAAAGAGTCCCTATTAGGAGACTTTCAATCCTTGTTAGGAGATTCCAACCCTGTTAGGAGTTGTGGAAGGTAGCTGAACCCATTGTCCAAATAGATTTAGGATATAATCAATGAATGCATTGTCCAATTGACCTTGGCAATATTTTTTTCAAAATAATAGATGTGTAAAGAGCTTTCACTTCTTCCTCTATCTAGTACATCGTACTCCTTCACATTTAGATCATGCAATCAGATCTAGAACTCTAAACTCAGTAACAATAACCCTTAAGGTCACTTACACACATAGGTAAGTTACTCTACTTTTGCATTGCTTTGCTACTTAGTGATTCACAAGTCATATCTACTCTCTATATGTAAAACATGGAAACAAATCTTTCCTTTATACCATGCTCAATACAAAATCCTTGAGTTGGGTTTCCACACATTAATTAAATGAAATACTCATTTAATTAATGCTATCGGCTCATAGTTATACACAAACTTTCACATGTGTACTCTCAGACCTCATCAATGGTTAGTATATTATCTCTAGTTCACTGTACAACCCTTTACTACAATTATAATGAACTATAGCAATCATACAATATGAACTACTTTCATAATACTTTGTTTCCATACGGTGCTCTATAGATCAACCATATCTTTCATACATTGTCACATTAGGTTTTTTGCACTTTCTCTTGTAACAAATACACAATGTAGTATGCATTAGTACATGCACATCATCAGATAAGTAATATGCTATTCTCAATGCAAAAATCAGAGTCTACTACTATGTTAGTCTTTTACAAACTTATTACTATGTTTTCATCAATGACAAACATAGTTATAAATACATCATATCAATGTTCTTAAATGCTCCCCCATAGCATCAAAATTCATACTAACAATCTTCCCCTTTGGCATTGATGGCAACGTAGATTCAAAACATCAAAGTTCCAAAAATACCATCATGTTTTTCTTTCTTCTCAATTGAACTACATAGAATGTTTTTCATGTTGCTTTATCCCCCATTGCCATCAATATCAAAGATAATATGCAAATGGGTCATTTTCTTGAACATACAATAATTTATCAACACAACCACAAGCTATTCTATCACTTTAAAAATATTGTATATAAATTCATAAATTACTCAAGTGTCTAAAGACACTATTGCATACCAATTACCAATTACCAAGAGTTCTTTGCTGACTTCGTTCATCATAAATACAAGCCCATTGAGGAAGCATCAACATTTAGTCCAGTCTAATAATGGTGCTATGTACCATGGGTTGATGCACTTTTGCATCTTCTATTCAAGAGTAAGCAGGGGCATGACCCCAAGCACATCTCTTAAATACTCAAATGTGTCCTTTGGTAAGGCACTTGTGAAATTTTCTACAATCTATTCCTTAGAATTAATATATTCTAGTCTAATTTCTTTCTCTAAAACTTTCTGTCTCAATGCATGATACTTTATAGAGATGTACTTAGTCTTAGAATGCTAAACAAGATTCTTAGACATGCTTTATGTACTTTTATTATCACAGTAAATAATAATAGGCTCTTTGAATGTAAAATTCTAATGTCCTTCATCATCTACTTCATCCATATAACTTGATTACAGTTATTTCCTACTACAACATATTCGACCTTTGTAGTACTTTGTGAAGTGCAATCTTGTTTCTTGTTGAGACAAGAAACTAGTCTTCCACCAAGAAATAATGCTCCTCCACTGGTGCTTTTTCTATTATCCATATCTCTAGCCCAATCAACATTAGTATAAGTGCAAAGGGTAAAATCTTCTATCATACCAAATGCCATAATCAGATCTCCCTTTCAAATATCTGAATATCCTTTTTATAGATGCGTAGTGATATTCTTTAGGATCATCCTAAAATATTGCCATAGTTCCAATCACATTAGCTATATCTGGTCTACTATGAGTCAGATACTTCAATCCTCCAATCATAGATTTGTACTTCTTTTTTTCAATAGTAGGCATCTCATCCTTGCTTGATACCTTGTGACCAATTACCATAGGAGTTGCAATAGGTTTACAATTTTCTGATCCAAATCTCTTTCAAATACTTGGTCTAAGAAATAAAGATTCCTTCTTTGTTTTGAGAAATTTCCAATGCTAAGAAAAAAATTCATTTCTACTATCATGCTCATCTCAAATTCATTCTTCATATCTTCCGAGAATTTGTTACTAGCTTCATTATTTCCTCCAAAAATGATATCATCAACAAATACAATGATTATCAACAAACCTTTTACTAGCTCTTTCAAGTATAAGTTTCTATCTGCTATTCCTTTAGCAAATCCAAGTTTTTCTAGGTATTTATCCAACCTTGCATACCAAGTTCTAGGTGCTTGCTTTAATCCATACAAGACTTTCTTTAATCTATAGACCATATCCTTCTCTACTATCAAAGGAAAACCTTCTTGTTGCTCAATGTAAACTTTTTCTTCAAGTTCTCCCTTCAAGAATGCTAACTTAACATCCATCTGATATATCTTGAAATTTATATTTTCTCCATATGCCAAGAACATTTCGACTGCTTCCATTCTTTCTATAGGTACATATGTTTCCTCATAGTCAATTCCTTCTTGCTGAGAGTAGCCTTTGCCTAATAGTCTTGCTTTGTTTCTTATTACTTCTCCTTTTTTGTTCATTTTATTTATGAATACCCATTTTGTGCCAATCACATTTTTGTACTTTGGTCTAGGAACTAATTCCCATGTGTCATTTTTTATTATCTGTTGAAGTTCTTCCTCCATTACTTTTATGCAATTATCATCCTTAATTGCTTGATCTACACTTTTTCGTTCTACTTGAGATATTAGGCATAGTTCTTCATTGATTCTACTTCTTGTCATTACTCCTTTTTCTTTACTTCCTATTATCTGATCAGCGAGATGATTTCTTATCACATTCTTATTTGGGGTAGGAATTGCTGCCTCAATTCTTATTTTAGGTACTATGTTCTATTCTTTTCTTAGTTCTTCAGTTTGCACATTATTATGCAAGTCATTATTAGTCTTGAGAAATAATTTTTTTACATCTGTTGGTCATCCCAATATAATTATCTTCATTAGAGTTATAATCCATCATCTTCTCTTTAGTGCCAAACTTTTCATCTAGTCTCACATTTGCACACTCTACTATAGTATTTGTTCTATAGTTGTAACATCTGTAAGCTTTACTTTTTAATGAATAGCCAAGAAACATACCTTCATCACTCCTTTGATCAAACTTGTCAATATCATCATCTCTTTTGATGTAGCATTTTCTTCCAAATATTCTTAAATATTTGACTAATGGTGAGTAACCAAACCATAACTCATAAGGTGTTTTCTCCATACATTTTCTAATCTATACTCTATTTAGTGTGTATACTGTTGTATTAACTAGTTTTATCCAAAAAGTCTTTGGTATATCATTCTCAAATAACATAGCTTTTTCTACTTCAACAATTGATCTATTTCTTCTTTCAACAATCCCATTCTACTAAGGTGAATGAGGTGATGATAGTTGTCTCATGATTCCATGTTCTTCATTGTAGATATTGAAATCTTTAGAAGTGAATAGTCCTCCTCTATCAACTCTTAAGCTCTTGATTTTAACTCCAGATTCATTCTCTACTTTGTTCTTAAATATCCTAAATTTTTCAAATGCCTCTTATTTTTCTTTAAGAAAAGATACCTACATCATTTTGGTAAAATCATCAACAAAAATCATAAAATACCTCTCTCCATAGAATCCTCTTGTTCTTGTAGGACCACTCAAATCTGTATGAACAAATTCTAGCATTTATGTAGTACCATGTTGCTTGCTAGCAAATGAAGCTTTCTTCTATTTAGTCAAGATACATTCCTTACAAATAATGTTAGTGGGCTTAGTCATCTTAGGTAAATCTCTCACAACAAGTGTATTACAAGTTTTCACAATGTTATCAAAGTTTATGTGAAAAAATATTCTATGCCATAACCAATTGTGGTCAAATTTAGCTACTAAACATGTTATTTTAGTGGTGTTAAACTAAAATACATTACCTCTGGTTCTTGTGCCAATACCAAAAAATTTCTCTTTAATGTCCTTAATGATGCATGTGTCATTACCAAATTGTAATCGGTAACCTTTGTCCATAAGTTGTCCAATGCTTAACAACTTAATGTTTCAATCCATCAACAAAATAAATATCATCAATATTTTTTTTACCATCAAGTGTGATAGATCCAATTCTTGTAATGTGACAGGCTGCATTGTTCCCTACTTAGACAATTTTTCCATCATGGCTTCTAAAATGTACAAATTTTCTCATATCACCAGTCATGTGATGTAAACTACCACTATCAATGATCCAATATTTCCTTTCAATTTGGGAAATTAGTGCACTTTCTTCTCTGATCTCTCTATCAAGATCATCCTCCTTTATAGCTATAAATCCTAATTCATCTTCACTTTTGTTTTGATCAGATTCTTCTTCTTCTTTATTAGCATATAAACAATTTCTAGGTCTTCTAGATTTGAATCGTCCCTTATACTTCCTTTTTATTTTGGGACACTTAGATGTATAATGACCATATCCATTACATGTCCAACATTTAAAGATATTCTTACCATCTTTCTCTCTTTCCACAAGAAGAGCCACTCCTTCTTGGATCTTTTCCTTAATAGATTCGCTGCTACTAGCAATGCCTCCTTGCACTTTTGTGTTCCTTGCTAGATCAAGTTTAATATTTAATACACTAAATGCTATATCAACTTTTGTTAATTCTTTAGATTGTTTAAGATCAAATTCTTTAGCTTCCAATCTACCAAGCAATGTTTCTTTGGTGAAATTAGTAGTACAGGGTATCATCACTTGAATCATCTATGTTATTGTCTTGAAAGGTGGTGTCAAAATTTTCAAGATCTTCCATATTACTTCATCATTAGGTTTCTTTCCACCAAGAGATGTGATTCCTACAACAATCTCAAATATTATTCTAATATAGCTTCTTATAGATTCATCTTCCATCATTCTAACATCTTGGAATATGAAATACAAATTTTGTAATCTAACTCTTTTTTCATGTGTATCACCCTCATAATTAGCTTCTAAGGTTTTCCAAATTTCATGAGATGTTTTGATTTGTTTTAGCTGGCTATACTCAATTTTAGGAAGAGCTAACAATATTGCTTCTCTTGCCCTTATGTTTCAGATAAATACTTCTCTTTGTTTCTTGGTACAACTTCAAGATTGTCTTCTTCCACAATAATTTTAGATGCCTTGGTTAGAAGCCAATGTCCTAGACCCATGCACAAAAGATGAGTCTTCATTTTATCCTTGTAATTCTCATAATTTGTACCATCAATTCTTGGACTTTCCTTTTTGAACATGTTTACCATGGATCTCCCAAAGTTGTTAAACTTTTTCTTCAAGGACCTGATGCTTTGATACCAATTGTTAGAAACAATAGTCCACCAATATAACTAAGAGGGGGGAGGGTGAATTAGTTATATGAAAATTTAAAACATTTATCCTCCTAAACAACCTTGATCATTCAACCAAAGTAAACACTGACCATAAAGAGATGCACATAAATGATTACACCAAATATGTTGACTAGGGAAACCCTTGATTAGAGGGAAAATCTCAGTGGGAATGATGCCCACAAAATGATGTACTAATATGAATATACCTTGTTAGAGGATAGACCTTGTTAGGAGTGTATTACAACATTTAGTACAAAGAGTTCTTGTTAGGAGACTTTGAATCCTTGTTAAGAGATTTTGACCCTATTAGGAGTTGTGGATGGTAGCTAAACCCACCATCTAAAAAACTTTAGGATCAGATCAATGAATTGACTATCCAATTGACCTTGGTACTATTCCTTTTAGAATAATAGATGTGTAAAAATATTTCACTTCTTCCTCTATCCAGTATGTCAGACTCCTTCACCTTCAAATTTTGCAATCAGATCTGGAACTCTGAACTTAGTAATAATAACCTTTAAGGTCACTTACACACATAGGTAAGTTACTCTACTTTTTTATTTCTTTTCTCTTCAGTAATTCTCAAGTCTTCTCTACTCTCTATATTTAAAACATGGAAAAAGTCTTTCCTTTATACCATGCTCAATAATAAATCATTGAGTTGGCTTTCCACGCATTAATTAAATGAAATACTCATTTAATTAGTGTTGTTAGCACACAGTTATACACAAACTTTCACATGTGTGACTTCCATACATGTGTACTCTCTGATATCATCAACGGTTAGTATATTGTCTCCAGTTCACTATGCAACCCTTAGCTACAATTGTAATGAACTATAGCAATTATACAATAGGAATTTCTTTCCTAATATTCTATTTCCATATGGTTCTTTATAGATCAACCATATCTTCCATACATTGTCACATTAGGTTCTATGCACTTACCCTTGTAAAAAATACACAATGTTGTATGCACTAGTAACTATGCATCATCAGATAAGTAATATAATGTTCTCGATATAGAAATCATAGTCTATTGCTTTGTTAGTCTTTTACAAACTTATTACTATGTTGTCATCAATGATAGATATAGTTATAAATACATCATATCAATGTTTTGCAATGCTCCCCCATAGCATCAACATTCATGCTAACAATTTCATTATGCCTCCTACCAATAAATTATGCTTATTTGTACACTACCTTCTAATCTTTACTTCCTAACCAGCTCATCACTCATCACTATTAATCAACACACTAACATACATATGATCAAATAATTTCAGTTTATTTCATCTTCTTATTACTAAGTAATTTACCACATTGTTACTAACTATCTACTATCTATGTTATTATTACTTTAATGTTTTATACTTTGGACCTTAGTTATTACACTTAATAGATAGTATTTTATTATAAAATACTACCCACACACACACACACACACACACACACACACACACACACACACACACACACACACACACAACTGACCACATAAGAATTTATTTTATCCACATGCTAACTATACTATAGATTATTGAATTACCAATTTAATACTAACCACTAACCCATAACATTTCTAAATGGCCTCATACTACCCCCAAACCCATTTCCCAAATGTCCACTTAATCTTTTCCCTAAAAACCTTACACCTACTTTACCTCCCAAGTTCCTAAATTCTTTCCCCACCCACATGCCAATCTCTTCCCTCATTCCATGTGGCTTATCAAACTTTCTTTGATCCCAAAGCTAGTAGCTATGGTGGGGTGTTAACCAAGTGGGCATACTCTATGGGTGAAGTGCTTGATAATGAAGGGGACATGGTTTGAATTTTCAATCAATGACCATGCTCCTAGGTACCATGCACTTGGGAATATTTTCTCACCTCTTATGTTGTCCCAAGGTAGGGAGGGGACTTGGATCATGTTCAGCCCCATTCGATCATAGGGTAGTAGTCAAGACATGGGCCTTGGAATAGGGGAAGGTCATCGTCCCCAAGACCTACAACAAATTTCTTTCATATATATATAGTTTTCTTGTACATTGTTTGCTTTGAAAGTTTCATCTACATAAGTCATTTTGTACATGGGAGAAATATATATTTTATTTTTTGATATGACTTGTCTTTGACTCTAGTCATAGGATTACTATTGATAGTGCTATTATTTATTTTCATGACCTTATTATTTTTCTATTTAGAAGATTCTTTTGATTATTTTATTGGATTGTAATAGGGAGTAGATTATTTTTCATTCCCCATACAAAATCTAGAGAGCTAATAATGCATATAAAGGTTTATTTTCTTATGAGATTTTAAGCTATATGATCGATTGAACTCATCTTTTCTTTTCAACTATGATATTGTGAATCTTGGATTGAGTAGAATATGATGTTACTTTAATATTCAAATGTAAATATCTAGATTAATGAATCTATTCAAAATTACTTGAACAATAAACTTAACAAATGATATACATTTGAAACATGATCAAGCATAAATCTATTACATTAACCTTTCTTATCATTAATAGAATGTACATAACATTTCTTATTGAACTAATGCACAATGAGATTTCTTTTCATGAATAATATTTTTGAAATGCAACCACTTGTATTATTTCATTATTCAAATGAGTATGATTCTACATATGCATGCTTATTCCTTGACTATCCAAAGAAATACATTATCCTTGGAGATGAATCCTTTTTTTAGTCAACTATGACTATTATGATGCAATAATCTTTCCATTTCAATGCATCTAAATTAATGTTACTATAACTACAATGTAATCAACTAAATAATCATCTCCTAAGATTATCATCTCTTCCATGAAATTACATTTCACAATGATGTACATAAAATGAAGATCTCCTTTTTACAATATAATACACCAATGACAAAATAGAAGGGGTCCAACTCTTACAATGTAATATACAATAACATGGAGAATGATTTCATCCCTTCAAATACATTACAAACTTACACATCCCTTCCTTGCTTCTATGCAATCATTCATTGCAAAAAATTGAATAAGATTGAGAGAGATTCTCCCAAACATGTACAATGCACAATGACAAGTGTTCTCCTTCAAGAAAAATCTACAAGATGATCTTTCTAAGCATTTCCCATTGCTCCCTTGAGCACAAAATCTACACATGCATCTGTTAGTGAATAAATTGTCCTCCAAAGAAAAATATACAAACTAACCACAAAAGCCTAGATAGGAAGAATGAATATGCACTAACACTTGGGTAACTTCAGTATTGAAAAGCATAAGCACCCTCTAGATTTATCTGGGTACAATTCCCTATGTATGATTTATGACGAACTCGTAGGAATACAAATATGGATTCTTTTAAACAAAAAGCACAAAAGGTTTACAAATATCTATTAGTAAACATGACATAGATGTGAAAAAACTAATCTGATTGAAAGGAAAGAAATAACAAATGACAACAAGATCATTCACCTAAACATTGCATTACATAACGGATGTAGAGAAAAAGAGGAATGGTATTTTTCAAATACACAAAAACTTAAAGCACAAAGTCCAGAATATAATTGTGAAAGAAATAATATGTATCAAAATGCATTTAAAGATAAGCAATACAATACAAAGATCAATATTGATCAGAGATTTAAAACACCAACTCAAAGTTCTAATGTATTAAAATACTCCTTTGAACAAAACAAAATAAAACAAACTTTGTTATTTGATATCTACAAAAACTACTATCTGGAAAAATAAATATCTTAGTTCTCTCCCTATATTCATAGCCCCTAATTATGCTATCTCTCAAAGTCTCCCCTAGAAAAAATTCAAAAAAAATTGGAACCCCCATTCTATCTTTAGCTGATATACTTATCCTTTCCCTTGTCAGTTTCATTTTAGTTTGGACATCTAATTCTTGGAAATGTGTACCTTACCATCTTCTTTACATCTTTATCTCCTGACAACATAATTTCCATCTTCTTTATGGTAATCAAACATTACAACTTATAATATTATTAAAATTTATAATTGATCATCACGTTATGATGGACTTTATAAAATTCATTTTAACTCCACATGGTGTATGAAGAGAAAAATGGAGAAATGACTTAAACCAATCCTTTTGTGATATTCCATGGCTAACTTTGGGTAATAATTTTAATGAGATGATCATATTGGAATGATTGATTCAACTTCACCTTGCGGTATGACTACATTATCATTGGTTTTGTATTGAACCTATGTTTAGAGTGATTGCACCACTTGAATCTTATACAATTTGATGGTTTGCATTAATTAGGAATCTTCCTTAGTTGAGGAGCTCTATTTTTGTTGAATTTATGCCTTGTCTGTCAACAATATGACCCCTTTTATGATTCAAGCTCTTGATTTTTCTAGATTGGCCTATGATCTCTCAAAGTAGTGGGTAGTGACCAAAATGATTACACACACACACACAGAGACACACACACACACACACACACACACACACACACACACACACACACACACACACACACACATCAAGGGCTCACATTCTTTTGACTAGAAATGGTGTCTACAAGAAACCAAAATTTGATGCTTATTTGGACAAACCATGACCATATGCAATGTTCAAGTTCCATTAACAATTATGAAGTATAGTTTCACATGGCTCAAGAATTGGAGCTCCCAAGTATGTGATTCTTTCTACCAAGAATAGATGGTTCTTTGATCAACATCCAAATTGGATAAGACACTAGTTTGACTATGCTAAATGGCTTGGAGAGGATCTTCATGGTCATGTGATTTACCACCCTATGTCTTTTATCAATACTATTTAGCTATCATTATGCACGATGCTAAATGATAGGAATTCTTTCGAACTCCTCTCTTGAAAAGTTAATCTTGGGAATCAACCCCAAGGTTTTGGGTGATCTTGCAACCTATTGGAATCCACTCAGTTGAAGAAATTTTTTTTTTTTCATGAGGAGGCCTTTGTTAGTTCATATGATTTTAGATGAGATGTAGAATCTGTCCACTACTTCAAAATAAACACATAAAATAACTATGTTTTTGTATTTTCTATTTATTTATGAATGCAATCTAACAATGCAACTAATATGAATTCCAAAATTAACAAGGGGTTAGTAAAGAAAATAGCAAGAAATTTAAAGAAAATAACATGAAAGTAAAATCCTAATGGACATAAGTTATGTAAACAAAATGTCTGTGAGTTAAGCTTTCAGAGAAATCAGTGGGTAACCAATGAAAAAAGGAGTAGTGCTTCCTTGATTCCATTGATGCAATCATCAATGGGAAACTTAATAACTATATGACGTTTCACTCTTCAACAAATTGCTAGGCCACAGAAAGTGCACTCATGCGAGACAAAGAGTTATGCTGGCATAATTTGGTGATTTCTTCTCAAGCTAGATACATCAATAGAATTTGTAGAACTATAGCAAAAACTAGAATTAGAAGAGTGCACAACCAAAAACAATGCAATAAACTTTTGGCTCAATCATAATTCCATTAACATAAATTCACAAAACATTGACATATTTAGGCAAGAATTACTACACTCTAAATGTGAGCACCAAAAGCATAATATTATTGCAAAATAATGGTGGCATAGATTACATATTACAATCCCTTATTTATAAGAAATTATCTCCTCAAATTGTTTTGAGAGTGAGAGATATCTTCATGCAATAATATGCTTTTCATTTAATAAAATAAAATAATTATACACAAACTAACAATCTAACTGGTGCTTAGTAGGATTCTATCCATTTTCATATTCAGTAATTAGATGCATGAGCCTTTACATGTCATGAAACGATGAAATTGAGAGAAAATAAGAAGAAGAAAGCCTTCAGTCAAAGTAGAAGTGTCTAGAAGTGTGAAAAATAGAAGCTAATCGTTCACTAGGAATCTGTCGAAGTTAAACTACTGTTAGAATGTGTTTCTGGTGAATGGAAAGCTCCAATTTTGGAACTAGCAATTAACTGTTGGTGCACCTTTGGAAAAATTGCACCTTGGAGGAAAGTGCATCAGTGCACTTGTGCACCTTTGACTTCTTTAAAATTCTTCCAACACTTAGTAACAAAAAAGTGCACCATCTTAGAAAGTATACCATCTTACCTGGTGCAGCAGTGCACCAACACACCTCAGAGGTCCAAAATTACAAAAATTTCACCAAGTGTCAAAATTGAAATTTTGGCTTTTGGGTTTTGTCCCTTTTCATACCAGAGCTATGTTTGGATGCTTTCCCTTGAATTTCTCAATAATATTTGTGATCTTTGCAACATATAATAAATCCAAGGCATTATACTTATCCTTAACCTTCTACTAGTAATTATCTACCTCTATATGGGTCTCAAAAAAATCCCTGAGTTTAGTATCTAACTCCAACAAGGCTTCTTCTATCCTGAATGCCTACTAGATATATTCATCACTAGAAGCTTCATAAAAAATCTTCCTAAATCTCTAAATTGCCACCTCAACTAGTATGATCTTCTCCCATGCATCATCCTCAAAAATGTCAAGACATGCATCACTATAATGTTTTTCTGCCTGCAAAATCTGCTCTCGGGCTTGGCCCTTGACCTAATGGATCTCCGAATGTAATGTTTCCATTACTTTATTACTATTTTCTATCTTTTCAATCTAATCATCACATAAATCTAACTCCTCTATGATATATACATCTACAAGTTTTCTATACCTTGGTCCCTTTATGGCCTTTAGTACTTGTAAATCTTTTCCCCATGCATGTACTTCATCCATAATACTAAAATCTTGCTTCAAAATAGCTACCATTTTATCCACATTTTCTTGCATAGCTTGAAGTAGCTTCAGATTTCCTTGGATTATGAGAACACCCTTTTCCTCAAAACTTTCCTACCATTGTTGATGAGCATTAAAAAATGGATCCAACTACACTCCTACCTTATCTCTTCACTCTAGTGCAACATTTAGAGTCTCCTTGGGGTGTTTAGGATCCAAGAGACCAAAAAATTTAGATAAATATCCTTTTAGAATTTCATTTTTACTATAAAATTTCATTAGTTCTGCTCATTCTTGCTCCAAACTCCTAAATACCTCCTTCATCCCCATTGTGACCATCAACTTGTTTGTATACAATGTGGGATTTCCAACCATAACCTCTCTGATTTGATAATCTTGTGGAGTCAAATCTTCTATATCTGCATGAGGATGAGGAATAGCCACTTGTGCAAATAAATCTTGGTTTCAGTCATTGTTGATGAATGTTAATGCTCTAGCCTCTTTTGATGGAGACTTGAGCTTCCATGGAACCTCAATCAACTCAATCATGTCCTCTTCATCAACATCGAATTTTTGCATTTTACTTCTTATCATTTCTTTTTGCAACCACCTCAAAACCCATTCCACCAAAGGCCTGCCACTCAAGGATGATGGCGTTTTCTCTGCTACCCCTTATCGCTCCTTTTTGGGTTTTTCTCCCTCTATGAAGGCTCTTCCTCTATAGTTTCTATTTTAGTGGAGCCCACAGTTCTTACCTCAGTGTCCTAGGTAGCTTTCTGAGGATATTGAACCATTTACCCTTCCCTAGATACTTCATTAGTTGATGCTTGTTGTGGCTCTTCCTCTTGTTCATTTTGAACTTGTTCTTCTTTAGTACTTGGAGGGAGGGGAGTAGAAAATCCTTTATCCACAACTAAAACTTGCAATGGGGATGAAGGATGGAATCTCAAGGCCCTATGACTCTAGTGGCATTTGAGTCCAGTCTTCCTATTGGGGCTCATTTGTCAATGTATCCCTAATCTTGTCCTTAGCCAATTCTATTCCTAGAGGCATAAAGTAAAAATTTGACATCTTAAATATGTTAGTACCCTCTACATCTTTCTCATTAATCCATTGTTGCATTTCATCCTCTAATGTAGTTGTCTGTAGAGGTTCTTTTGGGATTGATGGTAGTGTAAGAGTAGAACTTCTCCTTCTTTCTTACTCTATGGTACTTGCTAGCTGAGTTCTCCTATTTAGAGCTAGGTTTTCCTCATCATCTTCTTCTTCCTCTTCTTCAAGAATAGGTTTTAGAATAGATGAGAAAGGAACTACCTTTCTGATCACCCTTTGCCTTCTCTTTATCAGATTCTTGATCTTCCTTCCTTTCTTAGGTGCAAAAGAAGATGCTTGTTCTATCTTCCAAGGTGGAGAGACTTCTTGAATCTCAACTTCCATCTCTGTTTGGCTAGGTGTAGTAGCTAGTGGTATTTTTGGGTCATCTTGAACTTGTGATGCCCTAGTATCCTCAGACCCTTGTACATTTACTTTCCCTTACGGTGGGGGTGCAAGGATTTCACCTTCCTTTGGCCTGACTCTTTGACGAGAACTCCTCTTTCTTTTGCCCTTTCCTTTTCTTTCCTTAGGGTGATAGTATCCAACTGGTTGGTCAAGTTGGTATATTATTTCAGGCCTTATTAGTGATTGAGTTGTAAAGGTAGGGATGGTGACTTTCTTCCCTCTACCTTTGGCTGGGTAAGCCTATGCGTGGAAAATTACTGTCTCAGTTATTAGATCAAGTTCAAATGGTTTATTGATCCAATCTTGTATCATTTTAATGATGTACCTTGCCCTATGGTTAATATCAGAGTTCAATTCTCTATCAACCTCAACATTCACTATCGGTCTTTCCCCAATTTTATCTAATTTGAACAATAGATCAAGTAGCTTCCTAGGGTCTTGTTGTAATATTTTCAATGGGATCTTTATTTTTAAGGCCTTTTACACCAAGTACAAAGTCATTCTACATTAATCCCTTATTTGGATATTGTAGTCATTTGTAGTGTTCATTCAGTGATCCTTGATGGCTTCTTCATGCTAGAATTCCTTGCCTACAAGATATTGTACTCTTTTGATATTATCAAAATATGGCCTTGCAGAATTGTACTCTTTTAAGGGATATTGATCCCATTCAAATTAAAAAGATTGAAATATATTGCTTTTGAAGCACCTGAAACAATCCTATGCTAAGAGGCCACATACAACAATGTTTATGTTGTTTTTCAACTTAGTCGTATGCAGACACAATCTGTCGAACAATCTCCAAGAGGATGAGTCTATCACAAGGGTACCTTGGAAGCTTCTTTGGGGTGACTATGGTACCAACTACCCTTAGATATGTAAATTTTTTGAACTGAATGTAATATGCTCCAAGTACCATTATTTGTGCCACTACATCATTATATAATCTCGTTGTATAAATCTCCTTCTATGAATCTAATTTCGACAAATATGAATGCATGATTCACAATTTTGTACTCTTTGCTTTACTCCAAGAGCTTCTTCATCAACAACTGAGGATAGATGATGTATGGCCATGTGTTTGGATCCTACATGCTACCTCTTTTGTACCACCCTAGATAATCTATTGCCCTCATGGTTAATAAGTATACTAGATATAAGGTCATAATAAAGTTCCTTTTGTTCTTTACTATCTCCAACTATTCACATAAATTCTCGCTCAAAGTAGAGGCCCAATCAAGTGGCATCTTTGTAGTCTTGACGGTCTTGATAAAATGTATTGTAAAGATATTCAAATGTCTTACTACTAGCAAATCCATAACCCTACTCAAAAGTATAATTGCATATCCAATGTCTTCTTTCATATATCCTCTAGTCATGTCAACTTTACCAACCTTCGTTCCCATAGGAATCTTTTTCATAAGTAAGATGATAAAATAATCTTTGAGGCTTCCTCAATATGCGCTCGGTACCACCTTTTTGCTTGTTCATAGGTAAGCTTAATGAATTTATTTGCATGTAGAAGATGGAATACCCTCTCAATGTTGTTAGGTTAGAGATCAAGAAAAATTTCCCTAGTAATACCCTTCACAACTCTCTCCTTAGAGACAAAGTGTTCAACAAGTGTCATTATAAGCTCAGAAGATTGTATCAACACTGGGTGTGAAGTTGCATTTACTATACCTGATCAGATCAATGTAGAGACCAAAGTAGACTCTCAATGGGTTTGCTAAAAATCCTCAAGAATTCCCCCAAATCAATATACCATAAGTTTGTATCTTTAATTTTTGAGTAGTCATCTTGGAATCTTGATTTTGATGGAATGGCTTGGAATTTAAAGACTGCCAATTTTGATGCCATTTTCTTGCCTATGGATGCTAATGAGGACACCATTATATCTAAAAAAAATGACATCCCTTATTTTAGAGAAATAAATGAATTACCACCTAAACTTAACTTGCACAAAACCTTAAAAGTTAGATGTCTCGAAAAAACTATAAAAACCTATTTTAAACCTTAAAATGCAAAAAAAGTACCAGGCACACTAGGAAGGTGCGCCTATTGCACATTCATTCTCGAAATAGATTTCATTTAAGTTCATGTTACGTCTTTCAAATTGGGTGTGCATCAACACACCTAGATAGGTGCATTGATGCACACTTGATTTCCATTGTTTTAAAGTTTTTGAAGGTTTGCATCAACACACCTAGATGGGTGTGCTAATGTGCACCTTGTTTTCTTTGACTTTTTTAAAAAGTTTTTTATGTAAGTATTTTGAATTTTGGGGTGCACACTAGCACACCCAATTAGGTGCACCAGTGTGTACCCCTAAATGGTGTTCAATTTTTCTTTGGGTGGTTTTTGTATGTTGGTGCATTTTGTCCAGAGGGGAAGAAGCAGGGAGAGAAGAGAAAAAGCAACACCAAAGCTGATGGATAAATGCAAAATGATGCTCATACTCCATGCTAGTGGATCTTTGAGGTGTGGTTGGAGGTGAATGTAAGAGCAAAGTGACGAGGGGAGGAACCCATCCTCCCTTACATATAAACCTTTTAAAAAAGTTTTTAGGTGCAACTGCATAGGTGCACCTCTATATAGATGCACCTAAATACCATGCAAAGCCTCTCTCTAGTCTTTGATGTGCTAGCACACCTCATGTGGTGTGCCTAGTGCACCAAACAAAACTCAATACTTTAGCCTTTTCTTTTGAATCTTTTTTTTTTTTTTTATCTTCAATTGTTTCAATAGGACTTGGTTATGATAGGGGCTTATGGGGGACCTCAAAATGACTAGGATCCTGAATTTAGGAGTCTAGAAACTAAAAGTTAAAGTAGGGGGTTCCCATTTCTTGATAGGAAATGGGGCATGCATTGCAGAACCAAAAAAAATAGGCCCAAAAAAAAGAAGAAATGACAAGGGCATTTCTTCATCAGCAAACATTCTATAATAGGCGTCAAACATCAATTAAATTTAAGACATTGGGATTGTATTTCAAATGATTTCACAGCAAAAATTTTAGGATCTAAAAACTTCAAGCTTAGTGTGTGCTCCAAGTATTTATTTCCTTTGATATCTTAGGATGTGGTCAATCAAAATCTTTCGACAACTTGGAAACAATCTTCCACCTCTCTTAGCTCATTCATTTGGAATCCTCATGAAGGTTTCTTGTCAATCCATTGTTTGAACAGATGAGAGAATTAGTTCGAGGGCTCTTGGCGAGCTTTTGAATAATTACTCCATGTAGTTCATAATGTCACCATTTCATTCTTCGATGAAGAAATTTATTAATACTAGATAGTGCATTACTTCCATTGAATGTGTATCTATTTATCATGTTACCCTTTTAGATCTCTTGGAATCCTTCAATCTTAACACCGCTCTTTTCTTTTCTATTTTCTTCTATATCCTGACTATGCTTAGACTATGTAGCTAGGACATCAGTGTCATTTCTTGGATTTGATCCTTTTGTGAACATCCCTTGAATTCCTCCTTTAGAACTTTTAGAAACTCTAATGCCAAACAATGATCTTAGTAATCCTTTGAGAAGACCCTTATGTTTGAACCAATTGGGGCTTAGACCATCCCCTATTACTACAAGTGTCATATGTTCCTCAATTGGTATAAGACATACCATCATCAAAATGTTTTCACAAAGAAATAACTCTTCCTGAAATTGGAACCAAAAGAATAGTTAGTCAAATATCTCAAGATAAAATCTCAAGTGCACCTTACCCCCTGGACTGACATAACTGGAAAGAAAACACACTTGTAGAAATAAAATCTAACTATTTTATTTATTTATTTTTTTTATCGTCTAGGCTTCAAAATAATGTTTCAAAAATTTCCTATTGATTGGAAATGAAACTAATTCCCCCTATAAGAAATTAAGCCTAAAAGTATTTTCTCTAAGAATTTTTGCTATCTGATAAGGACCAATCCACAAGTGTTGGAACTTGGTGTGGCTGCCCTAATATCTTTTTCCTTATCCCAAAGTAGAAAAAGGTGAGAAATTTTGAAGGATTTTATAGTGGCCCTCTTATTGAACCATCTCTTCATGATAGCTTGATGTTTAGACATGTGTTCCAATGAAACTTTTTGTTTCTCATCCATCTCTAAAAGATTCATCAATCTAATTTGTACTTTTTTAGCATCTTCAACATACCCACTCATGAATTTCAAAATAGGAATCCTAAGGTTGAGTAGGAATACTAGCTCTTGTCTGTAGACAAGAAAATATGGAGATGTCCCCAAAGCATTCTTGACCCTTACTCAATCTATCCATAGAGCATATTTGAGTTGAGTATGCCAATCTTTAGGATTCTCCTTTAATAACCATCTTATTACTATGATCAAGTTCTTGTTTGTAGATTTAGCTATCCCATTTCCTTGCGGGTGATAATTTGACGAGAATTTGATAATAACCTAATTTTCAAATTCACACTGAGTTAAGAAAATAGATGCAAAAAATAATCCATTATCACACACTAAAGTGGATGGAATCCTAAATCTAGTAATAATATGTTCCTCCAAGAAGTCTATTACCACCTTAGCACTAAAATTTTTGAAAGTTTTTTCTTCTGTCCACCATGTGCAATAATTAGTGGCTATGAGATTATAAGTATGTCTAGTTAATGATGGTGGATTAACTAGACCAATAAAATCCAACCCCAACTTTGTGAAGGGGCGTATCTTATACATTGGTTGTAATAACATTGTCGGGTGTCTTTCTTTATTGGTACCAGTTTGAGAAATATGACAAGAACATATGTGCTCAAAGGTGTCTTTGAATATCTTGGGCCAAAAATAACCTGATCTTTAAATCATATGAGCGGTCATCTCTGCTAAACCATGTCCTATACCATACTTATCATAAAATTGTTCTAGGACTTCCTTCGCTTCCTCACATCCTAAGTGTCTCAGATTCATCCCTTCATAATTTCTCTTGTACAACATTTTGTCTTGCAACATATAGGATGAATAGTTCTTGCAACATCCCTATCTTCATCTTCTACCATTACCTAATTATATCATGAATATCCATCTAAGAAAGACATCGTTCTTGAGCCATTCACTATTTGTAAGACCTCATCTAGCGAGGGCAATGGGTAGTTGTCCTTTCGAGATGCCAGGTTCAAATTATGAAAATCTATACAAAGTTGAATCTTATTAATCTTCTTTTGTACAGGGACTAAATTAGCCACCCACATAGAGTGTTACATAGGGAATATAATCTTAAAATCTAGTAACTTCTTGACTTCCTTCATTATCAAGGGCTTGAGGATAGGATTGACAGGTCTTTGCCTTTGTCATAAAGGTTTGGCATTAGTTTTCAGTGGAATATCATGTGTGATAATCTAAGGATCATATGTCTTCTATTCTTCATAGCTCCAAGCAATCAAATACTTATATTATGTAAGCAAGTTAAGCACGTCTTCCCTTTCTTGTGGATTGTATGCTTTCCAAATTCTTATAATCTATGGATCATCTTCTATTGCTAAATTGTATGAATCACATTTCTCAATCCCTTTCCCTTCAGTGGTCCTTTTATTAAACACTAATTCATCATGATCAAAAATGTGCTCCAACTCTATCATCCCCTTAGGAATAGTATTAGTTTTTAGATTCAAGATTTCATCTTCTTCTTGAGTTGTACCATCCTTAGGTGTTTCATCTAGAGTATCATCAATTTCTTGCCCCTTAAAGTGGTCACTACACATAATAAATTCAAGAATATTTTGATAATCTTGAAAGGCTTAAAATTTTATGATATTATCAAGAATAGATAGAGCAATAACTAATTCAACTGAAAATTGCTTTAATTTCGTTCTTTCAACTGGTTGTAATGCAATTGTTGAAATAGAGAGGGCATATGCTTCGAATAGACTTTATGTTCAAAGCTTCAAAATCATCTAGTAGATCCCATACCCTTTTCTTATAAGCAAGAAAACTCTTATCATTACATGAATATAATAATTTCACTTGTTGAATAAGAATCTTCTTCGACTATGAGAGCTGTAACTTCTTTCTTTAGTGTAAAAAGAAGTCCTTGAATCAATATGTTGTGTAGAAAGACTTACCTTTTGGACAAATCAACTCAATACCTGCACTAGTCCCTGACTTGCATTTGGAACCATCAAAGAAAAGTGTCCAAATTGGGTTTTCCTTAGGTTTTCTAACCTTATTCTTTTTTGTCCTCAGTTTTTCCTTTACTTGAGCTTGGAAGGATCATCTCTTGGGTACCCACTATAGCCTTTAGTGGGGTGGGCTTACTAATTTTCCATTATCATTCTTCAAAATTGGAAATGTATATTTTTCTTGTTTTTCTTGAATTTCACCTACCAATTCTTTTATTTCATCCACTTTGGGTTTTGGATGAATGATTATCGAAGTCCATCCCTGGCCTTTTATATACCATCTTCTTCTTTGTACTTTGATCATTCTAGGTGGAGGAGAAGATAAACCTCTACCATCTGAAGAAGTATCATTGTACAACACATTTAGATCTTCATTTTCCTCTCCAATCTCTTCAACTGTATCAGACATGTTTGTAAGACTTTGGTTTTTTGTAGGTTCATTTTGTGGATCATTGACTTTCTCTACTCCCATCATTTGCGTTAATACCTTAGCAACTGCTTCTTGACATGATCAACATTCAAACTCTAAATGGATAACTTATGTAATCAAAAAAATCCAACAAAGGAGGATATTGGGGTTAGCTTCTCCTCCTAGACACTGTAAATTAGCCATCATATGGTCTATGAATTGTGTCATGACCTCATCTTTGGGGATTGAAATCATGAAGTCCATATCTTGATCATTTGATATTTTGATAGTAGTTCTATCAAAAACCACTACCTTTTAGGAGCCCAAAATTGTTTGTAAGAAGGCTACTACATTAGGAGCATTATCTTCTATAATTATCTTTTTTAACTCTAGCTCTAGATCTATTTTAATTTGATTATTCAAACCTTTCCATGGCAGCCAAAGCTGAGTAAAATCTATGGAAAACTATCCTCTTAGGCATTTCATCCATTCTCAACTTAGGAGTAATCCATATGTCTCTAGGATATGAACCACATGTATATCAATGACATCTTGAATCCATGGGTCGACTATTAACTATATTCAAACATCTTTTAATATGCCAATGACCTTCACCTTTGTTTTCTCCAACTATATCACTATTTGGTTGGTAGGTTGAGGGCTGACTCCTAACTTTTGCACTATAGAAAATGGCATGTTGTTACATGAAGCTCCTAAATCAATAAGGCAATTGTGAAGATTCTTCACATATATTTTGATGCTAAGCAAAAATAGGGGCACCTCAACCTTCTCCTTAAACATAGTGGCAATGCCTTTGCAACATTAACTTGTTGAGATACTATCTTTTGAGGGACAATATTCATATTATGGGATACCTTTGTATGATCTAGAGTCTTCATGAGTGCTTCTCATTGTTGTGGAAAATTTTGCAACATGTTAAACATGGAAATATTAGCCTTGGTTCACTTCAAATCTTCTACGACACTATACTTTTCAATAGACCAAGCAAGGTTTTTCAATATTGTTGGCACATTTACTTGGTTCTAATTTTTTTGTCCTCCATATGGTGGTTTAACTGGTGCTAGATTGCTACTCACTCTTGGATTAGGAGGAGTTGGTTGTAGTGCTAGAGGAATTCCATCTATTAGAGGTTCCTTTCTACTTCTCAAGTTGTACTTATTCTAATTTTCATTGCAAAAAGGAAACATCTCTTCGTGTTGAAGGTTGGGTTCTTGGCTAAATGGGAATGAGAATTCTTCATTGACTGGTTGTTCTACCTCTGTACTTTGTGCAGAATCATAGGATTCTAATAGCATAACATTAAATTGCATAGGGGGAACATTGATGTTTACCTATGAATTTTTAGTCATTTCTTGATTTCCATCATAATATGAACCATCATTGTTAGATGCATTTTGACCATCATCATATTGATTGATATTTTTATACTAAACATTATTGTTGTTACTATCTGTAGGGATGCTTCCATTATTCAGACGAGTATTCCATTGTCAATTTTCTCTTTGGTAAAGATTACTTTTGTGGTGAACATTCACTTTTTGGTAATCCTATCTCATGGGTCAATAGTCATTTGGTGAATAGCACATGCAACATAAGCCAACCATGTCACCAGATATTTATTAGATTTGGGTTCAACACTCATGGTAGTCACCCATTAGTTATCACATGATTGGTTAAAAATATCGGTCCAATTGCCAATGCAATATATATTTTGGATACATTTATTTTAAACATTTCACCAGCTTTTGAATGTTTTTTTCTTATTGGCCCGTGTTATTTTTCCATTACTAAAACCAAATAATTTTCCCTTGGGTTGGGTGTTGCCTACCATTTTCTTGACATGTGTCAATCACCAACCCCATTTAGCTAACTGTTTCATAGCGTGGGCTTGCATAGGAAGGTGCACTTTACCTATGTTTGAAATTCTCGCTTGTTAATCTCACATAATTTGCCAACCTAGATTGGACTATAAGATATTATTATTCTGAACAATTTGCTATTTTCTGATCTGGAGACTAATATTTCTTATTGCCACCAAATTTTAGAGTGTTGATTGCATTACCCATTGACTCATGGACCTTGGTTTTTGTAAAAGGCAAGTGATTCTTAATTATTATTTTATGTCGATAGTGGTACTACCATACTGTTATAGTGGTATTGGTTATTTTTTAGTTTTACTGTCTAGTGTCCACTGGTGACTGTACATCTCACATGGTAAGATAGCCTATAGGTTTGTGAATTATATTGGGTAGTACCGTAGATTGTAGTACCATAGCAGTAGTACCATTTTTTAGAGAATGAATCATATTGTTGTTATTATATGTAGTCCATGTAGTCTACTATCACTATTCATAGCCTTAGAGTCATCACTATTTGAGTCATTTGCTCAACAACTAAGTTGATTTAATTTTTGCAACCTTTATTAGTTTACAATGTCAAGCAAGAGGGGTAACAAGGGTTTTGGTAGGATCCCTAAAGCCAAGAGAGGCCACCACTACCAAAATATAGAAGCATAATGACATATTTTTGTGGTGGAAATGTTGGCAACCTACAAGATTCACAAGTTAGATATCCAGTGCTTATTGAAAAAGGAGATTCATCACAAGTTGGAGACGCATACTGTATTGAAGTTGAAGTTGGTGAACCTGATATGTTAGTTGAGAATAAACTTGAACACAATATGGAGGAACTTCCCTTGAGTAGTGACTCAAAAATTGATATTATAGAGTTGGAGTAGGTCCTAGACTAGTCGAGTGAGAAAACCAAAAGTGATTCCATAAATCATGTTCATACACAAAAGGGGAAAAGAAAATTGGAATCAAAGAAAGATCAATCTTGTTGAGATCTATCCAAAAGGAATTTTTAGTTGTTAGAATGGGTGGAAAAGTAATAGTTCATTGAACCAGTGGCCAATCCAATTGATGGTGAGCCTCTTGTAGAATGTAGATGTAAGATTTGCACAAAGATAACAAAGAAGGAGAAGAGGTTGAAACTTAAACTTGATACCATAGAAAAGTATGTCAGTAATGTTTACAAAAAGGAAACTATAGATGGAGTTGAAAAATTTGTGCTAACTTGGAGAAAAAAGGTCAACTATTTGCATATCGAGAATGTCAAAATATTCAAGTTACACCAAAAAATACAGGAGAAGTGTTTTGTAGTAAAAGTTTCCATCAAAGATTTCATTGGGAAAGCAATGGAAGTAAAAAATATGAGAAAAGTAGTCAACTAAGTGTGGTCTTTTATATTTTGAATAGAGGATGTCCTATGATAGACTATCCTTCAATTACTACCTTATTGCACTTTTTCAAACTCTGAAACTATTCGAACAGTCACTAGTTAGTAAACAACGGGTGGGAATGGGATAGATGTCTTGCACAAGTTGAAAAAGAAGACATGGAAGAAAAAATAAAATGCTCAAATTTCATTGCACTATCTCTAGATGAAGTTACAATAATTGATAATACTTGTTGGGTGTTCATGCATGTTTATATTGTAAACACTCTTTGTCTTTAAACCTTTCTACTATCTATTGCTAAATTGAATTATAGTATGACAACTATAAATTTATATGATTTATTAAAGAGTACTCTAATTGAATGTGGAGGTTTGGATAAAATGGAGATTGCCAAAAAGTTGGTGTGTGTTGGAGTGGATGGAGCTTCAATTATGCAAGGTCATAAAGGCAGTCTTTGCAAAAAGATCAAGAATGATTTGGCACCCTACGCTATTCTCATTCATTGCACGTCCCATTGAATGAATCTAGCTTTTGGAATTGTCAGCAATTTTGGTTGTGTAAGTAAACTAAAATCTCTAATCAAAGAGATTTACCAATACTTTTGTCGAAGTCCAAAATGAGTCCAAGAATTTCAACACTTTGCTTAAGGACTTATTGATGGGAGGAAGCTTCTTAAAGACAATGATACTAGATGGATCTCTTTGGATGGACCAGTGCATCAAGTAATCTCTAAATATCCTTCATTTCTTGGACTAATCCACTCCGTGTGAGATAGATTCCCTCAGCTATATTCAAGTCTAACTAATGTTAAGATACTCTCAACTTTAGCAACTATTCTCCCCATGCTACAAGACATGATAAATATTATAAAAAAGGTTCAATAAAGAGCTATGTACATTACAGAATATAATAAGCTACATAAAATGACATGTAATAGCTTGGATAGTCTATATCGATTACTACCATTAGATGAATCAAAGTTATGCAAAGTGGATAGAAATCACATATTTGAACAATCCTTAGAACTTTTTACATATTGATGCAAACAATGAGGTTTATGCCAGGGTACATGGAGTTGACATACCAATGTAGTACTATGTCCATGTCAAGCTTGACTCCAACCCCAACAAAGTAAGAAGTGAAGTTGAATTAGAATTAGAGAAGGAACTTTCACATGTTACAAGTGAAGACTTCAAGAAGATCAAAGACTCTATCCTTGACTTTGTGAAGCAAGCTTGTTACAATATTTCATCATAAATTAGATTTAGATTCCCCCTAGAGGAACTACTTGAAGCAATGTCAATTGTTTTTCCACAATATTGGTCTCTAAACTATTCGACTAATTTTTGAAGAAGGATGACAACTTTGATTCAACAATTTTTCAAACCTAAAGTAATCAATCGAGTAACTATAAATGGAATTTTAGACAAATCTTCACTAAGAGATCAATCATATTCTTTCACAAACATAATGAGGAGACAATATGATCTTATGGAGAACCCAAGAAGAGGGAGCAATAACAAAGCTTTAAAAAAACCTTGGTGAAAGAAATTAGTTGAGAGAATCAATACCAAAATATTTCAATCTTACCAATTTATGTTTGACAATGACATTGGGTTTAATGGAGGATAAGAGAGTTTTGAGTACTTTGGGCTTCCTAAAGTCAAAGGTTAGAAACAAATTAGACAAAAATTTGGATAATTGTTTGAGGCTCTATAATTCTAGGTATGAGGTAGATAGTTTCCTTTATGATAGGGCTCTCAACATTTGGAGAAACCAATGTCAAAGAAGAGGAATTGCCAACATTTCAGACCCAAGTAGTAGTGGCAGTGGCAGTGGTTCATGTCCTGATATTGGAAGCAATGAAGATGACGTTGACTTTGGCATGCATATTGATGTTGATAGTGAATCTAAAGAAAACAAAATGAACGATGAAATGTTCTATGCAATAAATGAGGAGGATTCTGATGATAGTAATGTTGAGCCAGTCTAGGACCAAAGGCAATTATAGCAACTTCTCAACCTCAAGTTCTAACTTCTGCGTGAGTCAAGCAGTAGGTTAATAGTAGTAGCTCTGATCTAAGACTCTATCTACTAATTAATTATTCTTATAGAAGTCAATTTATATCCTTCATTCACTATCCTTTTATAGATGCTTAATTTTTTTTTTGAACATGTTGATGTTACAAATTTACATGTTGAGATTTTCATTGATTCTAGTTTCTTTAAGAAATTGTAACATAATGCATTTAATAGAATAAGCTCTATTTAAAAAAAAATGTATTATAATTTATAATTATAAATCAGCCTATAACATAATACATTTAACAATTATAGATAATTACAACCCTTTGCAAATGACTCGATGTCAAATTGAAATGACCATTGACCCTGAATTCCCTTTTGGAGATACAAGGGAGAAACAATAACTGTAGGTTAGTTTGTAATTGTATATATAATCATATTATTACTACATAATACATTATGTATATACAACATAGTTCCAAGAATCATAGTGATTCATGTGATTCACACAATTCGATGATTCGATTCGAGCTTGCCGATTCTAATTTGATTCTATTTCTTGTTACTTTGGTATACATTTATATTTCCAATTTGCGACATTTCCATTTGTACAATTTTTTCAAGTAGTAGGGAAATTTTTTCCATTGACTCTAGGTAGTAATAGTATGTCAGTGCCTAGCTGGCCAACTATCCTAATATGCTGGCTTTTGATTCTTGTAACAATTAACATTAAACAAAGTTGAAATTAAATCCAAAATTTGAAATTAAAAAGAAACAAGTAATAGAACAATTATCATACTATCACTAAGTTGTTACTTCTTATTCTATCAGTTATGACTACAACTGACAGCAACAATAATAGTTTGAGAAGATGACCCAACTTCAATTAATTTCTTTAGGGTGCTCCATTCTGCATCATTTGGAAGATCCATTTGTTTGAGGTTGTAGCTAAATAGTTGTAACCTCATCAACAATGAATACTTCTAAGAGATAGTTTTACATGAATCAAGGAATTTATCTATAACTTCATTTATTGTTGATAGTGGTTTGATGTAACTTGCAATTCTTTCTGGAGTGGTTTCCTCAGGCAAGTTGCCTAAATCAAAATACATGCTGTTTTGCAACATTTTCATGTAATTTTCTTTTCCAATGAATCTACCATCTAAGTTAGTTGGATTTGGTAATCCAACATTTAGCAAGTTTAGTATGATGTGATTCATCTTCATCAAGTCTTTGGAAGTAGATATGAGAGCTTGAGCTATTTCCATTACTTGTTCACAATTGTGACAGACATCAATGGTCATTATAGAGGCATACAAGCAGTTCTTTATTCCAAGGTTTGCCAAATCCCTGTCACTAGATCTCTTTACTATATTTAAAATTTGGTTAGCAAGATTTTTTAAGGAATTGGTGAAGATTTGTCTATTACACTAAATAAAATTTTTTACATTTTCAAAGACAAGTCTGAGATTGCTATTTAAATCAAGCCATTCAAACAAGCTATCACTATTCTTCATTATTTTTTCCCAATTTTCTTGTTTGATAATCTTAACTATGTTTATTATAGTATCTTTCACATGATGGTCTTTAGAAGAGGTCTTTCTATTTTGTGCAATTACATTCTCCATCTTTTTCTTCATTTTAGACATCTCTTTATCACTCTTTTTTTGTATTTCCCCTAGTTTCCCTTGCCAATTAGTTTCTCTCTTCCTCTCATCATCCAATTTCTTCTTCAAATCTTGGATTGTGTTTGTAGTAGTTACCTCTTTTTTCTTCTCATCCTCGAGTTCCCTTTTCAAATCACGGATTATCTTTGTAGTGGACTCCTCCTTTTTCTTCACATTGTCCAATTCCTTCTTCAAATCATGGAGTCTTTGAGTAGACTCCTCTTTCTTCATGTTCTCCAATTCCTTTCTCAAAATGAGGATTTTTTTTGCAGCTAACTCCTCTTTTTCCTTTGCATTCTCTAATTCTCTCCTCATATGGTGGATTGTGTTAGTGCTTGTAGTAGCACTAGACTCTATTTTCTTCACATTCTCCAATTCCTTCTTCAAATCAAGGATTGTTTTTACAATTGACTCCTTTTTGCTTCTTCATATCCTCCAATTCCTTATTCAAATTATAGATTGTGTTTGCACTAGACTCCTCTTTTTTCTTCTCATTCTTGAATTCCTTTTACAAATTATAAATCATACTTGCCCTAGACTCCTCTTTTTTCTTTTCATTCTCCAATTCAATCTTCAAATTATTATTTTTCTTCACAGTAGAGTCTAGGTTAGTTTTCAATTTATTGTTGACCTGTGCACTACTCTCTAAAAACTTGAACAACTATGCAATAAAGGCTTGTTCATGTTGAAGTCCTTTTTGGCACTCATCCAATTCTTTAGTCAAATCTTGCACTTGTTCATTCATTTGTTCTTGCTGGAGAATTGCCTCTATAGGAGAATAATTCTTTATCCTATTTTGCAATTCTTTAAACCTATTATTAGCTACTTTCTCCTTTGCCTTCACATTATCAAGGTCTGCATGCAACTTTTCTATTTGCTTTGTAAGCCTTTTGTTCTCCCTCTCCACTTTTATAAGTGTAGAGTAGACCATTTTGTTGCTCTCTTTTGATATATTGATTTTGTTAATATTTATCACTTTTGACAAATCCATTTGAATATTGGTAACTTGTATATTTTTACAATATATTACATTTTCTGGTGGATTATTATCTCTACCTAGGGGCATAACAACCATGAAGTTCATCATTTCATTGTTTGGATCATATGTTGGAAATATTCTATTAGTAGATCCCTAACATTCAAAAAATGCATCACTTTTCAAAGTCTTCATAATTTACCTATTTCTTTCGCTTGTCTATTCAAACTTTGATGCAAATTCATTCAAACTAAAATTTGGGTTTGTTGACACAATTAAGTGCTTGAAAGGTGAATTATCAATTGTATCATTGTATGATCCTCTAACTCCAGTTAAAATTACTCCACCTAAAATTGTATTTTTAGGATTGCTAATAGACTGAAGATGGCCCATTCCATATCCTAGCATTTTAGGACTATTTTTTGGGTTTTGTACAGAAGCTATGGGTGCATACATTGGTGAAGTAATTGCTGACATTGCTAGCAGTGTAATTGTCATAAATTTTTGCTTTTTTGAACTAGGTTCATCCATGCTAGTGCTAGTGTGAGTACCTGTGGGATCAACTACAACTAGATTTGAAGATTTAATAAATAATTTGTTGGGATGACATTCATAAGTAGAAGTATAATGTTTTTTTCCCCTTCTAGATGAATCATCTTCAATCTTAGAGAGTCTAATGATTGGATTACATCCTCATTTGGGTGGGTCTAGTACTCGAGCTGGATTTCAAATCCCTTCACCACTTGCACCAATGGGCCCTATACCTTCATAACCCTTTTTTTGTATCATAGTTACCCCTTTACTATACATTTTTTTTTAACAAAATCATTCATTTGAAGTTTAACAATATCTTTAAACTTGGTTGACCTAGAATACTAAATACCTTGAGTGTTAGCATTAGACTTGAGGTCCTTCTATCTTTCATTATCACTGTCACTACCAAAATCATATAGTACTATTGGATGCTCTTTATTCCAATAATCATTGAAAATTTCATCCTCCTCAATTTCATCAAAACTAGTTGATGTCCTTGGTTCACCCAAATTTTCCCTCATTTTTTGAAAATCAGTCATCTTGGTTTGACACCACAAAGTAGATGTGCATGCCTCTTTAATTGCTTTCAGTATAGACCTCTTAGAAGGTTCAGATGCTTTCTCATAGAAATTTAAGTATGTTAGTGGCTTTGATTTGTGCAATGTCATAATTTGGGATGATAATTCTTGCATTGAAATATTATTCTCTATTGCATGTTTCTCCATCTCTTTCTTAACCTCATCCCATGAATCCTTGTTTTTTAACCTTTCTATCAATGGCATCTCCCGATGTTGATATTTTCTCGTAGATTTTGCATTGGAAATAAATCTCATTTTTATTATGTTCAGTGGATCATAATTCTAGTGACTGACAAAATCAAAGCCAAAAAATGTTACCAATTAATTTTTCACTTTGAAAGCCTTTCTCTCAAATGCTAGACCTCCAATTGCAAAAGGCAGGGAAGGAAATATCATTTTCTTTTGTTTACCACTAAAAAGTTCATCTGTACTCTCCATCTTTCATACATATTCCAATGCAAAAACCCTTTCTGTAACATGCATTAAAAGTTTGCAAGGTTCAACTACTAAACTGTAAAACCTTAAGACAGTGTAGTCTTCCATGAAGAACTAGTCAGCCAATTGAATATGACTTCCTAGTTGAATGCAATCTTTACAAGACACAGGCAATCTAGGCATCAAAGTTCCTATGATTTTTTAGTAAATAGGTGCCAAAAAGAAGTCTACAAAATGGTTGTAGTTTTTATTTGAAGTAGTCATCCTCATCTTATTTGTCCACTCATATACTAGACTTGGAATCTTTGATTTCTTCTGGTTTTTCTCATCAAACTTATAGACCTCAATATCAAGTTTGTTGTTCTCTATCTCAAATATTGCGTGATGCTTTGCTAAAAGAAGGTAGCACAAGTAACTTGTGAGCCTAAATATCTGTCTTGCCTGTAGTTGTACCTTGTTTAATCATTAGTAATTGTTGTTGCATAGATTCAACAATGTGCTGAACAAAATTATATCTTACATCTACCTTCTCAATTGATTGATCTCGACAATGGATATTATAAATCATTTCAAGAACACTGGCTCCCACTTCCTTGTTACTATCCAATCCTAGACAAAATGATAACAAAGCAATAGTATTCCAAACCCATGGCACAAAAATATCATACTGATAAGGAGGCTTATGGTCTATGTCCAGTGTAACACTAGTAGAGGACTTTGAATTTATTAAACCCTTAATAAATGAATATTGAAAAAATCTTTCTAGTTTTTCATAAGCTTGTGCTAGTTTATGCAAGTCAATGTGCTCATTAAAGCTTTCTAGTTTAAACCCTAGCACCAGGTCTAACAGAGTGAAAAATTTACTCTCAGTTATGGATAAAATTTCCTCCTTAGTGTTTTGGTTTACAATTTCCTTTCTATTTTTATCATAATTCTAAGTGTATAGCATTACAACTTTATGGCAAGGGAATACTTTGGGTACAACAAGGTTTGCTAATCTAGTAACCAGAGCAACTAGTTTATTTGTATTGCACAAATACTGTTGTTATATTTGTAATAATTTCTCCCCTTTAGTGGATCTTTCCACTTATTAAAAAATGAATAAATGGTGTTGTTGTTTGATACTCAAGTTTCACACTTTCAGTCTTCAGAACACAAAATGGAATTCTACTAGTCTTTGAAAAATTCAAATTTGAAAACCCTATCATATCAAACTCAACATGGAGAACTTTCAACTTCATACTCTAAAAATATACAGGGTTAATAGTTAAAAATTAAAAAGAAAGTATTAAGTAATTAATGGTTTAAGTACTTTACCAATAATATGTACAATGTACATGTAAATGACATAAATAATCAAGACTCAATAATTTAGTAATGTACATAACAATAATAAAAAAAGGTAAAAACTTAGTGCATTGATATACATTTGAATAAATTTGTTCATTTTAAATAAATAAATTAATAAAAATAGAACTTAATTATCAATGCTTCGATATAATTTTAGGTGAATTTGTGGAGTGATATCACTGTTGTCAAGAGTCATCCAGAATTGCGATATGTGTCAATTGTGACATTTATCAAGGGCATGTGTCACAATTCTAAATGAATCTAGGCACATGAGAAAGCATTACCCAAATTGGCCTGAAATTTGTCTCAGGCAGTTGATCTTTCTTTTAGTCAATGGTCAAGATTTCAATTTTTGGATAGAATCTTGTAGTACACGTGTCCCGATTTCAAGTTAATTTAATTATTTATATAAAATATTATATATATATATATATATATATAACATAAAATATAATTATTATATTAATAGTTATAATATAATATAAATAAAGGATTTTCTTTTGTATTATAGAAATGATTTTATTTTCTATCATAAACTTTTTATTGTAAAGATGATATGAAAAATTGAATGAAGATATATTAAATTTCATAAAATAAAATTGGTGCAAGATATGAAACAAATGCAACTACTATTTGCCTTTAGTTTTTATATAAATCTAATTTAAATTTAATAAATTTATTATAATATGTAAAATATTTTAATTAATAAAAATGTAATATAATTATATTTTTCTGTAATGATGTTAATTTAAACTTAAATTTTTTTTATTTTATGAATAGTCATTTTCTATTAATAAAAATATACTAAGAATACAATTCACAAAAAGGGGCCGGGGGATACAAGATCACCTTGTGAAAGAGTTCACACGGTTGAAGCTAGACTTAATAACATGGTGTCAGCTAGAAACAACAACTATTGATTAAAAAAAAAAAAACATAATAAGCAACCTCAAGTAGCCACAATAGTGCCAACTGAGGGAGGAGGATCATCTTTGTCAGAAAAACCCCACACATCAGTGGGATTATGGGGTGGGCTGGGAATAGTCCAACCATCATCATCAGTAGCAGGATTAGTGGCAGTCTCCTCATCTTTAACCTCGGGCTGAGAAGGATAAATCACCAGGGCCAAGCGAGGATACTTTCCATACTGCACCTGCTGAGGACCAAGAGGAAGAGTTAGGGACTAGCCACAACCACCACAGGATTGGGAAGTAGAGTGGCACCTCCATCCGCCACCACCACCACTAGGAGAGTGGTGGCAAGAAGCCAAGGAGCACAATGTGTGTGAGTGGTGGCCTGAAGACTAGTGCCAAGAATGGCGGCCATGAGGTATCAAGACATCAACCAAAGCATCAGGAGGCACTCTATCAATAGTGCAGGGAGCATTGCCCCAGTGATTTAACAACTCCTATAGGTGAACAACTTCTAGGGCAACCTTATTATCTTGCACCTAGATTTGCATAATAATATTGTTACAAATGCATGGCTTAGTGTACATAGCAATGTTAACATCCAAAAAACTATGGGTGAACAAAACAACATTCCTATCTTTCCATAGAGAAAAAAAAAATTCCATCCTAAAGGTATGCCAAATTTGGTTGAACTTCTGAGGAATTCTGGGGGAATTACCTAGTAGGATTAAGTGCCATGAAAATGGTTTTGAGCCTAAAAAGCTTGAAAAAATCATGAATCCAGTGCCAATAATTTTGAGCATGCTTACAAAACTAGAATATATGCAAAAATGACTCTGGTTGACCACAAAAAGGGCATCTGGGATCAGGAACCCCAATTTGGTTGAGCTGAGGGCCTAGGGGAAGACCTTGGAAGGAAAGGTACTAAGCAAAGTGGGCAATCTTGGGTAATATAATAGCACTCCAAATGGTGTCAAAAAATTTTCTCCATTGAGAAAGTGAAGATTGCAAATGCCAGCACTGGTTAAGTGTGTCCACCATCAGAAGGTGGGGAAAAAGCTATCTATACCCCATATTGGGTTTGTAATTGGAAAATAGAGTGGACGGATACCACTTCTAATCATGCCACCAAGGATGGACAATTTGAATCCCCACTTTATGAACTAAGTGTATAGGGATGGAAGATAGCAGAAGGTGAAAATTTGACCGATCTATATTGGCAAGGTGGTACTGGACTTGCATATCTTCCCATGACTTGAAACTCATGGTGAATCTTGAGAAGAGATCCTTAATAGTTTAGATGCCTCATTTGAAAAAATGTAGAGCACTGACACTGTGAGTCTTGGCAAGAGGAGTACCTTGAATGAAAAATAGGAGAGACCACCAAATGTTCTATTGATTCAAGGAGAGCCCGTTGTGAAACTCATCTCCAGCCCAACAAAGCCAAGGCTTAATTGCTTCCCAAGCTTTCCAGATGCTCTTAATAAAAAAGGAGCCCTATATGGCCATGGGTTCATGTATGATGAGAAGGGTTTGAAAACCAATCCCCTTCCATGCAAGCCTATTAATAGGGAAGCTGGAAGAAATACAGTGCTGAACTAGAATCTTCCAGGCTTCATCTCCAGAAATAGCTTGGATAATCTATTTTGCACAAAGAGAAAGGCCCTATTTCCAAGTGGAAATTAGGCCAAGACCACTAAAATCTCTTGGGAGACAAAAAAAATCCCAAGTAACTCTGTGAAAACCATGTTGATCAGAACCATAAACCCAAAGAAAATCTCAGAGCAAACATTCCAGCTTAAGATAGGAAGCTTTGGAGGGAGCCCAACTAGAAGAGTAGTACACATGAGTGGCTACCAGAATCTTTGAACAAATCTAAAATTTACCAGCAAGAGAAAGTGACTTGGTGATCCAATATTCAAGTTTTTCGCTAATCTTGGCAAACACAACATTCCAAAACTCCATTGGAGAACCTTGTAAGGTAAAGGGAATGCCAAGAAAACAGAAGATTTCCCTATGAGTAACCCATTTCCACTAAAACTGGTTGATCCAAGGTGGAGCTAGCAAGAATGATTGATGGTAGCAAAGCATTTTATGCCATTGAATGGTAGAGTCAGAGGCTTGACAAAACGTGTCCAAACAATTTAAAGAATTTTGGATGTTTTCTTCATCCTCAAGAAGAGTAAGAAAGGAATCATTAGCAAAATGACCATTGACTAATTGGGAGGAAGATTCAGGTGAGGAGATGCCATGAACCAGCCCTGAAGGCACATAATGAGCTAGCAAATGGCCAAAACCTTTAGCAGCAAGGACATAAAACACTGGAGCTAAAGGGAAACCTTGCCTGATTGAACAAAAAAGTCCAAAAGCCTTAGATTGCAAATTATTGATGGTAATGCAAGCATTAGCATCACCAAAGAGCATCTCCACAAACTGAAGGAAATTGGAACCGAAACCCAGAGGCTAAAGCATAGCCAAGATAAAGGGCCATTCAATGCAATCATAGACTTTAGCAAAATCTATCTTTTAAAAGATAGCCTACTACTTGGACTTGTGAGCCTATTCCATATCTTCCCAGACAATAATGATGTTGTCAAGAATATATCTGGACTTGATGAAGCCAGTTTGCTCAAGCAACACAATTAAGGGCAACATGTGCCTGATTTTGAGAAAGAGTGCCTTGGAAATGATCTTATAAGACACATTTAGAAGGGTAATGAGCCTCCAATTGCATATGTCCTCAAGATCACTAGCTTTAGGTATGAATTTGATATTCCCTTTATCTATAATTTCTCCTAAGCTTTTAGAATGATATGATTCAAGATAGACTTTGTACAGATTAGGACCTATTTTCTCCTAGTGGTGTTTGTAAAATTCACAAGGAAATCCATCACACCCAGGGGACTTGTCATCTGCCATGGAGTAAACTACCTCTTTGAGTTCACTGAGGGAAAGAAGTTGCTCATAGAAAGCACATTGCCCAACTACAAGGCAGTTTGGAGTAACAGAGATACACATTTTGAGAGCTTACTCCTGAGCAACTAAAGTTCCTTGCGAAGAAAAGATGTTCTCATAGTGATGAATGAATGCTTGCAAGATGTTGACAAGACTGGACAGAACATCCATTTCTTGTTTGATCTTTTTAATCCAAACATTGGTATGATAGGCTCAAAGATCCTAAAAGAACTCCTTTGATGCCTTATCACCAACCTCCAACTAGTGAAGATGGGCCTTGATTTGGGCTCCTCGGGTAGCATAGTTGTCAGCAATTTACTTGTGATGGCGAAGCTTGGCAAGTTGAATTTGCAAATCCACATCAAAGGGGTTGAAGGTGAGAGTCTCAGATGCTTTTTTGAGGGCAAGGGTGTTAGCCTCATAAGAATGTTTTTTGAATATAGCCAACTGACCCCCATAGATGCACAAGAATTGAGCAATTCTGGTAATGGCATCATTCCACCATTGAATCCATCCTCTTAGGGAATACAGACATGGCTCTAAATTCTAGACACGTTGGATGTGTGAGATGGTGAAAGCATGCAAAAAAATAGACGTGTTGAGGAAGAACTGAGACTAGGCCACCTTAGGGACAACCGTTTTCCAAGAAATGACAAAAGATATGAGGGAGTGGTTAGATAACATCACATCTAGCAAGGGAATGACAAGCAAATCTTGATCCTCAAAAAAATAGAAAAAATATTGTGTAGTGATCATAGCATAATCAAGACATTTTAATATGCAATCAAAGCCAGCTCAAAGGTTGGACCAAGTGTGCCAAACCCCACTATCCTGGTGGCAGTTGGTATTGGGATAAAAAAGGCCCAATTTATTGTGCATGTAATACTAGGCTTGTCTTTCCCTAGTTGTCTAGGGAAAGGGTAGAATGACATCTTTGTCAGAGGCCACTTCAACCATATTAAAGTCTCCACACATAACCCAAGTAGCTGGAGCCAAGTTGTCAGTCAACCAAGACCACATTTAGGATCTTTCCATAGCATCATTACAAGCATAAACATTAATGACTCCAAAAAAATGATTGTTAATGAAAAATAAAAGCCAAATAATTCTATGTGTGGGGTCAGAACCGTATGAAATAACAATAGAAGGAAGGCAAGGTGACATGCGAGTAACTACACCACCTCAGCCAGCTTCGTGCTAGAAAGAAAACATCATGCCATCCTACCAAATTATGTGGCATGCCAAAGAAAGCATGAAACTAGAAATTTTAACTTCTTGTAGAGAGAGAAAATCTAAATTACCAAGTCTATGATAGACATCCCGAACATAGTACTTTCAGGGGAGGTCTATGAGACCTTGAATATTCCATGAAAGGAAGTTCATGAGAACTCTTCCATATCATCTTTGCTCTCAAGAGATGAGTAGCTATAATGCAAGAAGGTAGAATCATGGTTGAAGTTAGACGAAAAACCCTCTGGACTTATAGCCTGATGCTTCACCTTTTGTATCTCTACATGTCCAAGAGGACTACGAGAAAACTATAGCGTTAGTGGTGCTATGGTAGAGGCAACAAGAGGATTTCACACCCTAGCCAAGGTAGAAACCCTAGTGGTTGCCTTGATCCCTTGTGAGCCAACAAGGTCTAAAACCTATGAAATTTTGGAAGTTGTTCCTTTGTTTGCCACTTGCATGCCTACGGTGGTTGGAACTAATGCTCCTATAGGGATAGGAAGAACTATGGTGACTATAGCATATGACTACTTGGGAGGCAAGGGATTTGAGGGAGCCTTGCCCTTATGCCCATAGTGGCCCATTCTTCCTTTTTCCCTTCGGCCTATTTGATAGGTGCCTCTTTAGGCATGGGCTTGACCCTAGGCATAGCCAGAGGGAAGTCCTTGATCTTGTGTTCTACAGACTGACACCTATAACAGGTGTTGGGAGGTTTAAGTAAAGAACCTTTTAAGAGAACGTTGTAGTCCCAATTTGAATTTTCATAGAATTCTTGAGATCCTTGGAATGATCCACCTCTACACAAACATGTCATTGCAGGTGGGAATTGAATAATTTCTCAAGCTCTTTGGTGACAACTTTGCCAAGGGCTTTGGCAATGGAATCAATGAAAGGCCAACAAGGTAGGGGTAAATCTAGGAACTCTACCCATACAAGAACCCTAAGCTTTTTATCATCTGAGACTGTGAAGTCTCATGACCATTTTTGAAAAAAAAGAAAAGAAGAACAAATAGACCATAGTTTGTTGTTAAAGATCGCGTTTGCCTACGAGGGGTTAGTGAAGTGAAATAAAAAAAACCTTTGGGAAGGTTTTGCACAATGTCAAGGCAGACTCCGTGAGGATTCCAACTCTTATTAACCCATTCTCAGAGCATAGCTTTAGGGGGAGTCCAACCCACAAAATAACCTATCAAGGTGTGCTGTTCTAACCAATCACATGTAGCATCAAATTCTTGCAAAGGAAGGATAATGTCAAGATTAGCTCGTGAAAAACCTTTGGGACAAACTTGCATGGACATTTGTTCGGAGGAGGCACCATTTTAGACCAGAGAAACAATGTGAACACCAGAAACAAATGGTTCACCACTAGCTGGAGCCATTATATCCTAGCCTAAAAAACTCCCACAGTAAATGCGGTGTGATAGGTGGAGTTAATAGAGGGAAAGTTTAGATGAAAAGTCGTACACAAAAAATTGAAAGATCGCATGAAGCAAGAAACCCTAGTAGAGCGAAAACCAATCTCAAACCTTAAATTTAAATTTTATTCATAAATATATTATATAATCATTGATATATATGTTCTATTACATATATATCATATGGTTATAATTATATTATATGTTCTATTATATAATAAGTAATTATAAATAAAAAATAAAAATATTTTTATAATAATAATAAATCTTAAATTATTATATAATATAAGTAATATTATTTTTAATTGAATGACAAAAAATATATTATAATTTATAAAAATACATTATTAAAATATAAAATATAAACCAATGCACTTACATTAAAAAAATAAAAATATTAACGGCAATGAATCACATTGAAAATGAAATATTTAGCTCATGGCCTTAAGCCTAGTACCTATCAAAAAGTACTAATAATTATTAATAAATTATATTGACAATAGTTTAATTTAAATAAAATAAATAAAATAAATAAAATTAAAAACTATAATTACAAATGTTATATTTTTATTGATATTTATTATTTAGTTTCAAAATAAAAATGTAATATAGTTTAGTTATCTATAAATTATTAACATATATTGATAATTGTGATAATTGTTTATAAACATAATTATTAATAATATTAACCAAGTCTTCGAATTGGCAATGATCAAACATGTGCGACGATTCTAGATGAATCTAAGCACATGGAAAAGGATTTCTCAAATCAGCCCAAAATTCATCTTAGGCCATCGATCCTTCTTTTATGCAACAATCAGGATTTTGGGTAGAATCTATGAGTACACATGTCTCGATTTCAGGCAGAAATAGACTTTATCTTCAATCTTTTAAAATTTGGCCTGAAATTGAGCTACAATTATTGAAAAGAATTTACATAGCATAGTAATTAATATAAAGAAAAATAAAAGAAATTGTTATCAATTATTATTATTTTACTTTTAAGCTTGAGCAATGAGCATGTCAAAATCATGATGTTAATTTAATTATTTATGTAAAATATTATATATATAATATAATTTATAATAATTATTATAATAGTTTTAATATATATATATATATATATATATATATATATATATATATATATATATATATATATATATATATATATATATATATATATATATATAAAGGATTTTCTTTTCTATTATAGAAATGATTTTCTTTTCTATCATAAGCTTTTTATTGTAAAGATGATATGAGAAATTCAATGAAGATATATTAAATTTTATAAAATAAAATTGGTGCAAGATATGAAATAATAATCACAATAGTTTAATGTAAATAAAATAATTACAATTTAAAAATATAATTACAAATGCTATATTTTTATGCATATTTGTTATTTAGTTTCAAAATTAAAGTATAATATAGTTAAAATATCTATAAATTATTAACATATATTGAAAATTATGATAATTGTTTATAAACTATTCTTTATCATTTAAGAGATTTCATAATGAAAGAAAATGTTAGGAATAGGTGACAAGATAGGTATGAAATAAAAATTTGACACATAAATTATCAAAATTATATTTAACTTTGTTAAGGTTATAATATATTAATCTTTAGTTTTCCTTGAAGCTCCATTTTTTTAACCAATCAGATTAAAAAAAAAGTTAATCATTAACAATTAACTATTTTTAACAAAGTCGCAGACTAATAGTAACATTTCAACAGTGCATTGAGAATCAAGATGCCAAAAAAAAACTTACAAAGTCATAGACTAACAAGAACAAAGATTTGAGAAGCCAAAAACTATTGTTTTCATTGATAATATTTTAGACTATACAATGTACATAATACTGATTCATAGCATAGATATTCAAAATAGCTAGTTAAATTAACCTGGTTTTACTATTTCATAATTTACAAAAAAGGCCAAGGCCCAATCCAAAGAAAAATATAGATATTTTAAAAACATTTTTTTTTCCCTAAGGCCAACAGATAAGGAAATAATATTCAGGAAACAAGGAACAGGGAACTAGAGAACCAATGAGGTTGGAAGCATCAACGAGCTGAGGGGTTGAGGACTTAAAGCCTTTAATAAAAAAGGTCTTCAAGTTTTTTTGCAAGGAATCTATTGGAGAAGATGATGTCACTGAACTTATCCAACCATGTGAAATCCATCTCGTTGATGTCATCTAACAACAACCACTTCCATAGAAATCCTTTTTGAGTTGCACCCACTTCTAATGGTGAGTCAATTGTCATTTGTTCATGCCAAGTAGGAAATGATGCTTATGTATAATGCACCCTATGCCTTCCTCCTAGCACTTGTCTGCTACATTTGCAAAAGGGATGTCAATGCTCGATCCTAGTACATACTCGACCAATACAAGAATTTTGACATCATATTCTAAAAATGTTTCCTTAAAAACATTATGTAGAAGCATTAACATGTCTATTTGACTGCCTCCAAGGTTGAGAAGAGACGCAAGGAAGTAGGAGGTAATATTCATGGACACACAGTACCTCTTATTATTTCTAGAGAATTCATGGCCAAGTACCATTAATATATGATAGTAGATAGAAGGACTTTGGGCATCTGGCTTGCAAAAAATGGCAAGGACATCATCAGGAATCCTACCCAAAAAGGGCTTTTGCAAAGCCATTGTAATGTATTTCAGGATATTTGGCGTATCCATGACTAAGATTCAAGAAACTTTGCAAAGTGCAACTACAAACCCAACTTAGATTGAAGAAAATGAGAAATGTTAATGAAATAAGAATTGAAGAGGCTATTTAATGGTAGTTGCATTTAATTCTTTGTGTTCGCGATCCTTCATATATTATTTTTTCATATTCCTATTGATTTTCAAGTGTGTGAAAGATCATAATGTATTGGCATTAATGTCAGACAATTGATAGAGACTGACATTGAGTAATTATTTTCATGCAAACCTTTCCATGTGTCTCCATTCCAGAGAGTTTTGTACCACTCTAGGTCTTTTCAAGTGAGTGACCCCAAGATGCATCTTCTATTGTTGATCTCTAATTAATCAATGATTAATAAAACTATTGTATTTACTATTAACAATATGAAAGTGATGGTAGCTGACTTGGTAATAGTGACATTGATATAACAATGTTACGACATTAATAATACTAATAATAATACACCTAAGAAAGTACACAAGTTGAAACTTGAAGTGACTACTCAGTAGTTAGTATAGTCACTAGCCAATACATGTGCGAATTTCACATTTAGATTAAACAATTTTTTAGTTTACAGCTGAAGATTAGCCAAGACCATTATTATTCATTTTCTTACAAAACAAGTAATTCGTCTTTGACATTATTAATTCATTTTTGGCAAAGGGAAAAAATAACCATCATTTATTTATCTGTCAGAAAAAAAAAATTAATTCGCCACATTTAAAATGATTTTTTCTAGGGCAAGACAAAAATTGCTAACATATAATATTTTATTTCCCTGTATGGAACAAAAAAATTGCCCTCGACATTAAAATTTTCCTACCCACAAAATTTTGGATTCGCCAGCATTTTAGGAATTTTTTTTGGGAGGGGTTTCTTAAAGTTATCACTAGTCTTTGGAAGCCATTATTATGATCAGGAGGATTGAATTTGTTCCCTCCATTATTGTTTCCTATATTGTTATTTCCACTATTGTTGTTCCCACTAAAGTTCCTATTATAATTTTGGCCATAATTGTTGTTGTAGGGATCAATGTTGTTCCTTTGAAAATTGTTATTCTATCCCTATGACAAACTTAGATGATTTAGCTCATTGTTCATTTATGACATAGTCTTTTTCATCTGACCAAATTTAGAAGTAAATCTATTATCTACTTCTATGGGAATTGCTGTCTTTTGTTTGAAGAAAGCAATTTCTAGAGGTTCATACCCTCGATATGTTAGAGCAGGGTTTTATGGAGTAGGTGCCTATTGTAATGGAACTAGATTCATAGGCATGAATTGGCTAGGCATTGTAGGTACTTCGATAGGGTATGTTGGCATTGCTGTGATAGCTTGGGTTGGAAGCATCAATCCTCCTCCATTAGGATTGGCTTGCTTAGAAAAAGTTATTGCTTCTGCAAAGATTTTTTCCAATGTATCAATATTTGTTGTAGGAAGTCTTCTAAGAAAGATAGTAGTAAGAGGGTCCATAGTATTTAGGTAAATCTGAATAGTTGCCTCAACTGGTATAGTATATGGTGTTTCCAATTTGTGATACACCATGTGAAAGTGATAGTTGAACTGTAAAATTGTCTTAGCTGGCTCCCTTTTGATTGATATGAATTTTTGATGTATTACCGCTAGTTTGATAAAAGTTTTGAATTGTTCTAAGCACAATTTTTCGAAGGTATCCTAATCTCCAATACATCTAGGTGGCAAATTGACATACCAATTGAAGGAAACTTCCCCCAAAGAGTAAGGGAATAAATGGAGGACTACATCCTTATTGGCAATCTATTTTTGGTTGCAAATTTCTTTGAATACTTTGATGTGGTTTTTGGTAGTTCATGTTTCTCCATAAATGAACCTTGGGAAAAACATCTCAAAATTCTTAGGGACGTCATGGAGTGCACCTCTCAAGTTAATTGGTGAGTCTACAATGTTTGCAAAAAAGGCTAAGTGAAGATTTGGTGGACCCAAGGGTAGTTTTTGTGGAGGTGGAGTCGAAGAAGATGATGAAAGGTTGAATTGAAGTGGTTGAATTCAAGGTATTCCTTTGTCACTATGAGGTTTGTGGAATTGCCTAAGCTCGAGAAAATAATTTGTACTTGGGGAAGACCTCAAAGCTCACTAAAATGAGGATTTTGGATAAAGATCCTCTAGTTTGCATAAATTCTGGAAAAAGTGCACCTTTGCAGAAGAACACTTTCTCACAAATAAGGTGCAGCTCATAGTTTAGCAAAGTAGTGCACCAGTACACCAGTAAAGCAATGCACCTAAATTTTCCAAAAAACTTAGAAAAAAATTTTAATTTGTAAAAAGTGAAAAATTTTAAATATTCGGCAAACTTTCCTTCTATTTTGAAAGTCAAAATGGTGGCCCTCCTTCTAGTGTCACTTATGTTGAGCTGTCATTATGCATGATGCTAAATGATAGGAATTCTTTTGAACTCTTTTGTTGAAAATTCAATCTTGTGAATCAATCCCAAGGTTCTGGGAGATCTTGTGACCTATTATAATCCACTCAATTGAAGATAAATGTTTTTGTTCATGAGGAGGCCTTTTCTGGTTCAAATGATTTTAGATGAGATGTAGAATCTATCCATTGCTTCAAAATAAACATTAAAAAAAATTATGTTTCTCTATTTTTTGTTTATTTATGAATGCAATCTAACAATGCAACTGATATGAATTCCTAAATTAACAAGTGGTTATCAAATCAAATAACAAGAACTTTAAATAAAATAATGTGAAAGTAAAATCCTAATGGATATAATCTATGGAAATAACACGTCTATGAGTTAAGCTTTCAGAGGAATTGGTGTGTAACTAAAGAAAATAGGAGTAGTGCTTCCTTGACCACTGATGCAATTATTGATGGACAACTTAATAACCATATGATGTTTCACTATTCATCAAATCACAAGGCCATAGAAAGTGCACTCACACAAGACAAAGAGTTATGGAGGCACAATTTGGTGATTTCTTCTTGAGCTAAATATGTTAATAGAATTTGTAAAACTGTAGCAAACACTAGAATTAAAAGATTGCACAATTAGAAACAACACAATAAAATTTTGGTTCAATCACAATTCTATGAACATAAATTCACAAAATAATGACACATTTAGACAAGAATTACTACACTCCAAATGTGAGCACCAAAAGCATAATATTATTGCAAAATAATGGCAGCCTAGATTACATATTACAATCTTGTATTTATAAAAAATCATCTCCTCAATTTGTGTTGAGAGTGAGAGATATCTTCATGCAATAATACTCTTTTATTTTATTAAAAAAAACTAATTATACACAAACTAACAATCTAACTGGTCCTTAGTAAGACTCCATCCATTTTTTATATTTAGTAATTCGATGCATGAGCCTTTACATGTCATAAAACAAAGAAATTGAGAGAAAATAGGAAGAAGAAAGCCTTCAATTGAAGTAGAACTGTCTAGAAGTGTCAAAATAAGAGGCTAATCCTTCACTGGGCATCTTTTAAAGTTAAACTACTATCATAATGCATTTTCGGTGCATGAAAAGCTCTAATTTTGGAACTAGCAGTTAACTGTTGGCGCACCTCTGGAAAAAGTGCACCTTAGAAGAAAGAGCATCAATGCACCTGTGCACCTCTGACTTCTTCAAAAAATTTCCAACACTTAGTAACCAAAAATTTCACCAACGCACCTAGCACAACAGTGCACTAGTGCACCAGCGCACCTCAGAGGTCCAAAATTACAAAATTTCACCAAGTGTCAAAATTGAAATTCTAGCTTCTTGGTTTTTCCCCTTGTCATACTAGAGCTATGTTTGGATGCTTGCCCTTGAATTTATCAATAATCTTCATGATCTTTGCTACATCTAGTAAATCCAAGGAATTATACTTATCCTTAACCTACTATTGATAATTATCTACCTCTATACGAGTGTCAACAAAATCCCCAACTTTAGTATCTAACTCCAGCAAGGCTTCTTATATCTTGAATGCCTGCCAAATATCTTCATCACTAGAAGCTTCACAAAAAGTCTTCCTAAATCTCTAAACTAACACCTCAATCAATATTAGCTTCTTTCGTGAATCATCCTCAAAAATGTCAAGACATGCATCACTATAATTTTTCTTTGCCTGCAAAATCTACTCTCAGGCTTGGTCTTTGTGTTGATGGATCTCCGCATGTAATGTTTCCATTACTTCGTTACTATTTGCTATCTTTTCAATCCAATCATCAATTAAATATAACTCCTCTATGATATATACATCTACAAGCTTTCTATACCTTTGTCCCTTTATGGCCTATAGTACCTATAAATATTTTCCCCATGCATGTACTTCATCCATAATACTAAAATCTTGCTTCAAAATTGCTACCATTTTATCCACATTTTCCTATATAGCATGAAGTAGCTTCAGATTTCCTTGGATTATGAGAACACCCTTTTGATTAAAAATTTCCTGCCATTATTAACAGGCATTCAAAAATGGATCCAACTATACTCCTCCCCTATCTCTTCTCTCTATTGCAACGTTCAGAGTATACTTGAGGTGTTTGAGATCCAAGGGACCAGAAACTTTGGCTAAATATCCTTTAATGATTTCATTTTGCCTACAAAGTGTCATTATTTATTAGTTCTACTCCTTCTTGCTCAAAACTCCTAAATACCTGCTTGATCACCATTGTGACCATCAACTTGGTTGTATTAAATGTGGGGTTTTCAACCATAACCTCTCTAATTTGATAATATTGTGGAGTCAAATCTTCTACATGTGCATCAATATGAGGAATAACCACTTGTGCAAATAAATCTTGGTTTCAATCATAGTTGATGAATGTTAATGCTCTAGTCTCTTTTGATGGAGACTCATGCTTCCTTAGAACCTCAATCAACTCAATCATGTCCTCTTCATCAACATTGAATTTTTTCTTTTTAATTATCATTTCTTTTCACAACCACCTCAGAACCTGTTCCACCAAAGGTCTACCTGTCGAGGATGATAGAGTTTTCTCTGCTACCCTTTTTCCCTTATTGCTCCTTTTTGGGGTTTTCTCCCTCTATGAAGGCTCTTCCTTTGTAGTTTCTATTTTAGTGGAGCCCATAGTTCTTAGCTTGGTGTCCTGGGGAGCTTGCTAAGGATATTGAACCATTTTCCCTTCCCTAGATAGTTCATTGGTTGATAATTGTTGTGACTATTCCTTTTGTTGCTTTTGAACTTGTTCTCCTTTGGTACTTGGAGGTAGGGGAGTAGTAGAGCCTTTATCCAAAACTAAATCTTGCAATGGGGATGAAGGAGCTATCTAAGGACCCTATGACTCTAGTGGCATTTGAGTCCAGTCTTCTTGTTGGGGCTCATTTGTCGGTGTATCGCTGATCTTGTGCCCAATCAATTTCATCCCTACAAGCATAAAATCAAAATCTGACATCTTAATATGTCGATACCCTCCACATCCCACTCATCAATCCATTGTTACATTTCATCCTTTGATGTAGTTGTCTGAAGAGGTTTTCCCAGGATTGATGGTGGTTTAATAGTAGAACTTCTCCTTCTTTCTTTCTCTGTGGCTCTTGCTAGTTGGCTTATCCTATTCAAAGGTAGATTGTCTTCATCATCTTCTTCTTCCTCTTCTTCATGAATAGGTTCCAGAACAAATGGGAAAGGAACTACCCTTCTGATCACCCTTTTCCTTTTCTTTATTGGTCTTGATCTTTCTTCCTTTCTTGGGTGTAGAAAGGGATGCTTGGTCAGTTTGTCAAGGTGGAGGGACCTCTTGAATCTCAACTTCTGTCTCTATTTGGCTAGGTGTAGTAGCTAGTGGTATTTGTGGATCATCTTGAGCTTGTGATGCCCTAATATTCTCAGACCCTTGTACATTTACTTCCTCTTGCTATGGTGGTGCTAGGATTCTACCTTCCTATGGCTCGAATCTTTGATGAGAACTCCTCTTTCTTTTTGCCTTTCCTTTTATCTCTTCAGGATGATAGTATCCAACTAGTTAGTCAAATTGGTATACTATTTCAAGCCTTATTGGTGACTGAGCTATAAAGGTAGGGATGGAAAATTTCTTCCTTCTACCTTTGGTTGGGTGGGCTTGTGCATGGAAAATTACTACCTCAGGTATTGGATCAAGTTTAAATGGTTTCTTGATCCAATCTTGCATCATTTTAATGACATGCCTCACCCTATAGTTAATATTAGAGTTCTCTTCTCTATCAACCTCAACATTCACTATGGGTCTTTCCCCAACTTTATACCTACCAAATATTGTACTCTCCCAATATTATCAAAACATGGCCTCAAAGAATCATACTCTTCTAAGGGATATTGATCACATTCACATTAAAAAAGATGAAATACCTTGCTTCTAAAGCACCCGAAATGATCCTATGGTTAGAAGCCACATCCAACAATGTTTATGTTGTTTTTTGACTTGGTCCTATGTAGACACAATCTATTGAGAAATCTCCAAGAGGACGAGTCTATCATAAGGGTACCTTGGATGCTTCTTTAGGTTGACCATGGTGCTAACTACCCTTGGATATGTAAATTCTTTGAACTGAATTTAATATTCTCTAAGTATGGTTATCTATGCTACTGCATCATTAGATAATCTCTTCACACAATCTCCTTCTATGAATCTGATTATGGAAAATATGAATGCATCATTCACAATTTTGTACACTTTTCTTTGCTCTGAGAGCTTCTTCTTCACAAACTAAGCATAGACAATGTATGGCCATGCTGGATCCTACATGCTACCTCTTTTGCATAACCTTGGATAATCTATTATCCTTGCGGCTAACAAGTATACTAGATATGAGGTCATATAAAATTTTCCTTTGTTCTTTACTATATCCAGCTGTTTACATAAATTCTCACTCAAAGTAGAGCACCAATCAAGTGGCATCTTTGCAATCTTGATAGTATCGATAAAATATATCATAAAGATATTCAAATGTCTTGCTGTTGGAAAACCCATAACCTTGCTAAAAAGTATAATTGCATATCCAATGTCTTCTTTCATATATCCTCTAGTCATGTCAACTTTATCAACCTTCTTTCCCATAGGAGTCTTCTCAATAAGGTAAGATGACTGAATAGTCTCTAAGGCTTCCTCAATATGCTATCAGTACCATCTTTCTACTTGTTCATAGGTAATCTTAATGAATTGATCTACATGTGGAAGATGGAATACCCTCTTGATGTTATCAAGTTTGAGATCACGAAGAATTTCCCTTGTAATAGTCTTCACAACTCTCGCCTCAAAGACAAAGTGTTCCTCAAGTGTCATTATAAGCTCAGAGGATTATGTCAACATTCAGTGTAAAGCTACATTTACTAGCATTGATCAGATCAACATAGAGACCAAAGGCTCTCAGTGGATTTGTTACAAATCCTCAAGAATTCCCCCAAATTAGTATGCCCTAAGTTTGTATCTTTAATTTTTGAGTAGTCATCCTAGAATCTCAATTTTGATGGAACACCTTGGAATTTGAAGATTACCAGTTTGGATGCCATTTTCTTGCCCATGGATGCTAATGAGAATGCCATTATATCTACACAAAAAGACATCCATTAGGTCAAAGAAATAAATGAATTACCCCCTAAATTTAACTCGCACAAAACCTTAGAAGTTAGAGGTCTCAAAAACACTAGAAAAACCTATTTTTAACCTTATAATGCAAAATCAAGTGCATTAGGAGAACAAAGAAAGTGTTCCTAATGCACATTCATTCTCAGAGTAGATTTCTTTTATGTTCATTGTAAGTCTTTCAAATTATGTGTGCATCAACCCACCCATATATGTGCATTGATGTGCACCTGATTCAGATTAATTTTTTTCAATCATTTCCACTATTTTAAAGTTTCCCAAGGTGCACATCAGTGGAGCTAGATGGGTGCATTGATGTGCACCTTGTTTTCTTTGACTTTTTAAAAAGTTTTTTATGTAAGTTTTCTGAATTTGAGCACACCTAATTAGGTGTGCCAGTGTGCACCCCTAAATGGTGTTGAGTTTTTCTTTGGGAGGTTTTTGTATGTTGGTGCATTTTGTGTAGAGAAAAAGGAGCTGGGAGAGGAGCAAGAAAGCCTCACCAAAGCTAATGTGTAGATGCAGAATGAAGCTTGTACTCAGTGCTAGCAGATCTCAGAGGTGTAATTGGAGGTGAATGTAAGAGTGAAGTGAGGAGGGGAGGAACCCCTCTTGCCTTATATATAGACCTTTTAAAGAGTTTTTAGGTGTAATTGCGTAGGTGTGCCTCTGTGTAGATATTCCTTAATATCATGCAAAGCCTCTCTCCAGTCTTTGGTGTGCTAGCACACCTCATGTGGTGTGCCTAGTGTGCCAAAAAAAATCAATACTTTAGCCATTTCTTTTGAATCTTTTGATTTTTTTGATCTTCAAGTTTTTAGATAGGACTTGGTTATGAACTAGGGGCTTATGGGGGACCTCAAAATGACTAGGATCCCAAATTTAGGAGTCTAAAATCTGAAAGTTAAAGTAGGGGGTGCCCATTTCCTGACAAGAAATGGGGTGTGCATTGTAAAACCACAACAAATACAACCCAAACTCAACATTCTCTCAAATGATCTTTATGTATTATTTGTGTGACATATGATGGATGCATTTCATGGACCCTATGGTCTTTATGGTCTTACCATTGTTGATCACCTCTGATACATACATGACACTTTATGAGTCCTTGAATGGAGATATGGGTGTGGCTTTAACTTGAATCTCTATGCTCCACCTTTGTTCATATATGATAATCAGGTTCTTTGGTCATCCTATGTGTAATCATCCTTCACTACCAACTTGAAGATCCTAGTTACTTGTAGCATGTAACATGCTTGAGCATTAAATTTTTTACACTATTATGATGTCCAATAGTCATTGCTCCAAATCATTCACCTAATTGGGTCGACATTCTACCAAACAATTTGCATGTATCCATTGCCATGCATCCTAAAATGATCTCCTTTAACAACCATCTGGTACATCATTTGAAAAAAAAAAAAATGTTTAGAAGTTCAAGAGGATGGTTAATGTTGGCAATATTCATATCTTCATGGTATACTATACAAAAACCAGCCCACACATTGCTAATGAAATAGTCATTTAGCAGAAATGAACCATGTGACTTAGTCAAATAAATCTTCATTTTCAAAATCTATTTCTTTGAACCTTGAATAGGAACATTATAAAATTATTTTCCTTCTATATATATGTGTTTTTTTTGTGTTGATGATCATACTTGTGGTTCTAGATGCACTGATTTATTCTCTGATTTACCAAGTCTTTCATTTCTTCCCATCAATTTAAGAATTCCACATAGATCTAACTTTGAAACTTTGAAACTTGAACTATTGAATTAGCTTTGAGTCTTCAAATTTATTATGTTGGACTTTGAATCTTTACCTGAGACATATCTTCAAGCCATGACCTCTAAACTCCACATTAGAACTTACATATTGTAGATAATGACTTTTTTAATGAACTTGTTTAAAGTGGTTTGAGAAATGCTCTTGAACTTGATGAACCTAGTAAACTTGTCTATGAAGCCATCTACACCTAGATATAATAATCTCTATACCTCTTCACTAGATCAATGAACTTTAAACTCAAACTATGTTCTTGGACCTTTGAACTATCGAACTCATTTCAACCTATAGAAGGAAATAGAGCCACTTTGAACTACTTTGAACCACTTCAAACCATGGTTCAAAGGAGTTCAAGACCATAAATCAAAAATTTAAATTACTAGGGGTATATAGGTACCAACATCATCACAAAAAAAGAACCAGCACCATGGGTACTCTCCACCCAACCATAGGCCTCAAAAGAGACCACCCCTGAGCTAGGGGGAACAAAGCTCAAAATGGATATCACATACAATCTTGCAAATGCATATACATTAGAATATAACACTTGAACAATTCCATCCCAAGGATATTTCACAATGGTTCACCAATGGAACAATGAACATAGGGCAAAGATGTACTTTTCAAATAGGAGACTTTTCATATGAAACAATATTTGCAATAAAAAATTTCATGCTCTTTTGGGGCTTTAATAAATCACCAAATTCCATGTCCTTTTGAGGCTTTCACAACCATCCTCAAAACACACTACCATAAGCTATAGCTTCCTTGGAGCCCATATTTCGTAAACTTCCTCATCTACACCATACTTCCCTTATCACCCTCGAGCAAGATATTAATGATTATGGCATACAATGGAGTCCACACTCCAAGGTTCTCAACTATATTGTCAAGCCCAACTAACCCATTCACCCAAGACTTCTCTTCCCTTCCCAAAGGGTGAGTGAAGTCTTGACACCCATAACAACATGCATGCAAAAAATTGTAAAAAAGAAAACAAAGTAAGAAAACAACGAGAATACAAACTTCATGCCCATCATAACACAACACAATGTGATACAAGATTATACCACACATATTTCTTACAATGAAATTATCACTTCATACATGCTCATGAATGCAATGCCATGATGTAACTCCAAAATGGAAGAAAATAACTACATGGCAAGAAACATCAACCTTGAATCCTTTTGCAAAATGGAAATGAAAGGTTGTAGAAGAGCTCCCTCCAAGCTTCCAAACCCTACGATTCTCTAAAATTAGAGAGTGGCTAGACAACTCACTAATTTCCCCCAATCTCTCTAAAAAGCCTCTAACTTCTCACTTAGCTAAAAGTGGCCCAAACAAGTAGCCTCCATTTTCTTACATCCTTGCGCCTTTTAAAAATTATAATCTTGATCAAGTGGGACAAGCATGTGAACTCTTCAATTTCAAAATGCTAAGAAAGTGATTTATTTGGAGGGTTCCCAAGGTCATCTAGACCTACTAATGATTAAATTTAGACCCCCAACCCATATTACTATTATGAGAGCACTTATTGTTCACCAAAATAACCCAGTAGGACCATGTTTTGATCCTTAAAAGTTAATAGGAAGTTGGAATTCAGATTTCCCTTGATGGAGACTTCTCCTAACACTCTACCACAAGGGGTTAACTTGAGTACTACATTGGGTTAGGTTTAGGTTACGTAAATTTTTCCCAAAACACTAAATGACAAGTCAATCAACACATGGACAACACAAGTGTCAAGTGACACATAAAAACAATACATTACATTTATAGTGACATGTCTCTATTTATATATGAATCAAACTATTACACACACATATAATTCATGTTTAGGAAATAGAACACATTACAATGAGGCTTGAAGATTTTCCACTGATTCAACCTTGGGTATGTCATGTTTATATGGTCTTGAGCCTTGGTTCCACATTGAATCCCATGGTTAAATTCCTACACACTAAACTTGAGCATCAATAGTCCAAGAAAATCATGTAAGCAATATGTAAATATGTTTAATAAATCATTATCTCATTCAAAATTAGGGTTTCATACATCATCATTTCCTATTAGCTTACTTTTTCCCTATTCATTTTCTCATAAAACATTCAGAACATTAAAATATCAAATTATTCTTACCAACATTAAACTTTACTTAACATGATCAAATTAATATTCTAAATAATTTCATAATCTATTTTCTATCATAGTGATAAAATATTGAATCCACAACTATTTAGGCTTCAGGCATGTGAATTAGGTCCTAGTGCATATCAAAATCTATCATTTAACTCTAATTTTAACTGAAACATTACAATTTCACATTACAAGCATTTCTAAAATTTAGTTTCTATCAAAGAAATTGCAAAAGATTATAACATGAATGAAATCATTAAGTATATCATTTATGTCCTAATGTGTAGACATATGTGTAGATCATCAAAATGTAGATATTAAAATAACATAACCCTATACTCTCAAAAGTGTATCAAAACATCAAATTAGAAGTATCATAATGAAAATATTTCATCTATACTAGGATAGATTAGGTGAGACCTCACATAATACTCCATTATAAACATTATGAAAAGTAATGTGTTGATCATTGTAAAAATCTTCATCATATAAATTATTCTTAACCATGTTATTTTCGTTAGCTATCCCAATATCATGGAAACATTTACCATATGAGGTAAAATCATTATTGCATGAAGAATTATTTTCTATTTCATCTATCAAGCATATATCATTCATATTTTTTTCATTCTCTTGTTTAGGATGGTCAACATGCAAAAACCATGAATCATCTTTAAACTCATCACCACATGTTACAAAATCATTCAACAATTCTTCATTCCAATCTTCACATTCAACTTCATTAGTTATACCTTCAACTATCATTTCCTTATCTTCATCTTTGGGAGGAAAATCATTCTCAAGGCCTTCACTATCAAACTGATTTGTATAATATAGAGATTGGAGTACATTTTCATATTTGGGGAAGCAATATATACCTTCACTTATAGATAAACATTCACTTTCACCATTTCTCTCTTCTACCCATGTTGCACTAGACTCTTATGAAGACACATCAACACCATTATTTTCAACATTCTCACTTAAATAACAAGTTTCAAAATTCTCTTCATTAGACTGTGAAATACGTGTTGCAATTAGAAATAAAATTAAGAAACCCACTCCCAAAAAATTTCCTAAAATGCTAGTGAATCCAACATTTTATGTGTGGGAAAATTTTAATGTGAGGGTAATTTTTTTGTTCCATGCAGGGAGACAAAATATTATATGTTGGTGATTTTTCCTTGCCCTAACAAAAATCATTTAAAATGTGGCAGATTAAAAAAATTCTTGCTAATAGATAAATAAATTCATCTATGGCTATTTTTTTCCTTTCCAAAAATAAGATTGTAATGTCAAAGGTGAATTACATGTTTTGTATGAAAATCAATAATAATGGTCTTGGTTAATCTTTAGTGATAAACTAAAATTTGTTTTAATCTAAAAGTGAATTTGTAAGTGTATGGGATAGTCACCTTTTAAAGCTTTAATATATTAGTTGCCAACTGTACTAACTACTAACTAGTCACTAGTGTATTGTCTTAGGTCTATTATTAATAATGTTAATATGTTAGTGTCACCATTACCAACTTGGTTACCATCACTTTCATATCATTAATACACATTACTTTTATCAGTAATACATTACAAAAGATTCATTTCAAGGGCAGTTGCTTGAAAGGACCTAGACCCACATGAAATTCTCTAGAATGGAGACACATGGAAAGTTTTACACATAAACATTTAACTGAAATGTACTGAACATCACATCAAGATTAAGATCATAAATGTGGTATTGACAGTTATAATTATTAAATTCCATTTATAGCCACCTTGAGAATGTTAAACAATTTAATGCAACTACCATGAAAGAGTCTCTTCAATTCCTTTTTCATTATTGTTTCTCAATATTTCAAATCTCAATTTTCTTTGTATAGTTTCTTAGTTTGAAGTGTTTCTTAGAAACTTAGGGCATAATTATCATGGATACACCAGTTCGATTAAAATGTACCATAATGGGTTTTCAAAAGTCATTTTGGGCATGATACCTAAGGATGTCCTAGCCATGGTTTCCAAGGAAGATGCCATAGGTTCTTTTCTTTGCTATGCTTTTTTCATGGTCCTCGGCCATGAATTCTTAAGAAATGAGAAGAGGTACCATGTATCCAAAGATATCACCTTATTCTCCCTCACATCTTTTCTCAACCTTCGAGGTAATCAAGTGGAGATTTTGATGTTTCTGTGTAACATTTTTAAGGAAACATTTTTAGAATATGACCTCAAAATTCTTGTATTGGTTGAGAAGGTACTGGGGTTGGATATTGGTATCCTTTTTGCAAATGTAGTAGACAAGTGTTGGGATAAACCCATAGGGAGCATTGTAAATAAACATTCCTTCCTAGTTGACATGAATGAATGCCAACTAACTCGCTATTAGAAGTGGGCATGGGTCAAGAAATTTTTTTTGTGGAAGTGGTTGTTGTTGGATGATGTTAGCAACATCAAAATCAAATGGATGCATGAGTTCAATGATATTACTATCTCCAAGAGATTCGTCATGGAGGGGCTTGCAAATCTTTCTCATTGAAGACTTCAAGTCCTTAGCCTACTGATGCTCCCTATTTCCTTGACCCTTGCCCTTTGGAAAAAATAAATGTTTTACAGATATTTTTGTTTCTTTGGATTGGGGCTTTTCCTTGAATGTAAATTATGAAATAGTAAAATTAGGCTAATTTAATCAACTATTTTGAATATCTATTGCATGAATCTATACATTATACAATCTCAAATATAATCAATGAAAACAATAATTTTTGGCTTCTCAAATTGTTTTTCCTATTAGTCTATGACTCTGTTTTTGGCTTCTCAATGCATTGTTCAAATGTTATTCTACGACTTTGTTATAAAAAATTAACTGTTACAAAGTTAGAAACAAAAAAGTGTTTCAACAATCCCTTTATGGTTTCATATTTGATTAATGATTTATAGTAAAACAATTCAATTAAAAATTATCCAATGAAAATTTGTAATATGTATATGTATGTCCTTTAAATTTCAAAACCTCTAAAATTCGATAATATATGAACACAAGGGCTAGGGCCATGCAAGTTAATAGTTATACTAGTTTTAACTATTAATAATTTATTTTAAAATATTGAATACATAAAAAAATAGTTTGTTAAAGTTAAACTTATGATACATGTAACATCATGATTTCTATATCCTTATCATGTAATTTAAATTGTATAAATAATATTGAAATTTGATTTGGAAATAAAACATTTAAATTATAACTTATATATAAATGCTCATACAAAATATTGAATATTAATTTATTTATTCATTACTTCCTATTTTCAAATCTAAATTTTTTTAAATATCATGATCATCATAATTTTTTTAATTTTTATCATATTTTGAATTAAATGAAAAATGCCATGGTTATTTAAACTTAAAGTAAGTTATCACTTACCATTATCATGCTGAAGCAATATAGAAAATATTGATTATAATCTAAATCAATTTTAATCAACTAAAAATGGTATGATTATTAAATCAAGTTATCATTATCAAGCAATTATTGATCAATGAATGGTAATTGATTACAATTTATAATTACAAATTATAATTTTATATTTTTGAAAATTTGATGTTTCATTAATTTTAGATGTTTAATTTTATTCTATTCCAATTTGGAGATTTTGGAAATTGTCAAGAAATTCAAATAATTTGTATATTTTAACTAAATCATTTAGTTAAAATGTGTGCAAGTAGTTACTACACCTTGTGATCTAGACCATTTAATGAATGATAGATATTTATCGTAACTCTATTTTGGGCCAAATTTTTAAAAACCTAAATTAAATTCTATTTCTACCCAAAATCAAGACACGTGTATTCCAAGATTCTTTCTTATATTTATGTTTGGGTCCCAATCCTTGATTAAACAAAAGATCGACGACCCAAGATGAATTTTGGGTTAATTTGGAGAATGCTTTTCCATGTGCCTAGATTCACCTAGAATCATGACACATGTCTAGTCATTGCAATACTCAATTAATTGTTAAGACAAAGTTATCAATAATTATGTTTTGTCTTGTTTATTAGTTAATCCTCACTATTAAGTTAAAAATAGAACAATGATCCAAGATGAATTTTAGGTAAATTCTGAGAATGCTATCATTGTTATCAAGAAACATCTAGAATCATGATACGTGTTAAGGATACATGTATATGACAAGTGTCATGATTCCAAATGACTCTTGAAAACAATGATAGCATTCCACTACCCAAAATTGGGACACATGTAGTTCAAGATTCTTTCTTATAGTTATGTCTAAGTCCTGACCGTTGATTAAAAGAAAGTTTGATGGCCCAAGATGAATTTCAAATTAATTTGGGGAATGTTTCCCCATGTGCCTAAATTCATCCAGAATCATGACACATGACTAGTCATTGCAATACTTGATTAGGTATAAGGACTTAGTTATTAATAATTATGTTTAGTCTTGTTTATTAATTAATCTCAGTTATTAAGTAAAAGACATATCAATGGCCTAAGATGAATTTCAAGTAAATTTTGGGAATGGTAATGATATTATCAAGAAACATCCAAAACCATGACATGTGTTTGTGAAAAGCGTCATGATAACATTCCATGGATCGACCCAAAAATCATATCGATTATTAGGTTTGATTTTAATTAATACTTACTTTTTATTATTACAATTATGTACATTATTGATGACATTTACCTGTACATTGTACATAGTAAAGTACTTTAAACCATTAATTACTTACATTTTAACTTTTAACTATTAACCTTTTACTTTTATGTTTTTTGACTATAAATTTCAAACTTCTTGAGAGTCTAATACTATAGGGTTTTAAAATTTTAAAGACTATGACTGAATTCTTTTTTTCTTTTCTAAAAACTGAAATTCTAAAACTTGAGTATCAAAAGACAACACCAATTATCTAAGTATCTACTAGCGCCACTATTATTGAATCTCAAATCTTGATTTCGAGTATTTAAATTTTTTAATTTTTTTTTTGCAATTAAATTTCAACAATAGAAATATTGATTCTTATTGTCTTAGGTTTACAATTTACAATTTTTCTTAAATTGGGATTTAAGAAGGATTTTGTGTAATGATCAGTAGTAGTCATGGGAAAAATAAAGTCAAAAACCTCTAGTACGAGTTCAAGCATAGAGGAAAAAAAAGACATTGTAGAATTTGGACAAGTTCTACAAACCACAAGTCTCACTGATGAATGTCATAATATTTTTTATCCTATTATGCACAGAGATTTGGCAATCATGGGAATTAGAAATTTGTTGTAATAAGTGGAAAGATCCTCAAAAGGGAAGAAATTATTTCAAATATAACAAAAGTATTAGTAGACATACAAATAAAATAACTGGCTTCATTAGTGGATTAACAAAGCTTGTTGTACCCAAAGTTTTCCCTTGCCTCGAAATTGTAATTCTATGTACTCAAAATTATGATGAAAATAGAAAGGAAATTGTAAAATAAAACACTTATGAGGAAATTCTATCCATAAGTGTGAGTAAATTTTTCACTCTATTAGACCTAGGGCTATGGTTTAGACTAGAAATATTTAACAAGCACATTGACTTGTATAAACTAGCATAGGTTTATGAAAAACTAGATAGAGCTTTTGAAGATTCATATATTAAGGGTTTATTAAAATCAGAGTCACCTACAGATCATACTAGTGTTACTATTACATTGGAAAAGAGGTTCTCTCTTGTGCAGACTAGATAGTTCCTATGTGGCGAGTCATGAAACTTTACTGGGTACAAGATAATCAAATGCAAAATACAAATTATGACATGTGTTGGAAATAAAACCTCACCAAATGACTCAAAAATTCCAACTGATAAACTGAGGTGTATGGACATACTAAATGAAGGGTAATGAGAACTTTGAATGCATCCTATGAATAAAAAAATTAGTCGAGTACATATGTATGAAAAGCACTAATAGGGTCTCATTTAGACTTAGTTTTATAATAGTACTCAAAATTAGTGTTGCAATTTTGAGTGCCAATAGGTTGAGCCCCTTCATGTTCTTCTTGGTCTTCCTCTTCTATAGGTGGCTCTCCTTGAGATTCTTCTTCATGGTCTCTCACTTGAGTGACCCTCTTTCTTTTCTTTTTGTTGGTGTAAATAAGTATTTATTATTTACACTTACTTAAGTTTACTTAGGTTAATGCATTATTTAGTTATTTTGCATCATTTTATTATTTATTTAGGTGAGACACTTTGGAGTTTGTGTACTCCCACAGAAATATGAAACTCTAATTATGCACATGGTGTCTACAATATAGGAGTTTGCATTATTCACTGAGTTGTCATGTTGACAACATAGTTATTCACACTCCTATTTTAGCACATGTTGTCTACACCACTGATTTGCATGCTATACCATTGTAGGCTTATCCTCACATCATCACACTTAATTCCATGCTTAATAGAGGATAACCCATATCTAGTGGACTTGTGCCTAGTTGTATGACTTATCATGATGTTCACTTCTATGAATTATAGAAGCTCTCCTGAGGCCTTTATATACAGGCACTCCTAGTGTACTCTCAAGTTGGCATATTGAATGAATATCATTATTTTGATCATACTCTCTCTATTGGTCTACTGTTGTGCTTGTGTTTGAGTTTCTTGGTCTTGGGTGAATTTTGGCCTAAGCCAAATTCTTACATGGTATCAAATGCTTGCATGGCAGACATGTCATTTTTTTCTGCCACTTGTTCATACAGTTTGTACATTATGGCTATATGGATCTATACAAGTGATGTCATCATCTATACATGCTAACATCATTTGAGGGCCATGTACAGTGATGTCATTAGTTTCACAACCCTAAATTTGAAAGAAATATAACCATCATTCCAAGGAAAAATTGAACTATTGCAATGGCCATATGACTATCAAATTTAACCCCATGTTTTGCTGATGCAACCCCTCTATAGATTGATTTTGGTTTTTGTAGTCTGACTTCGGGAGGCAAGAACTCAAACATCTAGACTCCAAATTAGGTGATTTTTTTTTGAAATTGGGTATAATTTCCTAAACTTTTTAGTGGTGTGGCTCTTTTCTATTTTTGGTGCATGGATTTGTTAGAAATTGCATGTTTTGGTGATTGTACCTACATAATCCTACATTTTGCAACTTCAAATGCTCTATACAGGCACATCTAGAGTCAAAAATAGGTTCCCTTTCTTTGAAAGTGCATTATTTTTTGTCTACTTTCTAGATCTACAATCAAATTGTAGTTTTGTGTGGACAAAAGTATCACTTTCTACAATAAGACCTTTCTTTGCTTTATATTGCTTTAGAATTGTAACACATTGTAAAGTTCCATATTTGTAATCCATTAAGAGGTTGTACCAAGAAAAATCAAAAGCCCACAAAGGAAAAAATTGGAAAGTGACCCATTATAATCACACTACTAATAAAGTGCCCAAAGCATCTATTTTGGGGGAGTTTCTTGATTTAGTGAAAGCGGGGTGGGGTGTTCTTGGTGTTGTGTTCTCTCTTTTCTACACCTTTCTTTCATTTTCTACATTAAAGGCAACTTTAAGTTTCCTAAATTAACTCTTCATAACTATGCTACATGGTCCATCAAAATGTGGTATCACTTAATGCATAATGGATTTTCACAATATGTAGATGGTACTCTTCCTAAACTAGCAGGTGATAATGTATCAGGAAGTGATATTTCAGCTTGGGTAGCAATGTATAGGAAAGCCCTAGGTGATATATGTTTGGGTGTTTATGATAAGATCATGTACCAAATCAAGAAGTGTTCTACATCCAAGGAAGCTTAGGATACCCTCAAAAACCTTTATGGGAAAGTGTCTAAAGAGGATGTATAAAAAATTGAAGATGACCTTGTCTCCTTAGATCCTAAGTCATATGATTCAATATAGGATTTCATCATCAAGGTGAATGAACTAAGGACAAAGCTTACTAATTGTGGGAGTTTTATCAAAGATAACAGACTGATCTATCTCATACATAACAAGTTGCCATTAGAGTATTCCACATTTGTATCTTCTTTTACACCTCTAAGACTACCTTAGTGTTTTCCTATAAGAAAGTCACTTTTGAAGTATATGCTAAACTATTGGATGGCGAAGAAAATAATTTCAAATTAATGGGGATTCTCAAATCACCTCAGTCTAAAGCATTGGTGGCCAACAATTAGGGTTCTAAAAATTCAGATAGACAGTCTTCAAATAAAGGAAAGGCTAAGAAGAAATGGAAGAAAAAATCAGAGGATGCAAAAAAAATAACACCACAATCAAATCAAAAAGTCAAGTCCTCAAATTCCAACAAGAAAGGGGACAACAATAAGGATAAGAAGAAGTGTACTTATTGCAAGAAATTAGGTCATGAAGAGCATGAGCATTATCTTAAAAAGATTGACGAGTTGACCAATATCATGAAGAAACATAATGTTCCATTGCCTAATGCTTACAAGGATAAAGGGTTTTCTTCAAATTCAAAGGGCAAAGGGCAAGCATTCATGGCTAATTAAAATTATTCAAAGGAATGGATATTTGACTCAAGTGCCTCATATCACATGGGTTCTTCGAACAAGGATTTTTCTTTAATGAAGCAATCAAAGGTACCACACATCTTTATGGGAAATGATAGAAAAATGGAAGTTGAATGGAAAGGAAAAGTGGGGATGGAAAATGGAGAGTTTCAAGATGTTCTCTATGTTCCAAACCTAAATTCAAATCTCCTATCAATCTACCAAATCACTTACCTCAGAGATGGACGTAGAGTTGAGTTCCTTCCTAACTCAGTAAAAGTGCACAGTCTAAAAGATGACTCCTTGGTTGCAGTGGGGAAGTGAATAATAAAAAAAGGTTGTACTCTTTCTCTCATTTTGTGCCCAAGTCTCCTTCAAAGGCCTTTTTATCTTAATAAAATTCAAACATGCAATTATGGCATGAGCGGTATGGTCATCTTGACTTCCACTACCTTCAACAACTTTGCACATACAAAATGGTCAAGATCTACCTCAAATCAACTTTTCTAAGGGTGAATGTTCAATAGATTTAGTGAATATGCTTCTAGAGGGGAAGTTACAAAGAGGGAATTCTTTAAGAGCACTAGGTGTTGTACAATTGGTTCACATGGTATTAGCAGGTCCTTTTGTAGTCAACCAAGGTTGCTACATACTAACCTTTGTTGATGACTTTTCAGGGTTCACTTGGGTCTACTTTCTTTATGGTCATCTTGACTTCCGCTACCTTCAACAAATTTTCACATAAAAAATGGTCAAAGATCTACCTCAAATCAACTTTTCTAAGGGTGAATGTTCAACAGATTTAGTGGATATGCTTCCAGAGGGGAAGTTACAAAGAGGGAAGTCTTCAAGAGCACTAGGTGTTCTACAGTTGGTTCACATGGTATTAGTAGGTCCTTTTGCAGTCAACTAGGGTTGCTACATACTGACCTTCATTGATGACTTTTCAAGGTTCACTTGAGTCTACTTTCTTCATAACAAGAATGAAGTGATGGAAAAGTTTCTAGACTTGAAGACTCATGTAGAACAAAAATCTAGGAAAGCCATCAAAGGACTCTGAATGGACAATGGAAGCATGTATGTGAATAGAAGACTTATGGACTTTTGCAAACTCAAGGGCATTGATCTTTAGACTCTACCATCATTTAGTTTGCATAAGATAGATGTTGTAGCTTTGAGGATCTGCACTCTCAAATATATGGCAAGTTGCATGATACAAGCCAAGTCTCTAGATCCATCATTAGATGTCGAAGCAATCTCTAGTGCTACTCACATTCTTAATTGATCTCCTCATCTAGCCTTAGGTGGCAAGACTCCTTTTGAGGCATGGTACGACAGAAAACCTATTGTGACACACTTCAGAGTCTTCAATTGTCCTGCATGGGCAAACACATCTTCTAGGGGATGTAAGGCACAATCACCTCAGCCTTGTTTCATTGGTTATGAAGATAGTGTGAAGGCATACAAACTTCTAGATCTAGAGACTCATCATATTTTTGTGGAGAAGGATGTATACTTTGAGGAAAGTTCACCAAGCATGTCCTCTACTCTTTGCACGTCATATTATGTGGAAATTGATACTGACACCAGTGATAGTGCTTCAATAGATTCAGACATGTGGGGTTCTATCAATAGTTGTAGCAAGAGGTCACTACATCAGTTCAATCCACATGCATACATAGCCATAGTGATAGGTCCAACATTGCAGGGTACATCGAATCTTCTAGGTATAGGTTTAGTGACAGATTTGGGGGATAGTATTGATGATCTACTTCTTCTTCTTGATGCAGAATCACCTTCTTTAGTTGTCATGAGGGCTCCATTCGACACTCCTAGTCTACTCTCAATTTGGCATATTGAATGAATATCTTCATTGTGATCATACTCTCTCTATCGGTCTATTGTTGTGCTTGTGTTTGAGTTCCTTGGTCTTGGGTGAACTTTGGCCTAAGCCAAATTCTTACACTTTCTTTTTACCCTCTCAATCTAAAAGTACTCTACCTCTTGTTCATATTGATGTATCATTTCTAGCCTCACTAATGGATTTGTAGGGTAGGTATGTACAATGAATTTAGTCCTTTTTGCCTTCTTTGGTTGAGTCATATCCTGTAGGATTTGGGCTTAAGGAATTGGGTTTAGATGAAAAGATTTTCTAACTCATTTCCCTATCAACTCAATAAAATGTCAAGTCCTATGATGAATAACATCATTTTCCTCTTGTCCAATTTTATGTGTTGAGAGGTATTTCAAGGTTAAGCACCTTTTCAAGAATTTTTCAACTCATTCTACAACAATCCCTTATTTGGATATCATAGTCATCTATAGATTTCATTCAATGGTCTTCAAGTGCCATCTTAGGTGTGAATTTCTTCCCTACCAAATGTTGTACCATTCCAATATTGTCAAAGTATGGGCAAGGTGACTGATAATTCTCAAGAGTATACTAGTCCCATCCTGAATCAAACATAGAAATATCCTCATTTTTTACTTCAAAATGCCCAATGGTGATGGGCCCGACCCATGTCTTCTTATGGTTCTCTCTCACCCTATCATAGATAGAGCCCAATTTCCTTGGTATTTCTAATAGCAACAATCTATTTGCTAGACACCTTGGAAGATTCTTCAAGTATAAGATAGTACCCACTACATGAATGTAAGAGAATTTGTTGAACTCAATAAAATAAGCTCCATTTTGTGTTATCCATGTCACAAATTCTATTGACATTCTCATGGCATAGCCCTCTTCTATAAATTAAATCATGGAAAACATGAACCAATCATTGACCATCCTATATTCAATACTCTTTAGGGGGTCTTCTTCTTCACAAGATTGGGATAAACTTTGTAAGGCTAGGCATTTGCATCCAGCATGTTTCCCTTGCAAAATAACCTTGGGTAATTAGTAGGTCTTTCCACTAGAAGATATACTATGTAAGAAGTAATATAGGAGTGAGGGTTATTATTCACTAAAATAAGTTGTTTATTTAGATTTTTGTGGAGGGTAGTATCCCAATAAATAAGCATATTCTCAGTCTTGATAGTTTCTATAAAGTGCACCGTCCAATTTATGTTATCCATGTCACTAATTCTATTGACATTCTCATGTAGAATCATGGAAAATGTGAACCCATCATTGACCATCCTATATTCAATACTCTTTAGGGGGCTCTTCTTCATAAGATTGGGATAAAATAAGGCTAGGCATTTGCATCCCACATGTTTCCCTTGCTAAATAACCTTGGGTGATCAATAAGTCTTTCCACTAGAAGATATACTATGTAAGAAGTCATATAGGAGTAGGGGTTATTCTTCACTAAAATAAGTTTTTTATTCAGATTGTCATTGAGGGTAGTAGTCCAATCAATAAGCATGTTCTCAATCTTGATAGTTTTTATAAAGTTCACCATCCATGTCTCTAAATGACCTATTGTACAGAGGCCTATGGACCTACTCAGAAGGACTATAGAGTATGTAGTGCCATCTTTAATATAGCCTTGGATCATATCGATCTTTCCACTTATCATGTTCAAAGGTGTCCTATCAATAAGGTACTTTCCTTGTACCAACTTATTTTCTTCTAAATCATTTTTCCTATACCATATATCTACCATGTCATAGGTAATTTGTAGGTATTGATGTACCCATGGTAGATGGAGGAAATTCTCAATGTTTTGTGGTTTAATGTCAAGGACTATTTCTATGATCATGCTCTTTACCACTTTATCTTTTGGCATGTAATGGTGTGCTAGAGTCATAATTAGTTATGATGATTAAACTGACATCGAGTGAAAATTTGTGTCTATTAATCCACTTCTAATCGATATGTCCCAACTTGATATCTTAGATTTCAGATTTCGTGTCTCCAAAAAAGGATTCCTTAGGTGCCCCTTTTATATTTGAAGATGACTTTTTTTGATGCAATCTTTGTGGTCAAGATGAGAATGACTCTATTTTATCTACATACAAGAGAAACATCAGTATTTTCAATGGTACAAACTTAGGATGCCCTTAAAACAAGACTTGGACTAATGTAAACCTAACCAAAATAGAATAAAATCATGTGAACCCCCTAATCATGCCTAAAATGAACATATCCATACATGGTGAAATTGCACATGTGTGCAAGGTGTGCTTTACAAGGGTTGTTCAAATACAAAGAACACAAGTATGCATGTTGTGCACCTTGCACATATGTGCAACATATGCATATTACTTATGTATGTGGGGGCTTGTTGTTGCATGTATGCATGAAATAATGAGGGAGAACACATGTGCATGTCCTTGTATTTTTCTTTTACCTCACAATGGTGTAGATGAGCTAGTGCACAATGCAAAGATGCAGAGTTCAAAATGGTGTGAAGGTGTACTTTTAGACTCCAAGAGATGAACAATTGAGGAAAAGAAGGGGAGGGACTACTTATTAATATGCGAAGGGTATGCAACTTGTGCACCTCTGAGGATAAGCACATGCATGTATGTGCATGGTGCCCTAGTGCACAACTGTACATATATTTCTCTTTGAAGAGAAAATTTTCCTGACTAGGTACTAGTCATTGTCCTAGACTCAAAGGAAGATCTTGATCGATTGAGGCACCTAAATTTTTTTTTTCATAGGGATCTCTCCCTTCAAAAGAGGTGGGGTCATTTTAGACTAAAAAGGGGGCATGTGTTGGGAAACCACAAAACTATGGATAACATAAAGAGTACAAGTGGTGGACCATTTTTGTTAGGAAGAATATTCATTTCATGGCTAAGCAAGAAATAAAACTATATTATTTCACATAGTATAATACAAGTAGAGCTTGTAGAAATAAAAAATAATAGTAATCAAATCATGTGGATGAAGAGAGTATTGAAGCACATTAGAGTTAATTTTGTAGAGCTTGGGTTTATATATTATGATGAAACAAGTACAATGAATATGTCTAAGAGTTTTGTTTTACAATAAAATAAAAAGCACATATCTGCTAAGTATCATGCTTTGAGAGACACATTTGTAGAGAAAGAGATTAGATTGGAAAATATCATTACAAAGGAGTAGATGGCTGATATATTTACAAAGCTTTTCCTAAAGAATACATTTGAGTACTTGAGAGGTATACTTGAGGTTATGCCCCTCCCTACTTCTAAGTAGTTGATGCAAATATTCTATTATTCCAATGGTGAAAAATAATATTTTTTATTTGGACTAAATTCTTGATGCATCCTCTATGGGAGACTGTCTATGATTGAGTTGAGTCATAAAGGACTCTTGGTAACTCATATTTAATAGTGGCTTTGGATAGTTGAGCTTATTGAAGATCTTACATAGTAGAATTAAAATAATGTTTCCTTTGCCATTGTTGGTGTAAATAGGTATTTACTATTTACACTATACTTAAGTTTACTTAGGTTAGTGCATTATTTTATTATTTCCTTTTATGAGACACTTAGGAGTTTGTGCAACTTTTTGGTTACACAACTCTAATTGTGCACATGGTGTCTACAACATACGAGTTTGGATCATTCACTAAGTTGTTATGTAGACAACACAGTCCTAATTTAACACATGTTGTCTACAACACTATTTTGCATGTCACACCATTGTAGGCTTATCATCTCATCATCTCACTTACTTCCACGATTAATGGAGGATAACCCATATTTGGTGGGCATGTGCCTGTTTGTAGGACTTATCATGATGCTGATTCTGAGGCATTCTAGATGCATCTCAGAGGCCTTTATATTAAAGCACTCCTAGTGTACTTTTACATTGTATTGAATACTATACAGTTATTTCGATCATACTCTGGTCTAATTTGTTCTTGTGTTTTGAGTTCCTTGGTCTTGGATAAATTCTGCCCTAAGGTAGATCCTTACATGGTATCAAAGCTGAGGGAGATACTTGTCACATAGCCATTGGAGACCTCGTTGCTTCATCTCTCTAAGGGACTTGATTTAGATCTGGAGCATCAGCAGCAATTGGGAGTGTCTAGAGCCAAATTAGACCTTGCCATTGCATCCAATGTGATGATTTAGTGAAGATTGACTATAAATTTTCCTATTTTAGGCCATAGTCAACTTGGAGGGAAATTTTTTTTGCAAATTAGAACCCGAAGGCTCGATTTGCAAAGTTGGGTATGGTCCTTATTTGGTTTGATTAATTAATTTTTGGATTAGTTTATTCTACATTTTTTCTGCAATATCAAATTATTTTTTTGGATTTTTTTTTTTGCCCAATTGGCTAGGTAGAGAAATTTTTCTTGCCTAGGCACTGGGTAGTCAAACCTTGGCACTAAGCAGTGCAGAATATTCCACAATCTGCAGAATATTTCTATTTTATTTTGTAAGAATATGTCATGTCCCCTTTTCAAATAATTAAAAATAATAATCTTTGCTAAGACAGGCAGGCCCAAAAAGGTGAAGTTTTAGAAAAAGGGGATAATCTTACAAAGCTAATGGACTAATAAATAAAGATCATTATTAAAATATGTTTTGTTAACCCCTCTTGGACATGAGTTAGGTTTATGCCCTCTTTTAAGGGGTTTGGAGGCATTTTGGGCTGATTCCAGAACTTGATTTTTTCTCATTTCTTTGTTATTCTTCAGAGGCTGCCAAACCTGTGGAGAAGGAGACCCAAGAACGAGAGTTTGCTGGTTTCCAAGGAGACCCAAGAATGGTAGTTTGTAGGTTTCCAAGAAGGCTAAGGATAGAATTTTGAATCCATTCCATGTGCATGCTCATGCAGAGTTTTCCTTTGTGCTGAACAGTGTAGATTTGTGAGTTTTTGGGTGTATATTTTTGTAAGAGTTTGGTGTTTCCAACTGAGTATTTCATATCAGTTTGGGTTGGTGCTGTATATCAGACTTTTAAATGTTAAAATAGAGCTAAAAATATTTATTTGGATATGATTATACTTTTGTGATAGATTATTAAGTTTTTGTGGTGATTTCGGGCTATTTTGTGCTATTTTCGGGAGCTCGATGAGCATTGTTTTTGTCCTCCGTTTGGGAGCTATTGTGTGCATGTTATACAGATCTGGAAATGTCATTTTATAGTTTTTTATGCTGCTCAAATTTCTATAAAAATGTCCACTTTCAGATTTATTAATAATAGGTGAAGCTATGAAACTTTTGGCATTATTTCTGGCATACTCGATTTGGGTTTTATAGAGAAATTGGTGGATCTTTGAAATATTGGGTGTTTGATCTTAAATATCTGATTAGAGGTTGGAAATATCATACAAAACCAGTAAAGGGAAATTTCAGTGGTATTAGAGCCATGATCTTGCCAGCTTGAGGGTTTGTAGAAGTTTGCATGTCAGTTTTGACAACTACCCAGATCTTGCATGTCAAAATTTATGGTTGCATGCTACTTCTAATCATTTGCATGTTAGTTCTTGGTGAATTTGGTGGTTGCATGTTGCTTCTAATTAGGTGCATGTCAAAATCTATGGTTTCATGCTACTTCTAATCATTTGCATGTTAGTTCTTGGTGTTTGAAGAAGTTATAACTTATTGGGGTTACACTCTACTTTATCCATAATGGACAGGTATAGTACAGAGTCTCAGAGGACACGATCTTGGACAATTGATATCTAGAGTTAGGACAGTAGAAAGGATGGTTATTTAGACATTCGAGATAAACTTAGGAAAATAAACCATGACATGTTTGAATAGTTGGTTGAGCACCATCGCATGATGAATGAAATGTTGTCCAACCCAGCTAAGGTGGATAAGTTGACCAGATTTCTATTTGGCAGATTTTCTCATAGGGCAGGTGACATAATTACCAAGAACTTGCATGAGGAGTTTGAGAAACTACCTTATAGCCAGGTAGAGGTCTCAGATTCTACTCTGCCACAGGAGGTAGTGAGAAAGGATATTATGCAGATTGATAGTAATGGTCAACTTGATACTCAAATTGAGACAATTGCATACAAGTCGTTAAAGGGTGATATCACAGGTATTCAGGATGGTATAGTTACAATAGGTAGTGACTACAACGTAGTGGGTTTAGATGATGATTATGAGGATGTTGTTGTGCATGATGGTGAGATACCTTGTAGAGATGAGCAGACATTGAGCATTCATGACTTTGCTGAGAAAGAGTACCAGGCACAGTTAGATGCTTCGTCACATGAGGTTGAGGCTGGTAGTACTTCACATGATTTGTCCAGCTAGCTAAAAGTGAACAAAGATAGTATTATGACTTCATTATCTCATCATGACAGGTATGTGGAGTTAGTTGGTATTGGTCATATTACTCAAGTGAGGATTTTGCTTGAGTTACCAGCTGATTCTAGTTTATAGATATGGACTCGAGATTGTTATATTGGAATTTGGGATTCAGTTGACTGGAGATCTTTAACACTTTTTGGTAGCAGTGTTTGTTTGGGTGCTATCATGGATTTGATTAGCAGATTGCATGGTGTTGTCTTTTCTTGTGCTAGCAGCTTGTCCGATGTTGGTATTAGTTTTTATACATCGGTGTTGGGCTTTGTTCATATATCCAGTTGATCATACTTGCTAGAATGTGTTCATGATCTTTCATATTTGGCAGTGTGTACAAACGAGTCCCAGGATCATATTGGCATTGATGATATCTAAGAGGATGCAATGGGAAATTTTGAAGACTTAGTTTCCTTGGGTACAAAGGAGTTGGACAACAATGCTATAGTTTTTGATACTCCATTTGTTGATATGAGCTTTAGAGTTGATTCATAGGATATGGATGGTAAACCTCTAGAGACTAGTAACTTTGAGGATACTCCTTTAGACAGTGCATCAAAGGTGGTTTGTAGGAGATAGTCAAGCTAGTGCCATCATGTGTCTAATCAGTTGAGAGTTAGTGAGCGAGACATTGCTATCGCTTGCCAACATTTCGATGCTGCTCGTCAATTGTTAGCAGTTTATGGATGGGGTTCTCCTACTAGTGATGAGCAGGGAGGCAATTTTTCTTTCCTTGAAAGAGTTCCACTCTTTATGGGAGGCTATCTAGATTTTGAGACATGATTATATGCAGTTGGTAGCTGATAGAGATTATCTTATGGAGTGGGGTAGTACATCATATGATGCATTTTTGGCCAAGGAAGATGAGGTGAGTGAGCTTACTGAGCAGCTTGAGGTGACTTCTGAGATTCTTGAGAGTACACAGTTGGCTTTCAAAGAGTCACAGTTTCATTTGGCTAAGGTGACCATGGAGTTAGAGCAACTACAGTCTTTACTAGATTTTGTACAGTCACAAGTTGTGGTGTCTGGTGATCCGAGGATGTCCATGGTTGAGATTGTCAAAGATAGTGGAGATGGGGATGCATCCATCCTTGATACTAACATTGGCATATCAAGTTCATCCCCACTAGGGTTAGGTTCAGTTGAGTTGGGTGCTGCAGCAGATTGTTGTGGTATGCTTGAGATGGTGGTGACCTTAAGTACTAATGGCACGGAGACTAGAGATGTTGTATCAAAGACCATATGTGATGTTGGTGAGCTGACAGTTGGAATGGTTCCTGCTAGTAATACTACTCCCTTGGTGATGTCTTCAGAGGTAGTAGTCAGTTCCAACTTGGTTAGTGATCGATTGCAGTTAGCTACATCTGGATTGCAGTTTGAGCCATTGATTGAGATTGGTGCATCCTATCGGCATTACATTGTGAGGCATGCTCATCAATTTACCTTTGATGACCATGTTGATGAGATGATGATACCAAGATGTACTTTGGTTCCTAGTGCTTATCATCAGTTATGGGATAGTTTGACACCTCAGGATGAGAGTTGTGATGGGCACGACATGGTGATAGGTTCTACAGTTGACAGCTTGATAATACATGACTTAGAGCAGGAGTTTTGGAGTGATGCTGTAGTAGGATTTGTTATTGATTCTACTCCTTTGGCTATGCCATCACTTGACTTAGCTGGTGATTAGTCACAGTGGGTTGTATCACTTGTTCATGGTGAGCTATTGACTAAGGTTGGTTTTCTTTATCAAAATTATATTGCAGGGTATGTACATCAGTTATCATTTCATCTTTGTGTTGAGGAGTTGATGGCAGGAAAATTTGGTTTGGGTTCCATTTCTTGATGTTTATCTTGTGATGGTTTTTCACCATTAGGGGTGCATGGGAGTTATGGTTATGAGATAGTGGTCAGTGATCTACAAAGTTGTGTTGACTACAAGAGTTGTACAGTGTGTGGATTCTCCATGCTTGGTATAGTTTCATTCGAGAGCATTCACCATTGTTTCAGAGTTGGATTGTACATTTCGTATAGGCAGTGGGATGCGTTGATGGTATTTACTGTGTTGGCAGTTTGATTTGTCCACTTTACTTGGGTTTTGATGTTCTAAGAGTTTGTGTCTCGTGGGTTTCTGATTGTGGAAGTTGCAATTTTGGAGTTTGGTTGAGCTGTAATTTATAGTTTTATTATGGAGTCCTCTTGGTTATATTGCAGAGGATATTGCAGGAGCCTGTGTTAATTGACAATAGTATAGTTCATGACTACATTTGGGATCTAGGTGGATTGATTGGTTTATTGTTCAGCCATTGCTTGAGGACAAGAAATATTTGGAAGGGGAGGACTTTTCATGTCCCCTTTTCAAATAATTAAAAATAATAATCTTTGCTAAGGCAAGCAGGCCCAAAAAGGTGAAGTTTTGGAAAAAGGGGATAATCTTTGGAAGCTAATGGACTAATAAATGAAGATTATTATTAAAATATGTTTTATTAACCCCTCTTGGATGTGAGTTAGGGTTATGCCCTCTTTTAAGGGGTTTGGAGGCATTTTGGGCTGATTCTAAAACTTGATTTTTGCTCATTTCTTTGTTATTCTTCAGAGGCTGCCAAACCTGTGGAGAAGGAGACCCAAGAACGGGAGTTTGCAGGTTTCCAAGGAGACCCAAGAAAGGGAGTTTTCAGGTTTCTAGGAAGGCTAAGGACAGAATTTTGAAGCCATTCCATGTGCATGCTCATGCAGAGTTTGCCTTTGTGCTGAACAGTGTAGATTTGTGAGTTTTCGAGTGTATATTTTGTAAGAGTTTGGTGTTTCCAGTTGAGTATTTCATATCATTTTGGGTTTCTGCTGTATATCATACTTTTAAATGTTAAAATAGAGCTAAAAATATGTATTTGGATATGATTATACTTCTATGATAGATTATTAAGTTTTTGTGGTGATTTCAGGCTATTTTGTCCTATTTTCGGGAGCTCGATGAGCATTGTTTTTGTCCTCTGTTTGGGAGCTATTGTATGCATGTGTATACAGATATGGAAATGTCATTTTATAGGCTATTATGCTGCTCAAATTTTTGTAAAAATTTCCACTTTCAGATTTATTAATAATAGGTGAAGCTGTGAAGCTTTTGGCACTATTTTTGGCATACCCGATTTGGGGTTTATAAAGAAATTGGTGGATCTTTGAAATATTGGTTGTTTGATCTTAAAGATCTAATTAGAGGTTGGAAATATCATACAAAACCAGTAAAGGGACATTTCAGAATAGCAGTAGGAAAATCACAATAATCCATGGTGGCCCATACATCAAATCTAATTGAATATTCCTAAATTTGGCAGGCATCAACTTCAAATTTTGGGCACTACTACATAACTGACGCCAACATCTCTAGTCCCAATGACCATTTCAACTCATTTTCAAATAGCAAGCTTTATTGTTTAAAAACTACATCTCAACCCTATGTAAGGTGCATGTGGGATAATACCCACTGCCCCCTGTTGCCATAAAATTTCTATGGCACTCATGAAGTAGAAACTTGGCATGGAAAAGCTAGTTCTGGTGTAGAGCCTGCTTCCACATGCAACACCTTCTGACTTGTGACACACATTCATAGCTATGGTCAACACCCATAGCTTTGTTGTCTACCATACAATGATCATGGATTCCTCCATGCAAATTTGTAGTCTGCCACACCTACACCTAATGCCCCTACCAGCACGAGTCCACCTATCCTAGTTACTTGCTACAAAGCTGCCACAGGGCCAAATAAAACACCAACACGTGGACTCCAGCACCCAATTAGCACAATCAAGACTAGTCATGACACATCATCAACTTGAGAAGGTAACTATCTATCTAGATTTTTTGTACTTTTCCATACAATCTATACATGCCACATCAACATTTGTATAGGGTGATGTCATCATAGGCCTGCATAGACATTGATGTTAGCAAATCATGAGCCTAAATTTGATAGCCATATGACCATCATTCCAAGGCTATTTTAAACTACTATGATAGCCATTTGAATGTCAAATGTAACACAGTGTTTTACTTTGTAGACCCCTCTTCAAATGTAGTTTTGATTTGGTAGCCCGAATTCGAATGGCCATAACTCAGTCATCCAAACTCCAAATCAGGTGCCATTTTTTAAAATTTTGGGTAAAATTTCTTGAATTTTTTAGTGATGTAGCTGTTTTCTAGTTTTGTTGCATAGATTTTTTAGTATAAGCATTTTTTGGTGACTGTACCTGCCTAATCCTACTTTTTGCAACTTCAAATGCATCGTACAAGTTTTATCTAGACTCCTTTTTAGGTTCTTTTTTTTTTGAAAGTGTATATCTTTCCATCTAGTTTTTAGATCTTTAGTTAGATTGTAGTCTTATTTGGACAAAAGTATCACTTTTAGGGATAGGTCCTATTTTGCATTATATTGCTTCACAATCGATGTAATTTTGTGCTACATTGTAATAGTCCAGATTTATACTCTATACAAAGGTTGTAACTAGTAAAATTAAAAATTCCACTATCCATTTTGGCAAGTGGCCTATTGTAAATGCACCATATATAAAGTGCCAAAATCATTCTTTTGTGGGGGGGAGGATTTTTTGATTGAGTGAAAAAGGGGGTGTGTATTGTGTACTATGTCTCCTTGATTTTGTGTTATTGCATTATGGATTCTTTTTCATAGTTAACTCCACATAATTATGCTACTTAGAAATAAAACATTGAAGATCCACTGGTAGAAAAAGGTTTATTGTGTTATGCCACTGGTGCTGTAAAGAAATCTCCTACTAATGTTGATGAAGCTCAGAAAGAAGACTGGCAATCCAAACAAGAGATGGCCCTAGGAACCTTGTTGAAAAATATCTTTGATCTTGTCAAATTTCACATTAGGAAGCTTATAGATCTAATAAAGGTTTGGGCTAAACTTGAAGCTTTGTATGGGATAGTAGATGAAGACATGGCTTACACTATGGAGGATGAACTTCTCAAGTTGGATCCTAGAAATTTTGACACCATCAAGGACTATCTTACCCAAGTAGAAATGTATAGGGCACAATTGAAGGATTTTGGTAAATCCATTAAAGATGGAAAGATGATCAAACACATCATGACTCATATTCCACCTAAATATGCTCCTTTTGTTTCTAGGTTCAATACACACAAATTAACAATGGGTAGTGCCTATATTAAGCCTTCATTCAAGAAATTATTAGAAATGTTGATCTTAGAACATGATAATCTAATGGGTATGGGAATTCTCAAGTCTTCCAAAACCAAAATTTTGGTAGCAAATGAAGGTAATTCAAGTGGTAAAAACTCAAACAAGAAGCATAAAAAATGGAAGGCTAAGCTACAAGATGACACACAATAGTCCTCCTTAAAACAACAATCTTGCACAAATCAATCTTCATCCATTCAACATTCTTCTTCACAACAAGGAAAGACTTTGTCCATGAGTAATCAAAAGGGGAACAATTCCAACAAAAAGGAGAAGAAAACATGTTCCTATTGTAAGAGGAATGGTCATGATGAACATGAGTGCAAAGATAACCAGATATATGAATTGGTCAACATCATGAGGAAACATGAAATTGATGTTCCAAATGCATACAAGGATAAGGGTTCTTCATCCACTTCAAAGGGAAAGGGTGAAGCTTTAGTTGCAAGCACAAAAAATGCTAAGGAATGGGTTCTAGATTTAGGAGCAACACATCATATGGGTGCTTCAAGGGAGCAATTTTCCTCATTGAAACCTTTGAATGTACCTTACATCTATGTGGGAAATGATACTCAAGTTGAAGTAGAAGGTAAAGGGAATGTTGAGTTAGAGAATGGTGTCTTCCAGGATGTACTTCATGTTCCTAACCTTAGCACCAACCTTCTCTCCATCTATCAAATCACTCACTATGGATGTGGAAACAAAGTAGAGTTCCTCCCCAACATAGTAGTGGTGAAAAATCTAAAAGATGATTCTATGGTGGCAGTTGGAAAGGAAAACCATGACACTAGACTTTATTCTTTCTCACACTTTGTGCCTAAGTCCACGTCTCTTGCCTTGTCGACTCATTCAAACATACAAAGTAAACTTTGGCATGAGAGATTTGGATACCTTAATTATCGCTACCTTTAGCAGCTAAGTGGAAAGGATATGGTCATTGGTCTACCTCAAAGCAAGTTTTCAGAGGGTGTATGTCAAAGTTGCAAAGCAAGTAAACATCTCGAAGAGAAATATGACAAGGGGAAGTCTTGGAAGGAAACTATTGTTCTAGAATTGGTTCATGGTGATGTAGTTGGCCCATTTCTAGTACCATCCTTTGGTAAGGCCCACTATGTTTTCACATTTATAGAAGACTTTTCAAGGTACACTTGAGTCTTTTTCCTTGTCCATAAGAGTGAAGTCTTTGACAACTTTATCACATTCAAAGCTCAAGTTGAGAAAAAATTAGGGAAAGCCACCAAGATCCTAAGGATATATAATGGTAGAGAATATGTCAACTCCAACTTATAGAATTTTACACACATGAGGTGATAGATCTTCAACATTCAGTTTCATACATGCCATAGCAGAATGGTATAGCTGAAAGAAAGAACAAAACCCTTAAGGAAATGACTGATTGCATGCTTCAAAACAAGTCTCTAGATCAAGTGATTTGGGCTGAAGCCATGTGCTGTGCCAACTACATTCAGAACAAAAGTCCACATAAAGCCTTAGATGGAATAACACCTTTTGAGGCATAGTGTGGTAGGAAACTAAGTGTCAAGCACTTTAAAGTTTTTGGTTGTCCAACATGGGCAAGAATACCTCCACAAAAGTGAAAGGCATTAGAACCACAAAGAAAACCATGCATAGTTGTTGGATATCTTGATCATCTCAAGGAATACAAACTAATGGATCCAGAGACTCATGAAATCTTTTATGAGAGGAGTGTTCACTTTGAAGAGACATGTCCAAGCTTGGCTTCTTCAACTCCTCCTTTGTGGATAGTGACCATAGTGATGATAGTGACTTAGAAGATGAGATTCCTCCAACTTTGACTCACAGGACACCACCTTTGCAAGGTCAAAAAATAGTTGAGGACATTCCTCCTCCTCCTTCTTCCACTAAACCTTGTTGGGCACATCAAACTCTTGATGGAGTAGGTTCATTGGTGGTAAATCCTTTAGACACTCAGAGGGCTAGGTCACAACACAAGTCATTTCCACATGCATACATAACCATTGCTTCTGATCCATAGTCATTTAAGGAAGCATCAAGGATTCCAAAAATGGGATAAGGCTATGGAGGAAGAATATAATTCTTTGATGAAAAATAACACATGGGACTTAGTTCCCCTTCCTAAGGGAAGAAAATTGGTTCGATGCAAGTGGATCTATTAAACCAAATTTGTAGTAGATGGAAGTGTTAATAAGCATAAGGCTAGACTAGTTGCCAAAGGTTTCTCTTAGGTTCCAAGTATTGACTATATAGAGACTTTTGCACTAGTTGCCAAGATGAACTCCATTAGCCCGACACTAGCAATTGTTGTAGCTCAAGGATGGGTTGTACACAAGATGGATGTTAAGAGCACATTTTTGAATGAACTTCATGAGGAAATTTATATGGAGCAACCATAGGGGTTTTTAAAGGATTCTACTATAGTTTGCAGATTGAAGAAGTCTATTTATGGTCTTAAGCAGGCTCCTTGGGCTTGGTATGCCAAAATGGATTTTTTCCTCCTCTCAGCAGGTTTCACCAGATGTCACTCTGATTCAAATATTTCAATTCTTCAGAGGGGTGACTCTCACTTGATATTAGTGCTTTATGTCGATGGCTTGATCATTACAAGGAGCACAACATCCATCATTGCTAGTGTCAAGACCTCTCTAAAGGATAGATTTTCCATGACAGACTTGGTTTTGCTACATTACATCCTTAGCATTGGGATTACATAGTCTTTAGCAAGGATATCACTTTCACAACCCAAATATGCTCTTGACTTGCTTTGCCGGTTTCACATGAGTGAATGTAAGCTTGCTCCTACTCCCTTCCTATCAAGTGTCAAGCTAGAGGCTAAGTGTACCACTCTGCTTATTGATGCTACTTTATATAGATAGTTAGTTGGGAGCCTTATCTACTTGACACACACATGCCTTAATATTGCTTTTGTAGTTGGTATAGTTTTACACTTTATGTAAGAAATTCATGAGCTTCATTGGAAAGCTACCAAGCGCATTTTGAATTACATCAAGGGTACATATACACATGGGATACATTATGCAGTAGGTATAGGGCTTCAGTTGGTTAGATACACAGACTCAAACTATGTAGGAGACTTAGATTCTCGCAAGTCCACTTTAGGGTACATATTTCACTTTGGTTCTAGCTCTATTTGTTGGCAAAGCAAGAAAAAAAAAATAATGTTGCTCTTTCTTCCACAAAGGCTAAGTATCAAGGAGTTGTCAATGTAGCTACAAAGGCTCTTTGGTTATAGCACATCCTGGAGGAGTTTAGATTTGATCTACCTAAGCCTAAAGTTATTTATTATGACAATCAAAGTGCCATTGAAATCTCTAAGCATCCAATTCAACATCAATGAACAAAGCACATTGAGGTTCATATGCACTATATCAGAGAGCTTATACATGAGTAGATCATTGTACTATAGTACTATCCTACAACAAAGTAGGTCACTGATATCTTCACCAAAACCTTCACCAAGGTCAAGTACATTCATTTCTAAGATTTCTTGGGGGTGCAGGATGTTGCACAAAGGGGAGTCCCTCGATTTCTCTTTTCTTCTTCTGCTTATGTGAGGGATTTTTTCCTCTTATGAGGTCTTCTTCTCTCTCTTCTTCTTTATTGTACTCATCTCTCTTTTTGGAGGAGGGCTTTCCCATGAGGTTTTCCCTATTTCTCTACTTTATGAGAGATTGCATCGCATCATTCTAGCTTTTCTTTTGTAGATGGGTACCTAACATGGCCTTGTAGCTGGGACCCATTATGCATTAGTGAGCTTAAGTGCATTCCCCTAAATTGCACTTAAGAGGGGGTGTTGGTGTAAATAGGTATTTGCTATTTGCACTTTACATAAGTTTACTTAGGTTAGTGCATTATTTTATTATTTCCTTTTATGAGACACTTAGGAGTTTGCACACCTTTTTGGGTGATGCTACTCTAATTGTGCACACAGTGTCTACAACATAGGAGTTTGCATCATTCACCAAGTTTTCATGTAGACAACACAGTTTTTTGCACTCCTAATTTAGCATATGTTGTCTACAACACTGTTTTGCATGTCACACCATTGTAGGCTTATTCTCTCATCATCACACTTACTTCATTGCTTAATGGAGGATAACCCATATCTGGTGCACATGTGCCTAGTTGTAGGACATATCCTGATGCTGATTCTGAGGCATTCTAGATGCATCTTAGAGGCCTTTATATTGAGGCACTCCTAGTGTAATTGTACATTGTATTGAATACTATATATTTATTTTGATCATACTTTGGTCTAATTTGTGCTTGTGTTTTGAGTTCCTTGGTCTTGGGTAAATTCTACCCTAAGGTAGATTCTTACAGTCATTAATATCAATAGAGGAGAAGATGTACATGAAAATTAGATCATAGTACATTAAGAGAACTGTATATGAAATGCAAGGATAATCAACAAGGGATAACATATTGATGAAGAGATGTTCCCGAGATTTAGATTTGATTAATGAAGAGGGTTTCAAAATAAAAAGTGCAATTAAGCAGTTGCTAAAGAGTATTTGGTATTTTGGAACTTAGATGTTTTTTCTTTTATGTTTCTATCAATGCCAAAGAGGAGATTGTTAGATTAAGCACTAATGGTATTCCCATGTGCGAGTATCTTAGTATTTTTGGAGAATTGGGGAGATTGTTAGCATGATAGAGAATGAGGTTGTTTAATTTGTGGGTTGTAGATGAGGATATGTGAAGTCGAGGATGTGTTCATTAGAGTGTCCATATTATGTGTTTAAGAATGCATGCAAAACATGAAGACATATGGCAGTCATTTAATGTTTATTGAGACAAGATTCTAACAAAGTTCCTAAGAAGTGATTCCATTTTTTATGATTATATCATCCTAACAGAGATTGAATCTCATGAAGCACAGGTGTATAGGGGTTGGAGACATGATGAAGATGGTGTGATTGATCATGCTAAGTTAGATATTGCATGTGTGAAGGATTGTGAAGACTATGAGATAAAAAAATTATGAGAGTTTGAAAACATGTAATGTAACATGTATTGTATTATCCTAATGTGTTCCTATATCAATTATATATTAAGAAAGAATCAAGGCCAACTCAATAATTTTTTTAAGGACTTGGTATAAAGGAAAGTCATTTTCCTTGTAGATTATGTGTAGTGTAGTGTGAATTAAGTGTATGAATGTGTAATGTGAGTATAACAACTTGGATGTAAGGTCTAGTGAGCCTGATATTTAATATGTTGAGATTCATGAAGTTTTTAGTGTGCTTTTTAGTGTGCATATGAAATGACAAGATGACAAAGAGACTGTATTAGGAAAACAGGTTGTTGTGGATAGTTTCTTGTATTTTTATATTAAGAATAGTACTAGGGCTAGTTGGATAGTGAGTTTAAAGGTCTTTCTCTTGAAATTGTTTGGATAGTGGGTCCTTCTACCTTCGATAAGTCCTAATAGGGTTGGCACAACTCCTACCAAGGTTTGAATCACCTCCTAGGGATTCAAAGTCTCCTATCATGGACTCATATGTACTAAATCAATGCCATTGAATCCTAACATAGTCCATCCTCTTGTAAAGAACTTATATATTAGTACATCATTTTGTGGGTAACCATCCCCATTAAGGTTTTCTCTCTGATCAAGGGTTTCCCAAGTTAACAAATCTAGTGTCATTATGTATTGTGATCTTGTTATGAATCATGTTAGAATGATTATGTCTAAGAATCATGGCTTACATTCAAAGACAAAGAACATATCTATTAAGTATCATGTTTTGAGAGAGAAAGTTGTTTAGAAAGACATTACATTGGAATATATTAGTAAAAAGGAGTAGATAGCAGATATATTTACAAAGTCTTTACTAAAGGATACATTTGAGTACTTCAGAGGTATGCTTGGGGTTATGCCCCTTCCTAATTGTCAGTACTTGATGTAGAGATTGCATTTGTCTAATGATGCTAGAAACTATTAATTATCTAAATTGAATGCTTGATGGTTCCTCTATGGGGGAGTATCTATGATTGAGTTGAGTCATGAAGGACTCTTGGTAACTTTTATTTAATATTATCTTTGGAACTTGATCTTATTGAAAATATTATGTAGTATAATTGACATAGTGATGCTTTCATCATTGATGTCAATGTGGGAGAACATGTACATGAAAAAAAACTCATGGTGAATTAGGAGAAGTGTACATGAAATGGGAAAAAAATCAATGAGGGAGTAGCACATTGATGGAGAGATGTTATTGAGATTCATATTTGATTGATGAAGAGGATTTGAAAAGAAAGAGTACAATGGAGTGGTTGCTAAAGATTATTTACTATTCATGGAACTTAGATTTTTTTAATTTATGTTTTCATCAATACCAATAGGGGAGATTGTTAGCATGATCACTAACAGTATTCATATTCTGGAGTATTCTATCATTGTTGGAGCATTGGGGATATTTTTAGTTGGATTGTGTGTTACATCCATGATTGTGTTTTTTTATCGATGTCAAGATATATGATATTCTTTGAAGACTGATAGAGCAACAAAAAAAGATCTAGGTTGTGTGGTTCACAACTTGTAGATGAGGATATGCTCTATTGATGAAATGCTCCTCAAATTTTCCTAATTATATGGTTAAGTGAGCATGTAACAAGATGAAGAAAAATGGAAGTTATTAAGGATTTATTAAAGACATCATTCTGGAAGAGTTCTTGAGTAGTGATTATTTTTCTTTTGATTATATCTCCTAAAAGAGATAGAATCTATTTAAGAATTTTGTAAAAGGTAGAAGACATGATGACGATGATGTGGTTGATTATGCTAAGTTAGATGTTGCACATGTGAAGGATTGTGAAGACAATGAGTTGATAAAATTATGAAATTGTGGAAAGATAAAATGTAACATGTATTGTATTATCTTAATATGGTCTTATATTAATTGTAAATTGAAAAATCCTCAAGCATGACTCATTAATTAGTTCAAGGATTTGGTGTAAAGGAAAGTTTTTTTTCCTTATGGAATATGTGTAGCATAGTATGGATTAAGTGTATGAATGTGTAATGTGAGTATGCAAACTTGGCTGTAAGATCCTATGAACTTGATATTGAATATCTTGACATCAAAAAAGTGTTTGTTGTGGATAATGTATGACTAGATAATAGAGAGACTATATTTGTCATAGAGGTTGCTATGGATAATTTCTTATTTTTATTATTCTTTGAAGGATAGTACTAAAGCTAGTTTAGACAATTAGTTTGGTTGCCTTTCCCATGAATATATTTTGAAAGTGGCCCATCCTTTACCCTTACAAAACTCCTAATAAGGTTAGCACAAATCCTGATAAGGTTGGAATCTCCTTATAGGGATTCAAAGTCTCTTAACTGGGACTAATATGTACTAAATATATTTCATTAACTCCTAACATGGTACATCATCTAGAAAGGAACATAGTTATTAGTACATCATTTTGTGAGTACCATCTTGACCATGGTTTTCCATCTGAACAAGGGTCTCCCTAGCTAACAAATCTATCGTTATTGTGCATGGTGATCTTTCTATGGTTGTTGCACTTATTGATTAAATGTTTCAAATTTAATAAGGTTGATAAAAGTTGTTTTAATTAGATAATTAATTCATCCCACACCAACCCCTTTTAGTTATCTTGGATGGACTTTATTGTCTAGCACAAAGGTTGTTTGAAAAAATTCTTTATAAATTTGTATGTAACCATGAAACCTCTTATAAAATTGTATCTTTCATATGTATTGATCCTAATGTTAACAACTATAAAACCTTTAAAAGGTAAAGAAGAGTCATCAAGCTCTTAAGCATTTTCATATTTGTTTTGACCATTGAAACTTTAAAATCAACATAAAATCATTTTATTGCATTCCCTAAAACCCTTGATCTTCTTTCCTTTTTATACCATTGCAGCATAAGATTATTTTAATTTAGTTGGACCAATAAAGTGGAAGGGCACAATGATGTTCAAAATGTTAGAGATTAGACATTATGCTAAAATAAAACAACTTACCATGAGATGGAAAAAATATAATTTCTTCCATTTTTAAGACATTATACAAAAAATGGTAGAATTTTAATTTGAAAGTGCTAGTGTAAATAATTAATTATTATTACACTTTACTTAAGTTTACTTAGGTTAAATGCATTATTTTATTATTTATCATATACACACCTAGAAGTATGTATAGTTAGATGAGTTGTCTTGGTGACAACACAAGAGTTTGCATATTCATCTGAGTTGTCATGTAGACAACATAGTTGTTTGCACTCTAATTAAGCACATTGTGTCTACAACATCTCTTTATGAGATACACCTATGTTAAGCTTATCCTCTTATCATTGCACTAACTTCTATGCTCAATGGAGGATAATCCACTCTTGGTGGACATGTGCTTAGTTGTGAGGCTTATCATTTTGCTAACTCCTAGTCATTCTAGATGCCTTTATATATAGACACTTCTAGTGTGTATGCACAGATATATGATATTTTCATTATTCTTATTCTAATAATCCATTATTGGTCCATATTGTGCTAATGTTAAAGCTTCTTGATCTTGGTGTTATTTTGCCCAAAGGAAAATTCTTACATGGTATCAGAGTTATACCAAATTCTTACATGCTATTAGAACAATAGGAGATCTCTTCACATAGCAATTGGAGACCATTTTTGCTTCACCTCTTGAAGGGCCACGATTTAGATCTAGAGTATCTATAGTTATTGGGAGTGTTTAGAGCCAAAGTGGACCTAACCATTACATCTGAAGGATCGGTTCAGTGAATTTTTACTATAAATTTGCCTACCCTAGGCCATAGTTAAATTTGCCTACCCTAGGCCATAGTTAAATATGAGGCAATTTTTTTTTGCAAACCAAAATTTGAAGGCTTGATTTGCAAAACTTATATGATTTCTTTAGATCTGTGGAATTAATTTTTTAGATCTAAATATTTTTGCATCTCTACATTTTTTCTTTTTGGATTTTCATTTTATTTTCAAAAGACTACAAAAAAATTGGCCTTTTAGGCCATTTGGAGAGATTTTTTTTTTGTAGGAGAAGATTGGAACTTGCTGGTGAAAATCAAATATTGACATCATATTTAGAAGGTCACAAAACCCCCAAATCAACTTTTCTTTCATCAAAATTAGACATATGAGGTGAAATCTAGAGTCAAGTGATTTTTGGAGGTGTGACAATGATGATTCAAGAAATATAATTGTAGAGGTGATTTTCAAACAATGACATCTCCCTCATATAGAATCCTTTTTCTGAGCAATTTTTTTTTGTTTTGGGGTAGAATCTCATGATCTACACACTGCTGTATGATGTTTGAGACATTTCTTCCTGAATTTTTTGCAAATCACAAATCCTTATTTTTGCAACGTTAAAGGCTTAGTTCGGGCTCATTTGGACACATATTCATGTTCCATTTTTTTTGAAAGTGCATAATTTTTCATCTACTTTCCACATCTACAATCACATTATAGTCTTATGTGGACAAAAATACCACTTTTAGAAACAACTCATTTTTTACATTGTATTACTTTGATCAAACTTCAAATTTGTTGTATATCTGAGCTACATTGCTAAGTACCAGATTTGAACTCCAAGAGGAGGTTGTAAACAACAAAATCAAAAGTCCAATTTGTCCATTTTGACAAGTGGCCTATTGTAAACACACTACATAAAAAGTGCAAAAAGCATTGATTTTGGGGGAGGGGAGGCGGGGGTGGTGGTTCTTTGATTGAGTGAAAAGGGGGTGTGTGCTTTATGTCTCCTTATATTATGCTCTTTCTTTTGCATTATGGGTTCTTTCTCTAAGTTAACACCACATAATTATGCTGCTTGGAAAGAAATGATAAAGGAGCCATTGGTTGATAAAGGTTTACTGCATTATGTAATTAGTGCAGCAAATAAACCTAATGATGATGCTGATGAGTCTCATAAAGAAAATTGGGCATCAAAACAAGAAATGGCCCTTGGAACCTTGTTAAAGAATATCTCAGACCTTGTCAAATATCACATCATGAACCTTAACAATCCAATAGAAGTTAGGGATAAACTTGAAGCATTGTATAGGGTAGTAGATGAAGATATGGCCTACACCATTGAGGACAATCTTCTGAAACTTGATCTTAGGAATTTTGACACCATCAAAGACTATCTTACCCAAGTAGACATGTATAGTGCACAACTTAAGGATTTTAGTGAACCCATCAAGGATGGAAAGTTGATCAAACATGTGATGACTCATCTTCCTCCTGAATATGCATCTTTTTTTTCGAAGTACAATACTCACAAGTTAACAATGGGTAGTGCCTTCACTAAGCCTTCATTCAAGTAATTTTCAGGAATGTTGGTCTTAGAAAATGAAAAGTTAGTGAGTATGGGAATTCTCTAGTCTTCCAAGACCAAAGCCTTGGTAGGTAATAAAGGGAATCAAGGTGGTAAAAATTCCAACAAGAAGAAAAAGTAGTGGAAGGCTAAGCCAAAAGATGACACACAAAAATCTTCCTCTATGCATCAATCTTCCTCTACACAACAATCTTCTTCACAACAAGGCAAGTCTTTTTCCAAAATAATAAGAAGGGGAACAAATTCAACAAAAGGGAGAAGAAAACTTGTGCCTACTGGAAGAAGAATGGTCATGATGAACATGAGTGTAAGGATAAGAAAATTGATGAGTTGCTAAACTTAATGAGGAAACATAAAATTGATGTACCAAATGCCTATAAGGATAAGGGATCTTCATCCACTTCAAAAGGTAAGGGACAAACTTTGGTAGCAAATACAAATAATTCTAAGGAATCGGTTCTTGATTTAGAAGCTACACATCATATGGGTGCTTCAAGAGAGCATTTTTCCTCTTTGAAACCATCAAATGTACCTTACATCTATGTGGGAAATGACACACAAGTGGAAGTTGAAGGATAAGGAAATGTTGAGTTGGCCAATGGCATCTTCAAGGATGTTCTTCATATTCCCACCCTTAGCACCAATCTTCTTTCAATCTACCAAATAACTCACTATGGATGTGACAAAAAGTAGAGTTCCTTCCTAATTCAATTGTGGTGAAAAATATAAAGGATGATTCTATGGTGGCAATTGGAAAGGCTAATCATGAGACAAGACTTTATTATTTTTCTCATTTTGTGACTAAGTCCACTTCCTGTGCCTTATTGACCCACTCAAATTCACAATGTAAACTATGGCATGAGAGGTTTGGACATCTCAATTACTGCTACCTTCAAAAACTTAGCAACAAGGATATGGTCATAGGTCTACCTCAAGTCAAGTATTCAGAGGGTGTATGTATAGGTTGTGAAGTAGGCAAGCATCTCAAAGAAAAGTTTGACAAGGGGAAGTCTTGGAGAGCTACTGTTGTTCTTGACTTGGTTCATAGTGATGTAGCTAGCCCATTTCTAGTACCATCATTTAGAAAGGCTCACTATGTTCTCACCTTCATTGATGAATTTTCACGCTACACTTGGGTCTTCTTTCTAGCTCATAAGAGCGAAGTGTTTGATAAGTTTATCGCCTTCAAAGCTCAAGTTAAGAAGCAATTAGGGAAAGCCATCAAGATTCTATGAACAGATAATGGAAGGGAATATGTGAACTCAAGGCTTATTGGCTTTTGTACTCATGAGAGTTTTGATCTTCAACATTCAGCTGCATACACTCCACAACAAAATGGCATTGCTAAATAAAAGAATAGAACTCTTAAGGAGATGACCACTTGTATGCTTCAACATAGGTGTCTAGATCAAGTTTTTTGGGCATAAGCCATGAATTGTGCCAATTACATCCAAAATAGAAGTATAAATCAAAGAAAAAAAGAAGTCATTAAATGAAAAGTCTATTAAAATTCTATAGAAAAATAATAAAGCTATACTAAACAATTTAAATCATGAAAAATCATTAAAAATGGTTTGAAAATAGAAGAAATTAGTCTCCGCATCTTAGATAAATATATACAAAGTGTGAAAAGAGATATAAACCTCATATTTAATTTTACACTAATATTATAAATTTTGTCAAATTTCTTATAAAAGTTACTTACATTTAAATTAATTATTTAAGAAAATTATAGTTATATAATTACTTTATATTGACAAAAAAAATTGTCATAGTTAATATGAAATTTTCCTTTCAAATCCTTAGCATCTAACATTTATCACCTACTACCTTGTATTTATTACTTAACATCTAACATTTATCACCTAGTTCCTTGAATTTATTATTTATTTCATTGAAAGTATCTATTTTAACATTAAAATGATTCTATTAAAAATAATTAATTTCTTAACATTGAAAAATCTATCATATAACATTACATTCGATGCTTGGTTGTTCTGTTGTTGGGTAAATGAGTGATTATACCTTCAAGATAATCGTAAACCATATTTGTAGATAAGATAGTAATTTAGAGAGTTTCTTTTGATATCTTTATTATTACTGTCATTATGGAGGTATCAAGTGAGACTCTAATAATAAATGATATCTGAAGTCAAAATTTTCAGTGACTATCATTTACAACAACGAAAAGAAATACAATCTCTATGTTGAAAAGCAACATAAAAACAGCATTCTAGTTAAAGTTAGGAAAAGTAATTGTGGTTTTTTATTGACCCTTTTATGTATATTGAGACAGCTGATTCGAAATTATGCCGCAGAAATGTCATTTGCCTTGATACAATTTTTTTACTTGCCTGAGATTACAATAGTCGGTATACATTTCTAATAATTAGAAAATGTGCCGCCAAAATGTAGAGGTATGAAAGCCTTCCATGTCCTATCATGATAAATGTTTATCTATCATATTCATTTCAGAAGCATCTTTGGATAAAGACCAAACTATAAAATTGGGCCACTCTTCAATAAGACATCACGTTGAAGTGATGTTGCGCATGCTTAAGTGTTGGAAAAATGGAAATTTCTTTAATGGGGACATATTTGAGAGATATTTTAATGGACTCTTAAAGTAAAGTGCTAAATTTTGAAAGAATACAGTGATAAGCGTGTCGACAAACAGTAATGGAATCTACCACAACTAACAAGGAAAGATTGTCTAAATCTGCTTTCACATTTCAACAATTTTTCAACACTACAAATAAGAAAGAATTATACAATATGAAAACGAGAACACTAAAATCAATGCTTTTCAGTGAGAAAAGTTCAAGCCATGTAGCTAGAATCATACAATATGAAAACGAGAACACTAAAATGAGAGAATGTAAGATTACGCGTTCAGACTACCATAGAATTATAAATTCAGTTACAACTGGCCAACATGTAATCTTGCATATAGGCACATATGTCTAATTACATATCAATGTTTGAACCTTAATCTTGTTTTCAAACGTCTAATTATTATTCTACTGTTAAGCTCACTTATTGAGGATCAATTACATTAATATATGGGACATTCACATGGAATCAATTCATGCAAGAAATATCACAATCTCAAAGGTGAAAAACGTGATATGAAACTATATGTTAGGTCTAAATTATGAAGAATTCCTCCATGAAATCAACAATTGGTCTGAAGCATGGACTCACAGGGAGCTTGAGCAAGAGCATAGGAATATCATGAAATGAGGCAATCAAAATTTCGAAGTAGGAAATGTTTCACAGGATGAAGAACCTCCAACTAACTCAAGATGTAATAAATAAAAGAGAACTCCGACTCAAAGATTTATATTGATTTGCAAACCTGAACAAAGATCTAACAAGGGAACAAGAATGTATCAAATAGGTTTATCAGAGAAAATGAACCAATGTAGAAAGATGCTGAAAGAAGCATAAAGGCTAAACTAAACAAGGAAAAACATAAATAAAATATTTATTTCTATTTTAGTTGATGCATGATTACCAAGAGCCAATGGTGCTCCTGCATTAGACATGCTTTATTAATTGATAATTATGTCCCTTACTTTGACGGGACTAAAGAAAACCTAAGACAGTCTACCACAAGCTAAGATAAAGTTGAAGAATCATTAACTACTTTTTTCTTCCACTTTATACGGTATCCAATGTACAATATTCTCAAAGGTGCTTCTACCAAGTTTCTAATACAAAAATTTTTCAATCTCATTTCATTTCTTCTTAAGAGACTACTACAAATATTGTCCACTATCATTGAATATTTCCCATGATATTGATATAAACCGGTGGTGTTTAATATAGGTGATTTATCCATAATATATGGTAGCACAAGTTTATATGCATCTCTTGGGTCAAACTTTCTCATCATTAATTTACTATATGTTCACACAAGAGTTCGTTTCCTCCTCAACTTGATCATTAGCTCATCCCCAACTTGAAATTTCTTGTCTCCATTCTTAGTATTATTTCTCCTTATACATTTAGTTCATATCTTTCAAGAGTTGTTTCATCTAGATGTGTAATGACTTCATGCATTCTACGAGGACCTCTAATTTTGAATTTATTTTATCCACATGAATGATGTGCCTCAATTCTAATATATGCTTATGATACACTTATGAACTAATATCAAATGGTATTTTCCTAAATTCCTAGTTATTTAATTATTGTATGCTAGCTATACTTGACCAAGAATCAAATTTCAAATTTGATTCTTCTTCAAACATAAAATCTCAATGAATTCTATGAACTTTTGTTTAGTGCCTCTTTCTATGCACTAGTCTTTGGATGAAAATAAGAAATAGACACCAAATAATGCATGATGATAGTTGTCATTAATGAAAACTAAATATTCATCTTTTTGCAACCCTCAACAATTGTTGTTTACAATTCATGAGCAATGATTTGCATAGCCATATTGTCTTAGTAGACATGATGAAGTACCTAATTTTATCATAGAAAGTTTTGATTTTATTGGATGTATAAGCTATTCTATTTTGAATATTAGGTTATCTGTGAGTTGTGTGTGTTGGTGTAAATAAGTATTTACTTATTACACTTACTTAAGTTCACTTAGGTTAATGTATTATTTTAATATTTTGCATTATTTTATTATTTTTATTTGTGAGACACTTAAGAGTTTGTGCACCTTTTTGAGTTGTCATGTAGACAACATAGGAGTATGCAACTCTATTTAAGCACATGGTGTCTACAACACTGTTTTGCATGTCACACCCTTGTAGGCTTATCCTCTCAACACTGCACTTACTTCCATGCTTAATGGAGGATAACCCATATCTGGTGGACATGTGCTTGGTTGTATGACACATCATGGTGTTGATCACGAGGCATTCTAGATGTATCTCAGAGGCCTTTATATACAAGCACTCCTAGTGTACTTTTACATTGCATGAATTATGGCATATTGAATACATTGTCATTCTGATCATACTCTATTTCTCTTTGGTCTACTGTGTGCTTGTGTTTGAGTTCTTAGTTCTTAGGTGAATTTTTCCCTTAGGCAAATTCTTACATGGCATTAGAGCATAAAGACTTTCTCATCACATAGCCATTCAAGATCATGTTTGCTTCTTCACCTCAGCTCGAATGTGGAGTGCTACAAAAATTGGGAGTGTCTAGAGCCAGATCTGACCTCGCCATTGCATCCAGAACACTGAACTGGTGAAAATTGACTATAAACTCACCTACCTTGGTCCAAAGTCGATCGTGAGGCAAATTTTTTTTGCAAATCAGAACCCGAAGGCCTCGACTTGCATTTTGGGTATGATTTTTCTACTAATTTGATTATTTATTTTCTTAGATCTAAATTTTCATCTCTACAATTAGGGTATTTTTCAAAATTTAATTGCCTAGTCAGAGAAAATTATTTTTGGCCGAATGAGGTAGTGAAACCTCAGCTCGGCTCTCTGTATTTTGAGGCAGATTTAATATTTCTGCAGGGCTCTTTTAGCAACCCGTGGGCCGTAGTGTGCATCAAATCAGGGGTATAGCACAACAACTTTTGGCAACATTACCCTGCTAAATTCGGTGAAGCTCCTAACCGTCAACTTGCACATTACTAGTGAAATCCACACTTCGGAGTCCTCTTCGTTTAGAGCCCCGCAGGCTTCTCATTTTATACAGCGCACAACGCTTAATCCCATTACATGTGGGATATTTTCCATAGACCTCCGACGGATCTAACAAATATATCGACAGTCTACACTTGTTCCCAGCTCCCGCCTGTTCTTCCCAGTGAATTTCATGATGCCCTACCTGCCTAGTGTATGCCTGCACACATGGCCTTTTCTCCTTGGTCCACTCAGCAAAACCCTACCACGCTAGGTGGAACAGATCTGACTCAGTGGACATCATCCCACGCTACCACATTTCCCTCTAGGCAAGAAGTTTTTTTTCCACGTGTCCTCTCATTAGACACTTGTACCTCTTGACACGTTAGATTGCCACATGTACTTCTAGACATGTGTCATCAGATCTTTCCATCTAGTCATCAAACCCGGGAGTGCCACATCACCTGTGGAACCTAGTTGGACTGCCATGTCAACACTTTTTCTGTACAGTACGGACAGACAAGTCATCTACCACGTTACCTAAGGGCACAAATTTTTTGCTGACATCATCTTTTCTTGAGGTTAAAATTAATGGCCGTTTGAATGTCATTTCCAAGCGTTTTACAATTGTAGTGACAGCCATTTGATCATCAAATTTAGACTCATAGTTTTTGATCTAGACCCGTCTCCAAATTGCTTTTCAATTTGGTAGCCTGACTTTGTGAGCTCATATCTTAGACATCTGGACTCTAATTCAAGTGCATTTTTTTTTGAAATTGGGTAAAATTTCTTGAATTGTCTAGTTGTGGTGTTTTTTTCTAGTTTTGGTGCACATATGTTGCAAAAAATGCATTTTTTGGTGACTATACTTGCATAATCCTGCATTTTGCAACTTCAAAAGCTCTGTACGAGCACATCTGATCACTTTTTAGGTTTTATTTTTTTTGAAAGTGTGTATTTTTTTGTCTACTTTCCAAATCTGAAGTCAGATTCTAGGGTTGTGTGGACCAAATTCTCATTTTTAAAATTAGGCCTTTTTTTGGCATTTTAAAGCTTTGATTCTTTTTCAAAATTGTTGTAAATCTGAGCTATATTGCTTAAGTGAAAAATTTCAGCCTCATAAGGTAGTTGTAAAAGAAAAATAAAAAAGTCCACTTTGTTCATTTTGACAAGTGGCCCATTGTAAACCCACTACTTATAAAGTGCCAAAGCATCTTTTTGGGGGGGTCTTTTGATTGAGTGAAAAGGGGGGGGGGGGGGGGGGGTGTGTAATATTTTTTTTGTGTCTCTCTCTTGTGCTCTTTTCATTTCTACATCATGGGTTTTAAATTTCCTCCTCTAACTTCATGGAACTATTCTGCATGGAAAGATATTGCATGGAGTAGATTAATAGAAAAAGGATATAGTCTTTATGTTGATGGTACAATTACCAAACCTATTGATGCTAAGGAACTCATTGATTGGAAAAAATAAGACCAACATGCTTTAGGAGTAACCAAGAGTTGTGTACATAGCGATCTTCTCTTTCATATTAAAAATTGTTCAAAATCCAAAGAAGCTTGGGAAAAACTTGAATAGCTGTATGGTAAGGTGGATGAAGAAAAGGGATTTCATATTAAGGATGATCTACTTCTCTTAGATCCTAAGAATTATGACACAATTCAAGATTACGTCATTAAAGTCAATGAGTATAGGGCACTTCTAAAAGATTATGAAAATCCCATGAAGGATGATAGATTGATTCATCACATCGTAAAGAGGCTACCTTTTGAGTATGCCAACTTTGTTTTGAGTTTTAATACTCACAGGTTGACCATGGGATTTTCTTACCAGAAGCCTTCCTTTGATGGATTTGTAAACATGTTGATTGTTTAACAAACTCACTTGGTGGATTTTGGACTTCTCAACTCATCAAAGACCAAAGCCTTGGTGGCTAGTGACGATCACAAATCTAGTCAAGGGGGGAAAAGCAACAAGAAGAAGAAGTAATGGAAGCAGAAAACACAATTTGAGACACAACAATCCTCCTCTCAACAAGGTGGTTCTTCTTTAAACAAGAAGGGAAGTAATGAAAAGAAGGAAAAACTATTTTGTGCATACTACAAAAATCCAAATGATGATGAGCATCATTGCAAAACAAAGAGAATCGATGAGTTAGAAAATCTACTCAAGAAGAACAAGATTCAAGTGCCAAGTACTTCCAAGAATTCAACTCCAACCTCTTCAAAAGGTAAAGGGCAAGCACTTATGGAAAACACAAGTTCTTCAGAATGGATACTTGACTCAGGTGCCTCTTACCACATGGGTTCTTCAAAGGAAGACTTTTCTTCATTGAAGCATTCAAAGGTGCCACACATGTTGATGGGAGATGATACTAAGATGGAAGTTGAAGGGAAAGGACATGTGGAAATGGAAAATGGGGAATTCAAAGATGTTCTCTAAATTCCAAATCTAAGCTCCAATCTCCTATCAATTTACCAAATCACTCACCTTGGAGATGGTCATAAGGTTGAGTTCCTTCCAGGTTTAGTGATGGTGCGAAGTCTCAAAGATGATTCCTTTGTAGTAGTGGGGAAAGTCAATGATGACAAGAGGCTTTATTCCTTCTCCCACTTTGTGGCTAAGATTCCTTCCCAAGCCTTGTTAACTCATTCTACTTCAAACATTATCTTATGGAATGAGCGGTTTGGTCACCTTGACTTCCACTCTCTTCAGCAACTTTTCTCAAAACACATGGTCAAAGGTCTACCTAATATCAAATTTTCTAAGGAAGAATGTTCATCTTGTTTAGCAGAAATGAATCTCAAGTAGAAGTATGATAAATGGAAGTCTTCTCGAGCTCTAGTTGTTCTTTAGCTAGTTCACATGGTATTAGCAAGACCCTTTCCAGTGACTTCAGTCAGCCAAGGCGGCTATATACTCATATTTGTTGATGACTTTTTGAGATTCACTTGGGTCTTCTTCCTTCATCATAAGAATAAATTGGTTCATAAGCTTGAAGACTTCAAGACTCATGTTGAACACAAGTCAAGGAAAGTGATCAAGGTACTAAGGGTGGACAATGAGAACAGATATGTAGATAGAAGACTTAAGAATTTTGGCAAAATTGAGGGGATTGATCTTCAAAACTCACCAGCATTCAGTCCACACAAGATAAATGTTACAGCTATGAGGATTAGGACTCTCAAGACCATGGCAAGTTGCATGATGAAGGCCAAGTCTCTTGATCCTACACTTTAAATTGAAGCCATTAGTAGTGCTACTCACATACTTAACAGGTCTCCTCATCTAGCCTTAGATGGAAAGACTCCTTTTGAGGCATGGTGCGGTAGAAAACTAGTTGTGAGTCACCTTAGAGTCTTCAGTTGTCTAGCATGAGCAAACCTATCTTCTAGGAGTTGCAAGGCACTGAAACCTAGGCCTTGTACCTTCATTGGGTATGAAGACAATGCAAAAGCTTATAGGCTTATGGATCCAAAGACAGATGAGATATTTGTGGAGAAGGATGTTTACTTTGAGGAAAGTTCTCCAAGCTTGTCCTCTACTCCTCTCCGCACATCATACATAGTGGAAACTGATAGTGACACCAGCGATAGTGCTTCAATAGGTTTAGACACATGGGCTTCTATCGACAGTTACAGTGAGAGGTCACATCAGTCCAATCCACATGCTTACATTGCAATAGTGAAAGGTCCAACACAACATGGTACATGTCATCTTCCAGTTTCAGCTTCAGTTGACTTGGGAGACAAACTTGAGGAATTACATCTTCTCATTGATGAAGGTGATTCTTCTACAATTGTTGCAAGGGCTCACTCTAACCCTCATGTCCATTCTCTACATGATCAATCTTTACAGGTTGGCATGATTTTGGATCCTTATGAACAACAATTAGTGGAGGTCTCTTTGTTAGTTGAGGAGATAGATGGTTTAGTGGAACAGGTTCAATAGACATTGTTCACCAATCTGCATTCATTCTTTTCAGCATAGTTGGAAGGGGTGAACTTCAGCATCAACATAGGGACACTTGAGCAATTTTTAGGGCCACCATACATCTTTAGGAGTGTACCTTTGCCATTGTTTCTTCTTGAATGGAGGAACACCTTTCTGCATTCTTGGACCAGCTTCTTCATTAGAGTGGCTTTCACTTGTTGGCATTCTTATTTTGGGCAGGGCGGGGGGGGGGAGCCTATTATGTTTCATTTCCTTCTCTCATTCTCTTATGTATATGTTGGATGTATGTCGTAATGGGGGGGTCTTGATTACTCCATCCATTGATGCATCCTTATTTATCTCTCCTTTTGGGGGAGGGTTTTTCCCATGAGGTTTTTCCTCTTTCCCTGCTTTATGAGAGATTTGCATTTTCATTATGTACATGGGTACCTAATATGACCTAGTAGTTGGGACCTATTATGCATCTTCATCCTAGTTTCGTAAGCTTAAGGGCATTCCCCTAAGTTACACTTAAGAGGGGTTTTGGTGTAAATAAGTATTTACTTATTACACTTACTTAAATTTACTTAGGTTAATGCATTATTTTAATATTTTGCATTATTTCACTATTTTTATTTGTGAGACACTTATGAGTTTGCACACCTTTTTGAGTTGTCATGTAGAAAACACATGAGTACACAACTCTATTTAAGCACATGGTGTCTACAACACTGTTTTGCATGTCACACCCTTGTAGGTTTATACTCTCATCACCACACTTACTTTTGTGCTTAATGGAGGATAACCCATATCTGGTGAACATGTCCTTGGTTGTATGACACATCATGGTGTTGATCACGAGGCATTCTAGATGTATCTCAGAGGCTTTTATATACAGGCAGTCCTAGTGTATTTTTACATCGCATGAATTATGGCATATTGAATACATTGTCATTCTAATCATACTCCATTTCTCTTTGGTCTACTATGTGCTTGTGTTTGAGTTCTTAGTTCCTGGGTGAATTTTTCCCTTAGGCAAATTTTTACACCATGCATTAGGATTAGAATTGAATGGTTCTATTAGTAAACTTGGTAAACTTATGAGTTATCTTTTTGTTGTTATTAGTCCTAATAGATCTCAATATGGAAAGTATTTTAATGGTAAAGAAATTCATAATTTGATGATTTAGTTGAGGTATAATAGAATCTTCTACATATTTCATTGAATGTTTTTTGGGTAGAGTTATGTTTTTAACACATTTATGAGATTGAGTTTTGGCAATTTTGGGTAGTAATATACAAGTAAAAATATTATAAAATTAAAAAAATTGATTATTAGTTTTTGTTTATGTGAAAAGGAAAACGATAGTAAGTAGATTGATTGTGTACATGCACTTGAATTGATTAGGTATGTCTGATGCTAGATAATAGTACTATCTTGGATTTTAGTCCAAATATTTATTGTTTCTCATTTATATTTTAATCTAATGAGTTTTTTCTCATTTATTTGTAGCTTTATCTATCATACTTTACAAATGTTTTGTAGGGTATGTGCAAGATCATGGTCAACCAAACTATGCTCCTAAGTAGCAATAAAAAATCAAAAAATCAAGGTTATGTCAACTTGACGTACAGTTTTATACTTGTTATTAGCTTTATATCAAAAAGTTGAGAGAAAAGAATATCTAGGAAATTGAATCTAGTTTCTAAACTATTAGGACTTATCTCAAAAAAATAAAAATTTATTGGTCAAAATTTTAAACTTTAATGCAATATTACAAAAATTTCAGAACAAAAATAAGAAGTAGACGTATGTCGGACCACCTTAATCAAAATCAAATGATAATTTTTTTTAATCATATTCTAGATATAAGTAGTAGACTCATGTTGGATGTGACACATATTTTTGGGTATTTTTATTCTAAATAAATAATAAATAATTAATTTTTGACTTTAATATTTTTGGAAAAAAAAACTCTCGTGTCTGACCACCTTAGCTAATTCAAAACTTTGCAAAATTTAATTTTTCATTTTTTTTCCTTATAGTGGAAGAAACATAGAATCTGATGCATCTTTTGGATTTAAAAAATGTTTTACCATTTGAAAGTTATAGTTTTTTTTTGTAAGTAGTGTGTCAGTCAGCACTTTATACATAACTCCATTAGAAAATAAGTAATAATTACTTACTAAACTCATAATTTTACAAACCTTACATTTATGGAAAAATAATAACATTCTTAAGAAACCTTTTCATTTCATCAAATTTTGGCAAAAAAAAAGTTGTCAACTACATGTTTTAAGTAAAAATCACATAAAAACAAGCCAAAAACACATTTTTAGGATGTTTTAAAAGTTGATCATATAGGGTTGTATCAAAAGATATAGTAGACCTTATAAATATATTAATTATTTCATTTAGTATCAGGTTAGGTGGGAAAAAAGTTGAAATAGGTTTTGAAATGGTTTGCGACATTTCAGAACTACATATTTTTTAGATCACCACTTTTTGGCACACCATGATCATGCACATACCCTATAGGTTCCTTGTTTATTCCCACAATCTTGTAGAGAGTTTATATTAATATAATTAATGATTTAATGAGAACATTATTTCCATTGTATCTTTTTCATTAAAAATATTTATGTGACAAAAATATGGTTATATGAGTTCATGCATGGTGTTTTTGTTATTCTCAAGTTTAATTTCAATGTAGTTATTTTTTATTGCTGTCCAATATTATTAATTTGGTTAAAACTAATAGAATATTAATTTGAACCCCCTCTTATTATTCTTAAGGAGAATTTTAAAGGAAACTAGTACCATTCAAAATAATATCTTGATTTCACTTGAAGACATTGATAAATTTCTAATGTAGAAAATACTAAAATTAAGGAAAAATTGACAAAATCCTATAAATTTATTAGATAACAAAAGGATTAGTGAGTTAGCTATTCAAGAAAAGAACTTATAGATCAGATGAAAATAGATAGAACTAGTATTGGAGACTCAATTAAAAAATAGAAAAGTTTTGAGGATCATTTTGAGAAGCTCATGTAGCATGAAATAGAGATAATTGTTTTGGTGAATTTTTTTTATTGGGTTAATGAGGTAAATTCATTAAGAATATACTTTTAATCTAATAAAAATTAAATACAAGACAAATATGAGAATCCAAACATAACTCTCAATATAAAAAAAGTCACATTAATGAACCTCAAATAGATGAAGGGATGTCAATACTAAACACAAAATATATCAAGGATGTACATAAGAAGGTCCTATTTGATGCAATGTAAATGAAAAATTGAACTAACATGTTTAATGAGAATTGTAACATAGATATAGTTGTTATATATATGATATTATCCCAACATTATATACGCTTCTAGATCTTTTCTTCTTTAAGTTCTCACTTTCAACATCAGCTACATAAAAATATATATCCACAAGGACACACAAATTATCTATCAAATTATAAATTACTAAACTTATTAGAAAGAATAGTTATGTCCAGAAAAATCAGTCATCATGCAAATATAAACATGCGTTGTCCTCCGATTAGGAATACGTCTACATATGATCCAAGAAAATATATGAGAAGCCTTTAAAAATTGCATGGTAAAAGACCTCTGATGAGGTAAATTCAAGCTACATTAGGGTATAATTAAGAACATGCCTTGTGAAAGAATACACATAACTTTCTTGTGAAAAAGAATAATCCACCTCAAATCAAAGGCATCAGATGCACAACAGGTAGATTTTATGAAACTATACTCATAGATGAAACCAAAAAGAATAGTTTTATTTTTCACATGATCATTACACTAGAAATAAAAAACAAAGAAATTTATTTTGGATGATGCAAGAATACCAATAATCCTAGGATGATCTTTCATCAAACACTTGGGGTAAATAGAGAACTAATATCCAAATTTGTGGACTTCTAAATTTTGAGTAAACTCCATGTATTACTTTTTTGCAATTTGGCTAGGTTAGGTAGTCTAAATTATTCATATATGGCAACATATACTCTCCATGGATGAGAAAAGTATGGAGGTAGAATTTTGGTAGTTAAACTTAGAGAATTGTCTAAGTATCATAGAATTTATCTAGTAGAGTAGTTAGGTATTTGTTTGGTGTAGTTCGCAAAGGAAGTATTGGCACATTCTCTCTTAGCTATAGAAATTATAGTATGCTAGGATACCACATCTATGTGTACAAGGAAGCACAAAAAATATGAAAAGAGATATTATTGATTTTCCAATAGTAGTAATAAGCTAACTAAATATGACAAAGATAAGTAATCAAGTATTTTATGTTAAGAATTTTTTTTTTAATGAGAATAATAACTTGAATAATTAGGGATGACATCCTAGATGTTAACCTTAAGTAGGCAAGGTAAAATTTTGTATTTCAACAAACATGAAAAGGTATGAAGGTTGATAGTGCAAAATATTATGAAAAGTTACGGTATAGAGGAAAGATGTTGAAATGAGAAGTAGTGTTTAGTAATGTGTGGAAATTTATGATAAATATGTGATTATTTTATGATGTGAGCTTGATGAAAAATAATTATAGAGGTAGAGTGTGTGAAGTTGACAGAGCAAGGTACAAAGATCATATTAGATATTAAGGATATCTTCAATTGTAAATAGTTTTTGGTATATACTCTTTTATGTATTGAATATCATTATACATTGCATGTTTTACTAGTGGACACAACTTGCATACATTTTGTAAATTGTATTAACAACACCTATTAGGGTTGAGGCTTATAACAAGGCCTAGTCCTCTAACAAGGACTGAAACATTGTATACAAATGTAGTATACTCCTAATAGGGTCCATATATTTCACAAGATAATTTTAATTAGGGGATCATTTTGGGGGTACCATCCTCACCGGGGTTTTCTCATGGTTGGGGTTTCCATATTTAACAAAATATGGTATTATGTGTTGCATTACTTTATGCTTGTGTTTACTCTTCAACTTAATTAGTTCATTTGTTTATGTAAGTTTTTACTAGAACCTTAACATTGGTGTATATAGGGTTATGAATAGTCAACTTGTGGCTATTGTAATATTTAATTAAGTCATGTTATCATTATTATATTATTATTTAGGTGGGTAGGTAGGCCTAGGTATTATATAGGGTTGTGTATATTCGACCTAAGCATAATTAGGTATATATAGGAGGTTGTGAGTCTTCTTTCAACACCATATTGTGAAGTGTGTTCTCATTGGAGAAATTGGAGGTTGCCCCCTCAAAGTGGTCTATTACTCCATGTTATTATCAAGTATTTATATAATATTTCATATTATTTCTTCTATTGTGTAGGTTATTTCATTACAAGTGGTAGAGCATGATCTTGGCAACATAGAGGCAAGAGTTTTTCTCAACAATGGGGTGATTTTGGGAAGAGCATAACTAGTTGCAATTGGTAGTTTTTCCCAAATTGGGTTTTCGCATTAAATACTAGTGTCAAATGTAATCATGCTATTTTCTTTTATGTGTTTGCAACTAAGTTAAAGTAATGGTAATCATAGATAACATCTAAAAGTTATGTGTTAATCATTTACCAAGCTAATATAGTTATTACCAAGTTACAGTATTTTATGTGTTTACCAAGCTTCAACAATATTCAGTTATTTGTTTGCATTTTGTATTGACATCTAAGGGATATGAGATTTATTATTGTAGTAACTAATTCACTCTTTCCCTCTTAGTTACTCCTCTTATATTTCTAAAAATTGGTATTAGAGATTTTTGGTGCTTGTAGAGAAGGTTTCAAGGAGCTAAGCTAAAGATCAAGATGTCTTACAAATGAGAGATTCCCAAGCTGAAGAGAGAAAATTTTGTACATTGGAAAGGACTTACGAGGTTATATCTAGCTACCATTAGTGATTCAGGTTGCAAGTATCTTGATGCTAAATACAAGACTCCCACTGGAACTTAATCAATTGAAGGCATTGCTGAAAAGAAGAATCATAATATCATGATGATTGATATTGCATCTACTCTCAATTATGATGAATTTGATGAGGTAAAGGATTGCAAAGCTTCTTTTGAAATGTGGAACTAACTGAAAGATGTCTATGAAGGAGATGCCAATATAAGGGCCAAAGAAGAAAGCCTTAGATGACAACTTGATCAGATGAGAATGAGTGAAGATGAAAACATTACAAAATATGTGGAAAGGATCAAGGCTAGTGCAAGTGCAATTAAAACATCTAGAGGAGACATTAAATAGGAAACTATTGTAAGTAAAGTACTTAGAACTCTTCTTCCTATTTATGCAATTAGAGTGTATGCTATTCATGAAAAGAGATGTGATCCAAATAAAAAAAAGGCATGGATGCTCTAGTTGGAAGATTGATAGCTTTTGAATTAGATAACTATGATAACTATATTCCTACTTCAAAGAATATTGAATCTGCATTAAAAGCTAAACTCTCACTCAAAAAAAAATGCAGAAAGTCAAAATCTAGTCAATCAGGAAGTGAAGAAGATGGAACATCAAAAGAAAGTTCAGATAGTGATCTTGAAGTTGTTGAAGCCCTGCTTGCAAGGAAGTATTCCAAAGGTAGAGGAAAGTACAAAGGTAAAGTTTCTCTAATCTAGTTTTCTTATGAAGAAGTTGGTCACATTGCTACTAGGTGTCCAAACAAGAAAGTCAAGGATGATAAGAAAAGTAACAAGCATAAAGGAAAGAAAGACTCCAAGAACTACAAGAACTCCAAAGACAAAGGTAAGAAATCTTTTTTTATAGCTAACGATTCTGATAATAGTGAAGATGAAATGGTATATATTGTTATGAAAGATGAATCTAATGATGAAGGAGATAAGATGGCACTTATCTCTCATGTTAGTAAAAATGATATATGGATTATTGATAGTGGCTACTCACATCATATGATTGGTGACAAAATAAAATTTGAGCTTATGGAATACTATGATGGAGGTAGTGTAAGATTTGGAAACAATGAACCTTGTAACATAAAAGGCAAAGGATGTATCTTGTTGACTAAAGAACTTGTATGTGACAATGCTTATTGGGTTGCAGGACTAAAGCATAATCTATTGAGTGTGGCACAATTGAACAACATTGGATTCAAGGTGGAACTCATGAATGGATAAGCCAAACTACTAGATGGGAAAGGAAATCTAGTTGGATTTGGCAAGCAAACAAAAAGTAATCTATTTTATCTTGATCTCAATAATTGTTCATGTTTTGTTGCTCAGGTAGAGGGAATGTGGTTATGGAAAAAAAGGTTATGCCATGTTAACTTTGATAACCTAGTTAAGATAAGAAAACATAGAAGAGTAAGAGGTATTCCTAGTTTGAAGAAACCTGACATGGGTCTATGCAAGAATTGCCAAATTGGTAAGATGGAAAATACTAGCTTCAAGAGTAGAAGAAGTCTTGGAAATTATTCATACAGAATTATGTGGACCTATTGGAATAGAGAGTTATAGTGGACAAAAGTTTTTCATTCTCTTTGTCGATGACTACTCTAGAATGACGACAGTAATGTACTTAAAAGAGAAATCACAAGCCTTTCAAAAATTCAAGTGGTATTTGGAAAAAGTAGAAAAGGAAACTAGAAAAGGTTGAAATGCTTAAGATTAGATAGAGGTCGTGAATTCATCTCCCATGAATTCAATACTTTTTGCATTGAAAGAAGAATCAAAAGATAGTTATTAACCCTTGGGACACCACAAAAGAATGGGATAGCTAAAAGAAGAAATAGATCTATCATGGATTGTGTAAGAACCCTGATGATTGAAAAGAATGTTGCTCTCAACTACTAGAAGGAAGCTATTAGCACTACAATCCATACCATGAATAGAGTTCAGTTGAAGAAAAATTCAAACAAAGCACCTTATCAACTATGGTATCGCTACAAACCTAATGTAAGTTACTTGAAAGTATTTGGTAGCAAATACTATATATTGAAAGAATCTAGAAAAGAAAAATTTAATGTAAAAGGTGATGAAGGCATATTTCTAGGACACTCTTGTAGAAGTAAAGCATATAGATGTTTAAATTTGTCTACTCACAAAATTATAGAAAGTGCACATGTCAAAATTGATGAATTTGCTGAAAAGAGTGAAGAAGAAAGAAACAAGGAACCTAAAGACTATAGGAGATTTGTTTGCTATGAACTTGATATTTTGCCAAATCTATCTAAGAGAAAAGAAGCTTCATCTCTTGAGTCCCCAGAAACTCCTATAGTTACTGAGTTGCAGCCAGTGCAACTCGAGCAACAAGGACCTGAGTCACAATTAGAAGCTGCTGAGCTAGTTCAAACTAAGCCTAATGGACTCAAGTCATAGACAAAAGAACTCAAGCTTGAAATTAAAATTCAAGAAGAAGATTGTGGAACTCATTCAAAGACCAAGGAGCTTGTGTTAGAAAGATATGTCAAAAGACATCATGCACCTGATCAGATCATTGTAGAAAAATTAGATCAAACAATGGAAAGAAGAAAATTAAAAGGTACATGTTTACATGCTGAATTTGAACCTAGAAGTGTTAAGGATGCTCTAGAAAATGAAAGTTGGATTGAAGCAATGAATAACGAAATAGAAAAAATAGAAAAGAAAAAAACTTGGACTCTAATTCCTAGACCCAAGGATAAAAATGTAAATGGCACAAAGTGGGTATTTAGAAATAAGCTGAATGAAAATAGAAAAATGTCAAGAAACAAAGCAAGATTAGTGTGCAAAGATTATTCTCAAGAAGAAGGTATTGATTATGGTGAGACTTTTTCTCCTATGGCAAGATTAGAAGGAGTTAGAACATTACTAGCATACACAACAGATAGAGGATTTAAAGTTTATCAAATGGATGTCAAATCTACATTCTTGATGAGGAAGTCTAAATTGAGCAATCAGAAGGTTTTGTAGATCCTAGAAAAAGAGACATGGTTTATAAGTTACACAAAGCATTATATGGTCTCAAACAAGCCCCTGGAGCTTGGTATGAAAGGCTACATAATTACTTGGTAAAGATTAGTTTTCAAAGGACAAATGACAATAGTAGTCTATATATCAAGGACCAAATAAGAAGATTGTGTTAGCATAAATATTTGTTGATGATACTCTATTTATAGGAAATGATGACTATGCAAAGCATTTTTTGAAGAAATGAGTAAAGAATTTGAGATGTACATGTTTGGTGAAATAAAATTCTTTGTGGGGATGTAGATACAACAAAACAAAGATGATATCTACATCACTCTATCCAAGTATATCAAGGAGATACTAAAGAAATTTGGAATGGAAGATTCAAAACCTATTGGAACACCTATGTCTACTAGACACAAGCTCTCCTAAAATGATGAATCCAAGGAAGTAGAAAAGACCACATGTAGATCAATGGTTGGAAAATTGTAGTATGTAGTGTACACAAGGCCTGATATTGCATTCGTAGTTGGTATGGTGGCAAGATTCTTAGAAAATCCTAGAGAAAATCACATGATGCCAATCAAAAGAATCATGAGATATCTAAAAGGTACTGAAGAATATGGCTTATGGTACAAACTTGGAGGCAATTTGGACGTGAAGGTGTTTAATGATGCTGATTGGGTAGGAAGTATTGGTGATAGAAAAGGTACTAGTGGTGAAGCATTCTTTCTTGGTAAAAGACTAGTATCTTGGACAAGCAAGAAGAAAAATTGTACATCTCAATCCACAAAAAGGGAAAAATATGTAGCAGCAACAATCAATTTTTCTAGTATTGTTTAGTTGAAACAACTATTGGAAGGAATGAAGGTAGAGATCGAAGATCCAATAGTCATATATTGTGATAACACTAGTGCAATCAACATATCAAAGAATCTACTAATGCATTCCAAAACAAAGCATATTGCTATAAAATATCATTTCTTGAGAGAAATAGTGTAGAATAAAGAAGTCAAATTGGAATATGTGAATACAAAAGAACAGATTCGAGACATATTCACTAAGCCATTATCTAAGGATGCATTTCTATATCTAAGTTCAAGTAAGCTAGGGGATTCCCCTATCTAAAATTCACTAAATGAATTTTAGTGAATGCATCAACCACAACCTATTGAAGATCAATAAGTTGATGCAAAATTGGCAAGAGCATATTGTAGATGAATCAATACTTAAGGTACATTGGTATTTATAGAATTATTGTCTTTGGCTTGCATTGTCAAAGAGGGAGAAGTTTTCAAACAAGAAGTTTTTTGAAAGAGGGAGAATGTTTTGAATGAACTTGGTAACAACTATTGTATACAGAATCTAGTAAAAAGAAGAGCTCATACTGATAAAGGGAGTTCTCAAGTCTGAAATCTAAAATTTCATTGTGCTATGACATGTTGTATTGTCATTAATACCAAAGACGGAAGTTGTTGGATGCAATTGATTAATTGTGTGTTGTCTTTGATGTTACACAAATGTCATATCATTATTAGTCAGTATATGTTGAGCTTATTCAGGTAGTGAAGATAGTTAAGTACATTAGGGGATAAATTCATTAGGGCAATAATGATGAGATAAATTCATGCTACATTAGGGGATAATTAAGAACATGCCATAAGAAAGAATACACATAACTTTCTTGTGAAAAAAAATAATCCACCCCAAATCAAAGGCATTGGATGAACAATAGGTAGACTTTATGAAACTATACTCACAGATAAAACCAAAAAGAATAGTTTTATTTTTCACATGGTCATTGAACTAGAAATTAAAAACAAAGAAAATTATTTTGGATGATGCAAGAATACCAATAATCCTAGGATAATCTTGCATCAAACACTTGGGGTAAATAGAGGATTGATATCCACATTTGTGGACTTCTAAATTTTAAGTAAACTCTATGTATTACTTTTTTACAATTTGGCTAGGTTAGATAGTCTAAATATCTCATATATGGAAACATATACTCTCCATGGATGAGAAAAGTATGGAGGTAGAATTTTTGCAATTAAACTTAGAGAATTGTCTAAGTATCATAGAGTTTGTCTAGTAGAACAATTAGGTATTTGCTTGGCACAGTTCATAAAGGAAGTATTGGCACATGCTCTCTCAGCTATAGAAATTATAGTATGGTAGGAAACCACATCTGTGTGTACAAGGCAGCACAAACAATATGAAACGAGATATTATTGATTTTCCAATAGTAGTAATAAGCTGACTAAATATGATAAAGATAAGTAATCAAGTATTTTATGTTAAGAAATTTTTTTGTTTATGAAAATAATAACTTGAATAATTAGGGATGACATCCTAGATGTTAATGCTAAGTGGGCAATGTATAATTTTGTATTTTGATAAACATGAAAAGGTATGAAGGTTGATAGTGCAAAATATTATGAAAAGTTATGGTATAGAGGAAGGATGTTTAAATGAGAAGTAGTGTTTAGTAATGTGTGGAGATTTATGATAAGTAAGTGATTATTATATGATGTCAGCTTGATGAAAAAGAATTATAGAGTTAGAGTATGTGACGTTGACAGTGTGAGGTACAAAGATCATATCAGATATTAAGGATATTAGCAATTGTAAATAGTTTTTGGTTTATACTCTTTCATGTATGGAACATCATTATACATTGCATGTTTTATTAGTGGGCACAACTTGCATACATTCTATAAGTTGTATTAAAAAAACCTATTAGGGTTGAGGCATATAACAAGGCCTAGTCCTTTAACAAGGACTGAAACACTATATACATATGTAGTATACTCCTAAGGTCCATCTATTTCACAAGATAATTTTGATTAGTGGATCATTTTGGGGGTACCATCCTCACCGGGGTTTTCTCATGGTTGGGGTTTCCATATTTAACAAAATATGGAATTATGTGTTGCATTACTTTATGCTTGTGTTTACTCTTCAACTTGATTAGTTCATTTGTTTATGTAAGTTTTTACTACAACCTTAATAGTGGTGTATATAGGGTTATGAATAGTCAACTTGTGGCTATTGTAATATTTAATTAAGTGATGTTATCATTATTATATTATTATTTAGGAAGGTAGGTTAGCCTAGGTGTTATGTAGGGTTGTGTCTATTCAACCTAAGCATAATTAGGTATATATAGTAGGTTGTGAGTCTTGTTTCAACATCATATTGTCAAGTGTGTTCTCATTGGAGAATTTTGGAGGTTGCCCGCTCATAGTAGCCTATTACTCTCTATTATTATCAATTATTTATATAATATTTTGTATTATTTCTTCTATTGTGTAGGTTATTTCATTACAAGTGGTATCAAAGCATGATCTTGGCACCATAGAGGCAAGATTTTTTCTCAACATTGGGCTGATTTTGGGAAGAGCATAATTTTCTAATTTTAGCTAATTTTTCAAATATTTTTAAAGGGCTTTTGAAGACCATACTAAAGAAGCCATTATCCAAAATTTAGAGGAATTTAATCAAATTTGAGAAAATTATTGTAGAATTACTATTTCTACATAATTTATTAAGATCTTCATATCTCTCACATGTTGCCGAATTAGAGTATAACTTGTATTGGGTTTTTGAAAAGATAGTAGAGGAGCCTAAATTCGAAGCTTGGAGAAATTGACAAAAAAAAAGAAAGATATTGTAAAATTAGGAAAATTTTCTCTCAAGGCAGCAAATTTGATATTCTTTTTGGGGATTTTTTTTTGAGTAAGGTTATCTTGGCCCTAGTAAGTTACATTAAAATAAATAAATAAATAATTTAGATAATTTACATTTCATTTTTGTGATTTATTTTAAAAATATTGGTTTCATTCATGATGGGGCCGTCAACAAGAGGCAAAAAGAATGCTACCACATCGGGGAAATCCTCTGATCAAGATTAGGAAGCAACAAATGATAGTAATCCCAATGAGGAACTTTGTAATTTCAAGGAAGAGGTTAAGAGGGATATGCATGACCTATGAGGGGATATATTAGATATACAAAGAATCCTAAGAATCTATATGAATGAAACAAGGAAGGAGCTCTCAAGCAATCAAGGTGAAACCTTCAAGTCGACTAATAATGACACAAATTTAATTAATCCTATGGGATATAGGAATTTTTTTCCAAAGGTGGATATGCAAAAATTTGAGGGCAAGGATCCTCTAACATGGATAAATCAAATGGAGAATTTTTTTGAAGTACATCAAATCCCATATGGACAAAAGATCACAATGGTTTCCTTATATCTAGAACCAAATCAATTCATTTGGTAGCATTGGCTTTGTACTCATAGGATGAAAAAGGGTCTCATTGTATCATGGTCAATTTTTACAGAAGAACTCCAAGCACAATATAATAATAATGTGACAAAAAAATTCTTTAGCCAACTTGTTAAGCTTCAACAAATAGGATTAGTTAAGGATTTTATTCAAAAATTCCAAAATCTATCCTTAAGAGTCAATACAATTACAGAGGATAACTTAAATGATTTATTCTTGGGTTTTCTCAATGATCGCATTCAAAATGAGGTATGCATGTTTTGTCTCAGCTAAGTAAATGAGTCTTTTATATTGGCATGGAGGGTAGAGGAGAAGTTCTTGATTCCTAGAAAGCAAGGGGCTAATGTGACAAGTGAAAAAAGATATTCAACACTTTGTCTCCCTCAACCTACTAGGTTGACTCCACAAAAAATTGAGGAGAAAGGAGCAAAAGGGTTATGTTTAAATTATGATAGAAAATACAATCAAGGACATAAATGTAATGAAAAGAAATTGTTCTATATTAAAGGTCCAAGTGGGGAAGAAACAGATGAGGCCATATTAGTGGAGGATAGGGAGTCAGGTGAGGATTTAACTAATTCTCAGCCAACCATTTCTTGTCATACACTTTTAGGATTTAGTGCACCACAAAATCTCAAGGTAGTGGGTTTCTTAAAGATGGAGATGTAACAGTGTTGATCAACTCGGGTAGTACTAATTATTTCATCAACAAAATGTTGACAACTCTTGTAAATTATTTTATGTATCCAACCCTAGAGTTTCAAGTTTTGATTATAGATGGGGGCACAATTAGTTGTTTAGGGAATTGTCATAGGATGAAATTATCAATGGGAGATTATCAACTTGATACCCTAATGTATGTGATATCCATGGGTGCAGCAGATATTGTTTTGGGAGTACAGTGGCTTACCACATTGGAAATAATTGAGTTGGAATCCCAAGAACTATTCATGTGATTTCAATCGAAAGGAAAGGTAGTGGAGTTAAGAGGATTGAAGGAAAAATCCCCCCAAATGGTAAGCTCTCATCAAATGAAAATTTTTCTTAAGAAAGGTGCGAATGAATTTGTGGCCTAGCTATGTTCATTAGAAGTCTCTCAATCTAATGCTCTTACTCATCCAAATTTACAAGAAATAATTGATCATCACTTAGTTATTCTTGGAGATATGCCTAAAGGACTTCCTTCTAAGACGGATCATGACCATGCCATACAACAAGTTCTAGGGAGCTAGCCACCAAACATCAAGCCTTATAGGTACCCACACATACAAAAAAGTGAGATAGAAAAAAATGTTGAGAAAATGATATAGGAAAGAATTATTAGGCATATCCAAAGTTCTTACTTCTCATCTATTGTGATGGTGCATAAGGAGGGTAAAACTTGGAAAATCTGTCCATATTATAGAGTGCTCAACAAGTACACCATTAAAGATAAGTTTCCTATTCCAATCATTGATGATCTTCTAAATGAATTAAATGGAGCTATGTATTTTATCAAGTTAGATCTTATATTGGGTTATCATCAAATTTGGATTGAGGAAGATATTTGTAAGATAGCATTTTGAAATCATGAGGGTCATTATGAATTTTTTGTGATGCCATTTGGTCTTACCAATGCACCATCTACATTCCAAAGTTTTATGATTTCCATTTTTAAGAAGTTCTTGAAAAATTTGGTGCTAGTGTTTTTTGATGATATATTAATTTATAGCAAGACTAGGGAAGTACATTTGTAGAATGTAGATCAAGCATTATAATTACTCAAAGATCATCAACTCTATGCTAAGCTATCCAAGTGTTCTTTTACTCTTAAGAAGGTGGAGTATTTGGGACACATAGTTTCACATGAAGGGGTAAAGGTGGAGCCTAATAAAATTAGGGCTATCATGGAATGATGTGTTCCAAAAACTATTAAGAAGTTGAGGGGTTTCTTGGGATTGACAAGATACTATAGAAGATTTGTGAAGAATTATGGTCGTATAGTAGTACCTCTTACCACTCTATTGAAGAAGGATTATTTTTATTGAAATGAATCTACTAATGTATCATTTGAGAAATTGAAGAAGGCTATATGTATAGCTCCAGTGCTTGCCACTCTAGACTTCACCAAGGAATTCATTGTGGAATGTGATGCTTCTAGAAATGGGATATAAGTAGTTCTCATGCAAGAAGGTCAACCAATTTCTTTTGAGAGTCATCAAATAGAAGGTAAAAATGAACTCAAACATATTTAAAAGAAGGAAATGCTAGAAATACTTCATGCAATTAAAAAATGGAGGCCTTATTTAATGGGTTGATACTTCAAGGTTGATACAAATTATAATAGCCTAAAATATTGTTTGGAATAAAGACTATCATTAGAAGAGAAACAAAAATGGGTCGCAAAGATGTTGAGATATGACTTTGAAGTTGTATACAAGAAAGGGAAGGAAAATATTATGGCCGATGCACTTTCCAAGAAGGATGAAAAAGATGAAGAATTATTGTGTGCCCTTTCAATATTACAAGAAAATCGGGTGGTAGAAGCCAAAGAAGGGTGGCAAAGTAATGTTGTGACAAGTAATCTAATCAAAAAAATAAAAAGTGACCCTAGTAGTTCCAATAAGTTTTTTTTAAAGGGGGATATTATTTGGTATAAAGAGTTCTTATATATCTACATGGATTCCACTCTTAAACAAAAGAATCTCAAAGAGCTACATGAGTCCCCAATTGGTGGTCATTCAGGTTTTTCGAAGACATATCATTAGGTCAAGCAAGATTTTGTTTGGGAAAGGCTAAAAGGTGATGTTCAAAAATTTGTGGTTGAATTTTTGGTTTCTCAAATAAATAAGGGGGAAACAATTAAGACACCAGGTCTCTTTTAGCCTTTATCTATTCCTAGCCAAGGTTGGGAAGAGGTATGCATGGACTTCATCACATGGCTTCCCACATATAAAGGTCATAATGTCATCATGGTAGTAGTTGATCGCCTAACTAAATATGCATATTTCATTACATTAGCACATCCTTTTATAGAAAGTATAGTGGGAAAAATTTTCTTGGAGAATATCGAAAAGGTACATGGTACAACAAAGGTTATTGTTAGTGATCATTAGTGATCATGATCCTATATTTACTAGTCACTTTGGAAAGATTTATTCTCATGTTTGGGTATTCAATTGGCTCATAGTTCTTCAAACCATACTCAATCAAATGGGAAAACCAAAGTTGTTAATAAATGTTTGGAGGATATCTATGTTGTTTCACTTCAGAAAAAAAATCTCAATGGGTAGATTGGCTACCTCTTACAGAATGGTGGTACAATACTTTTTTTCATATCTCATCAAAAATGTCTTTATTTTTGGCACTTTATGGATACCATTCTCCTTCCATCACATCATCATTAAAGGTTTCACCAAGAGTTTGAATAGTAGAGGATCACTTTCTTCATCAACAATAGGTCCTTTTAGGAATCAAGGAGAATTTGGTTATGGTACAGAATCAAATGAAACAAGAAGAGGATCAACATCATAGTGAAAGAAATTTTGAAGTTGGGGACTGGGTCTTCTTGAGATTATAGCCTTGTAAAAAAAAATCTCAATGAAGTAGCAAAAAAAGAATAATAAGTTGTCTCCAAGATATTATGGGCCATACCAAATCATGTAAAAGATTGGTAGTGTTGCCTACAAGCTTGAGTTTCCACCAACAATAAAGATACATCCAGTTTATCATGTTTCTTGTTTGAAGAAGGTAATTGGGTAGAATATTCCTACTCAAATAGTAATACTAGAACTTGATGAAAAAGGAAGAATAATTTTGGAACTAGAGTGCATTCTTCAAACACAAATGAAGAAGCTAAGGAATAGAACCCTAACTTGGTATCTCATTCAATGGAAGAACTTACTAGTTGAAGAGGTCACATGGAAGGATGAGGAGTTCATTCAAAAGAATCCACACTTATTTAGCATTGAGGACAATACCTCTTTCAAGATAGGGGGCATGCTACACCCTTAATATTGGTGTATATAGAGTTATGAATAGTCAACTTGTGGCAATCTTAATCCTTAATTAAGTCATGTTATCATTATTATATTTTTATCGAGGTAAGTAGGTCAACCTAGGTGTTATGTAGCATTTTTTCTATTCAAACTAAGCATAATTAGGTATATATTTTAGGTTGTGAGTCTTGTTTCAACACATGACGTGTGTTCTCATTGGAGATATTTGGATGTTGACCCTTCGAAGTGGCCTATTACTCTAAGTTGTTATCAAGTATTTATATAATATTTCATTTTTTTTTTCTATTATGCAAATTATTTCATTATAGTTTTAAGATTTTTATTGATATCCATAATTAGGAAAAAGTTTTTGAAATATAGATTCACATTTCAAGTCAATATTTCCCATTTCTAATAGCAGGTATCAAAGAATAGTTACTCAAAGAAGGCCTAACAAATTTTGTAATATGTCTATGGATATGGTTTAACTATAGAATAATCTAAAAGAAAATCTTTAATAGTCTCATGTACTCTCAGAAGAAAGAGATACTCTAAATGATACGTATAAGGATGCTAAAGACTACATTAAGAAGTTGAAGGACAAGATTAAACATACTAGATCTAAGAAAAAGTGTAAAGATCATACTAAGTACTATAATAAAGTTACAAGGCTTAAGAAATAAAATGAAATGCTAAAGCAAGATCTTGGGATACAAATCTAAAGTTGAGCTTGAAGGATGACACAAAGAATATTGAACTAGATTTGAAGTTTGAGAATGTAGATCTGATATATAAAATTTTAAAGTTGACATCTGAAATTGAATCATCAAAATTTTAATATGCAAACTTTGAGATCTATAATGCAATTGTGAAAGGAGATGTAACACAATCTAAGAAACAACATGAAAATTTGTATTCTAGTTATGAAAATTTTGATGAGAAGATCTATATACAATGATGCAATACAAGGTAGGAGAATCCCTGAAGGAGATGTCTTAGACTCTAGCAAATAACTACACAACAGAAACACAACAAAAATGTAACATAAATGAAAGATCTAATAACAAATCACTACACTTTATTCACAAATATGATTATTTACATGCAATATACCTAGCAATAAGGCCTTCAGAGTAAGGGCCAAATACAACAACAATTACAAAGCAATTCTGCAAAATCCCTCAAGATCCAACTCAATCCTAGCTAGATCATATTTGTAACATAACAAAAATTTGGTAGTAACCTCCAAGATCTTAACTTGTTCTCACAAGCCACTAAGCAACCTCCTTGCTTCTAAACCACAACCACTAGTTCTTCTCACAAAATCGCAACTCTACCACAACCCTGCTATAAAATACCTCACATTCCACCCTCTATCCACAAACTCAGGAAAGTTCACCCTTTAGCTACTCCATGGTCAACTAAGGATCCACTCCCTTTGAATTAATGAATCACTCCCTAAATGAATGAAAAATTACTTCATAAGGCCCCCCTACTTATACCCAACTAAGCCACAAGTTGGCCTCACAATTATAAATTAAATAAACCCTTGCATTTAATGTATATTTAAGTGATGAAAGGCTTTTCTTAATACCATAAACTCATAACATAGACAAAGAAACAACAACAAATGAAAGAAAAAAAAATGGACTTCTTATTTATGCCACAAATGCGGTATTACAAAATTCACAACTACACTATGCTAACCCACATGAGTGCCTTCATTATAATAAATCTGCAAGACAAGCTACAGACTATTACCCAAAGCTATCTTGAACAATGTTTAGGCCTTTCTTAAATAGGCAATTTTTTTCTGCCCATGAAGGTTCTAGATAATGAAACTTAATACCTAAGGCCAACAGACCCTAACAATATGTATAGGGTCAACCAAATACATCTTTGACAACTATTTTAGATATTTCATGTAGCCCAACTTTGGAAGATCATAACTCTTGAACTGTTGCTTCAATTGGCTATTATAGACATTTAGAAAAATTGCTAGCACCTAATTTATAGGTTGGAAACATTGCAAGCACCCTTCTATCGAGTTTTTGGACCTCATCTAGGCACTCTAAGGCCTCTAACAGTGAGTTGAAGATTTTTCTGTGAATTTTTCCATCAAAAATCCACAATAAATCCTCTAATACTTAAGTTGAAGCAATGAGATTTTTATGGAAGGCTTATAACTCTAAAATGAACCTTCTTATAGACAATGAGAACATTCCAAGCTCATATGAAAAACTTACTAAAAATAGCATGTTCCCATAAATAGTAACTACCCTATCTAGTAGTCCTTATTAATATAGAAAAGACTAAAAGGAAAATATTTTTTGAATGATGCAAGATTGCTCTTACACCCTGGATTCTCCTACATCATTAAGCTAGATGTTGGATCACAACAGACATTAAATACAAAATGTTAACCCTCGTGTTAACCCACAATTAACACTCAATAACCACACAAAAATACTTAGGACAAGCCCTAAGTTTACAAATAAGATTAAATGCACATAAAAGACATAACCAAGACCACACTTAAGTCCACAAAAACTCCCAAATTGATCCATGACATGATCTATACTACATGCATTAAATGTACCAAGAACCCTAGTTAGTGTAGACACCTAAAAATCCTTTAGAAAATAAAGTATTTTTATTTTTTGAAAAATTCCTGATGACATCATCATTTATTAATTAATTAATTAATTAATTAATTAATTAATTAATTTTTATGCCATTAAATCCTTTTATCTTAATTAAAAATATTTAATTAAGGAATCCCTCCCAAAAATGTTTAAATCTTATTTAAACATTATTTCCTTATTTATTAATTATTTAATTAATAAATTGACCAAAAATCCTAAAATAAATAAAAAATTTATTTTTTTCCCAAAAGTTGGCCAATTTCCTTATGACCAATAACCTCTTCCAAAATCTTCTAATCCTTCTTTAATTTTGATTAAAGGCTAATCCCATCATTTCCTACCCCTAATCTCAACTCAAAATATTTAATTAAAATTAAATATTAATCCTCATGTTTATTAAAAAAGTTTTAATAAATATCTCCTCAACCCAAACCCTTGAAATAAATAAAACTTTATTTATTTCCTAAAAATCTAATTTATCCTCATCCTAAGAAGTTCTAGACTCTTCTAGAAAGTCTTCATCCTCATCCTAGGAAATTCTAGACTATTCTAGAAAGTCTTTATCCTCCTCCAAAATCTAGACTCTTCTAGAAGATGTCTTTAAACCTAATCCTAATCCCCTCCTAACCTTGTCACATTCCCTAAACATGGGTTAAGACTTACTAACCCAAGCCAAAGTTAACAAATATCTCCTCCTTCACCCACCCTCATTAAATGCCATCCACTTGCCTATCCCTAAGCTAATCCTAAACCATCCTAATCCATCCTCTAATCATTTGCACAAGCCTAAGCAAGCTTAAAACCTTCCTAATCAAGTCCAAGTCGAATTTGCTCTCATCACCCTCAAAATATCTCAACCATAAAACTTTATGAAGTCCACTAGGTCATAAATGACTCTTACAAGCCCTTTTATTGCTCTTACAAGTCATTATGAGGGTCTTTATGAAGATTTTATCTCTTGAGCCTCCTTTGTTGACTCATCCTTGCCCTTTCCTCCATCCTCTCACCATGTGACATGTGTCACTCCTTGATTGGCTACAAGGAAGCACAATCCATGTGCTCTCCTCTCATGCAATCTGAGCCTTCCATAAGCTTTTTCCCATCCTTGCATCTTAGCCCTCAATCCCTCAAGCCTCTTGCCTATAAATTGGATCCTTCCCCTTTACAAAATAACACAATCCATGAAGTAAAGTTATAATGCTATTTTGAGAGCCAAATCCATACTAAATCCATCTATCCACACCAAAAATCCACAATCATCCATTGAAGCCTTTGGAAGCATATTGAGCATACATCCTATCCATTTAGATAAAGCTACTCAACAAGACAGCTTCTTATTGAGAGAGTCCATTAATGGCTCATATTCTCAATTGAGAGCTCATCTTAGTCTATCTTGAAGTTTATGAATTTTGTTTAGTTTGTAGAAGCTTTATTTAAATTTGGTTTCTATTAGCATACTAACATTGCTCATATACATTTTGGCACGCCCGGTGGGACCCCACATGGGTCATCTTCATTAGCTTTTTTAGTCAAGTTTTGTATGTCATTTGCTGATTTTGGCTATTTTTTCTTGTTTTTGTGATTGGTAGGATTGTATAAATTGGTTTTGTAGGTCCACATGAGCATGAAGAAGACAAAGGAACTCATAATCTATCTCATAGTGTTTGTAGATTTTTCAAGCTTATAGGTGGACAAAGAACTTGAAATTCTTCTTCTTCTTCTTGTCTATATTCTTCTTATTCCATCTACTTCTTCTTCTTCTTCTTGTGGGAGATCTTGGCCATTTTTTTTTAAGAAAGCAAAATCATACACACTTCTTTTTAGTGCTTAAAATGAACCCCCAAATCATACTTAAATCCATTGAAAAATTAAAAATTTGCAAAAAAGAAAAAATCTTTTAACAAGTGAAACTAAACCAATCTAATCATTTGCATCCTTGCAACATCAAGGTTTTAGATACATTCATGCAAAATTAGGAACACTTCATTTTTGGGAATTTAAAAAGAACTTCAAGTTTCCATTTCAAAAGGTTCAAAATCAACACTAAGTGCACACTAAAGTTCTTTTAAAAAATCTCATAAAAACTAAGAGTCCTAAATGGTTGCCAAAAATTGTCCTAAAAGATTTGTTATTTGTTCCAAACAAATGTCTTATTGCAAAATCTTGAATGTTTCTTAGGATTTTCATGCATCAAAACAATCTAGGAATATCATTTTTGGGCTTAAAATATGCAAACTAGAACACAAAATCTTGAATGAAAACCAAAGTCCAAAGAGTCATTTTCACTTTTGAGTCCAAAAAAATCTTGAATGATCTAAGGTTAAAACAAAGCACTTCAAAGTTCTTAAAACAACACACAAAATCTCAATCTTGAATGCTCAAAAGAAAACACTTGAATGTTTAACCACTTTTCTTTGAATGCATGTTGCTAAAATCACTCTTGAATGCCATGGATTAAAATCAAATTTTCCTTGAATGCATGGTTAAAACAACAAATCCAATCTTGAATTCTAAGGATCAATTAACTATTGCAATATCAAACACTTCATTTGGAGCTTCTAAAAATTGAACAAAACAAATCTCTTTTCCACATGCAATCTAGGTAAAGTTTGATTTTTGGACATTTAAGAAACCTTGTTAAGTTAAAATACAAATTTGCAAAAATCAATTTGAGTAGTTCCTTGGACTCACCTCTTTTCTAATCACCCATCAAATATTAACCATTGGTTGCAATCTCAGTGCCATTTATGGGGATGGGTCTACTTGAAAAAGGTGTTAAATGTTGCACAATCTAACTCACTCAATTGGTCTTTGAATTTTTGCTTTAACTTTATCAAAATTATTAAACGATCAAAACTCTAGATTAAATTGATCACACTTCAAGTTTGGGCACTAAAATTGAACAACAACTGACGTGGAGAGCCTCCGGGCGCGCGCTTGAAATCGAATCTCACACACTTTTGTTTTGGGCTTAAAACAAACTCACACTCAATCTTGAATGCCTTAAAGAAAATTAATCGATACTTGACGTGGAGGGCCTCTGGGCGTGCGAGTTTGCTTTTGTTGACCCTAACTCTTCTTATTATTTTCATTCTTCGATTGATTTACTTTTGTTGGCGCTTCAAGTTGGAATAAACATTGTATCTTAAACATGAGTGCTTGCAAAGTCTAGATCAGAAAACTTAAGCGTCAGTTGGTAAAAGAACAAATGTGTTTTTTAGCCCAAGGTCATCCAAGTCTTCTCTCCCCTTGTCGTCTTTCGAGGCCATCTTGGGTGCATAAGATTAGGATCCAAAACCTTGTTTCTTTTTAGGAGGCCTGCTTGGGGATTTCATCACCCTTTGGACGACCTCAACTCCAACGTTCTGGCAGAGTATAAGAATCGAAAGGTGAATCGAAAGACACCTCTCTTGGGATCAAGATTTTGTCACTCGGGCTAAGCCTCAAGGAACTTTATACCCTTGAGAAGTGAAAGAGGAGAAGTGGGTTACCGCTCCTCTTGGCTGTGTGACATCTTTTTGGTCTCATCTACGGATTTGGGCCTCACGTACCTTGGGTATATCGAGGACTCCTTAGCTAAACCAATTGTCAGCCTTGTAGACAACCATCTAGGATGTTAATGTGTTTGAGGTGACTGATCAAAACATTTGTAGAACATACACACTCCTTGGCGCAAGTATCACTTTCTGAGAATCAAAAACTTCTATCTGGTTGTTTCTATCTATTGCTTGATCTTTTATTTGTTGAATGAATGTTTGCCAAACTTGGTCAATCCTAGCTTAGGGCATACTTAGCGTAGTCACTGCCTATTCCAGAAGTTGAATGAGTTGAAGCAAAACAACCAAGATCTCTCAAAGCCAAGAAAATTCAGAAATTGATGTCAGAGCAACCCAAACCCAAATAGAAGTTCCACAAAGTTAAACTCAAACCATCTCTAGCATACCAAGAACTTTCAGCCAAGAGAAAAGAAATAACACCAAGCCCACGAATTGCCAAACTCCAAAAAGTAGAGGCAAAAGCTATCGACGAAGCACTTCAAGAGGCCTGGTTAGAGCGCACCATAAAATTTAGCCAACATCCAGGAGTTAATCCTGCTTATGCCTTACCAACTAGGCATGATTTCTATGATTAGACACCCTTGTTTCTCCACATCTTCTTGGATAAGCTTCACTTTAGAGTCATTTTTGTAGAAAAGCCAACCATCTTAGGTTATCCCCTTAAGCATTATTAGCTCATCCATCTCATTTAGAATCAAACCATCTAGCCAGCAATCAAAACCTCACATCCAAGCCTTCACAATTGTTGTCACTTTTGCCAAAAGTTTGCCACTCCTAAAATCTTCCAAATCCATCAATCTCACCAAGGTTATCCCTTTGATAGAGCTTTGTCTAGGGTGATCCAGCTTTGTCACTTGTTATCCCTCATCACCTTGAGCTAAAGGTTGGGATCCACAAGTGGTCAATCTCGTGTTCTTCCTAAAGGATCATCAGTCTATCCTTAAGTTGACACAATCACCACCAAGCTTACACATAGGAAAGCAGACCTTTCGTGCTTTGGCAACATATCTTTGAAGTTAGAATCTCCAACCCAATCCTCCTTAGGTTTTGTCGTATAGCTTTGCCTTAACCTAGGAAATCATTTGCATAGAGAAGCCTTCCCCCTTTTGCATCCATCAGCATTATTGCATCTCATCCCTAAGAGCATTTTTCATGCCACCCGTCACTCGCTTAGCCAAGAAGAAAGAAACAATGGAGCCCTATCATTTGGATCGAACAGCCTCACCCCCCTTGAGCACTTAGCCATCCTTCAGCCCAGAGAAAGCTATGCCATCACGTACTGACATTGAAGCTTTCATGAACCAACCAGGAAATGCAGTATTGGTAAATGCCATTATAGACAAGAACAAAGAGACAATCATGGCTAATTTTTGAAGGGAAAATGTAGGAACCTTTGACTTTGGAAGACCCCCTCCATTATCAGATCCATCTCACCCATTGTTTGGGCAGCTACCACCACCCATAGGCTCTTATGATCCAAATTATCCTCAATATATGCCAAAAGAAGAGCCTCCAGCCAATCCATATGATCCAACAGACCCAAACATACCATCATCCACCCAAGTTGAAATCTCCATGCCGCAAGCCAACCCAGCCACCACCACTCCATCCTTCGTTCATACCTCTCCGCTCCAAACCCCCTTTACCCAAAACAACTCACCGTTCACCCCCTTCACTATTGCTGCTGCTACTCCCCAACCCAGCCTTCCAAATCCACCCATCTCCCAAATCAGTGCTAGCATCTTTGGCCAACCTCAGCAATATACAACAGGGATGCCACCCATGGGGCCAAGTAATCAACCTTTCATCACCCCCAGCTTGTTCACTGCAGCCCAACACACAATCCCATCATTTCCATTAGGTCTTGGGAGCTCAATACCATTAGCCACAAATCTACAAGCTACTACCCTCACTCCACAAAGCTATCAAATCCCACAAGCTACTACCAATTTTCTACCAAGCTCCCAAGTGACCCCAGCCCCTGCCACCACTCTACCAAGCTTCCAAATCCAACCACAAAGCTATCAAACCCCATCAGTTCCATTCCCAAGCTTTCAATTCCCACCACCTCCACCACCAACTAATCCATTACCTCCAATTACCAACTACTTTTCAATGCCACTTCTAGGAGGTAATCCACCACCCCAGCCAACCACCAATTATTTGCAGATACCATCCCAGATGGGGGCACAACCCACATATATTGGTCAAACCGCACAAGCCCCCTGATCCTTTCCCCAAGCCTCTTAACCATCTTATACCTTACCTCCACAAAGCAATCCATTTATCCCATAGCCAGCTTATGTTCCTCAATCCCAACCTCAAATCCCATATCAACAGCAAGCCTCGTAGCACATGCAGCAATATGCGCCGCCTCCCCCTCAGCACCCTGTCATCCACCATGCAGCTGCCCAAACAATGTACAATCCTTATCAGCAAATCCCTCATAGCCATCCATATTCAGTGGCCCCATCCAGTACATACCTACCTCAAGGCACTCCTACATTGGGGGCACCCCAGCCATCACCTATCAATTCAGAATGGGAGCAAATGAAGATAGCTCTGAAAGCCATCCAAGAAGGGAATGATCCGAAGACATTCAAGTTTGAGAATGTGTGTCCTTACCCATTTGACAGAGCCATTACCATGACACCATTTCCCAAACACTTTGAGGTACCCAAATTTGACAAATTCAAAGGAAAAGGAGACCCTGTCACACATATCAAAGAATTTTACATGCACTGCCAGGATGTAGCATACAATGATGTCTTCCTCTTGCGCCTTTTTCCCAAAAGCTTAGCTGGACCAGCTCTTGAATGGTTTTATAGAATCCCCTATGGTACAATTAAAAATTTTGCTGAATTATCTGAGGCATTTGTAGCCCAATATGCCCATCTTGTTGAAACAGAGCTATCAATAGTTGATCTTGTCCACACCAACCAAAAAGGTGGAGAAAGCCTTGCCGAATACCTGCAAAGATGACAAACCCTTACCACCCACATATCCTGCACCTTGCCAGAACGCCATGTTGTGAAAATGTTTATTGATAATGCCCATCCTAGCTTGGCTCACCACATGACCATGAACTATTTGCAAACCTATAAAGATATCAAAGAGAAAGGAATGATCCTTGAGCAAGGACTCATTAAAGATGGTGTGGTCAAGCTTTACAAGGAAGCCAACCAAAATCAATCACATTCCAATGACAAGTCTAGGTATTGGAACAAAAACAAGCACGTTGCAACAGATGGCGTCACTGACACCAGACATGTGAATATTGTTGGTCCTTCTCACAACCAGTCCAACCCACCATATCAACCAAAAAATCAACAAGCTATCAACTACCAACAACAGAATAACCAAAGCTATCAAAACCACACTCCAAGACCCAACTTTCAAGGGGCAATCAAGATAATTCCATCAATGTAGCTGCAGGACAAAAGCCTAGATTCCAACCTACACCTAGAAACTATACACCCCTTGGTGAGCCATTGGATGTCATTTTTGAGAAATTAGTCAAAGAAAACCTCATCAAATTTCCTCCTACCCAGCAAATTGACCCAAGCCAATCCAAAGCTGCATGGTACAAAGATAATGAGTACTGCAAATTTCATAGGGTAAAAGGTCACACTACCCTCAGATGCATGAAACTGAAAGACTATGTGCAAGACCTCATTGATCGGAAGGAAATCACTGTTGGTGCCCAAATCTCTCCCAATGCAGGCTTACAGATCTATCAAAATGCTTTTCCTCCACACCACAACCAAAATCCTGGAAAAGCACCTATCCAAACCAACAACAACAACACCACAACCGTCAGCCAAACCAACAGCATGGGAAGAACAATGACCACACTTCATCCTATATAGACTATGGTAGCCTTATAGGTTGTATATCCGAGAAAGAGCCTTCCATCAATGTTATCAATATCCATGTTATCAATATCCAAGGACCAAACAATGAGTGTGCAGTCACCACTCGAAGAGCATGATTTAACATCGCAGGCCCACCTGTTACACCAACACCATCAGCTCCATCAAAAAGCCAGTACAATATCTTGGAACACCTTGGGAACATGCCAGCCCAAATCTCCATTTTAGACCTTCTTCGCACTAGTCCTGTGTACAAGAACATCCTTGATAGTGCTCTCATAGAATCTCGTGTCCCTTCTGATATCAATGCTACTGATTTTCATAATCTTGTTGGATACCTCTCATCCTCATGTGCCCTATCGTTCAAATCCACCGACATACCTGTGGTCGACCCAGATCACACCCTTCCGCTTCGCATAGCCATCATGGTATCCAACTTTGCTGTAAAAAGAGTAATGATAGATAATGGATCAGCCTTGAATATTTGCACCCTAAAATTCATAAAACAAGCTGGGTATACTGAGGCAGATATCATCAGTGAGGTTATCACCATCAAAGCTTATGACAACTTGGAAAGAACCACAGAAGGAACTATTTTGCTGCCAATCAAGGTTGGGCCAGTCATCCAAGAGACACTCTGCCATGTTATTGATCTAAACCTACCATTTAACATCCTCCTCGGTCGCCCATGGATTCATGCCATGAAAGCCGTTCCATCCACTTACCATCAGTGCATCAAATTTTCGCATCAAGGCACTGAGGTAACCATCCATGCCGATCCAGAACCCTTTGCTTACTGCAATGCGGTTGAAGCTTCATTTACAAACCATTGCCCTGGAATTGATATCGGCACATCCATCGCCAGCTCATCCCACACTTATAATGACCCAGAAACCATCCTTGCCTCTACCCTGTCTACCGTGAAGATCAATAACAAAGGTTGTGGAGAGTATAGTCTGTCAGATGCATTTGTTGTCGGGGCACTCCCACTTGATCCACATGCCCATGGATGACCGACATATCACAAAGCTAAGGAAATTCCACCTCCTCGATACAAACAATTTGGCCCAACAACCTTTGTATCCTCGAAAATCCCTCTTCATGAGGAGCTCACTCCAGATATCAACAAATGGTTACATAAGGATGCACCTCAAAGAAATCAAGCACGCCTTGATCACTTCAGCCAAAAGTATCCCCAAGAACATAAGCTCATCACTGACAAATGGAACTATCAAGGTGGTGGTCTAGGACCAGAAGAAAGAGGCATGCAGTGCCCCATCGACGCACACAAGTGGGAATTGAAGTCAGGTCTTGGCTTTGGCATACCCACAACTGGGGGCACCAATGAGAACGGTCACGCTTTTTCAAATATTCACCGTGACCTTGTTGAAATTGAAGACATTCCTAAGGAAGTTGAAAAGAGAGCCTATGACGATATCCTAGACCAAATCTCCCTCGGAGACTCTGTTCTCCAAGAACTATCCATCCACCTCATTGACCTACCACTCTCCCATCCACAACTCATAGATTGGGACCAACCAAGTGTCATACACATCGATGAGTTCACATTAGAGGAGGCACTTCTAAGATTCATGGGAGCTGAAACTCCTCACAAGAAAATAAAGCCAGATTCTGCCTATATCTACAAGCTAGATCCCAAGGGGTATTTTGGAGAAAATCCCCAACCTAGTTCCGATACACCCAAAACTGGAACTAAGGTGAATCTGAGACTAGCTAAGGCAACGAAGAGAACCCCTCAGCAAGAAAATCCAAAGCCACAAGAAGAACATGAGGATTTAGCATTGCCTCCTCAAGATAATCGACCAGAGGTGTCTTCTATTCTAATTGAGGATACTCGAGAAGTCAACATTGGTTCTTCAGAGATCCCCAGACTTGTTCACATTGCTGCATCCCTATCACAAGACCAAGCTGACCTCCTCTTTGAGGTCTTAAGAGAGAATATTGGCCGATTTGCATGGTCATATCAGGACATGCCAGGACTTGATCCAAAGCTTGTAGTTCATCATCTTGCAGTTGATCCAAAGATCAAGCCCGTCAGACAAAAGCTTAGAAAAATGCACCCCAAGGTGGCATTATTGGTCAAACCTGAATTAGAAAGGATGTTAGCTGCTAAGGTTATCTGACCTATCGACTACTCAGAGTGGATCTCCAACATGGTCCCTGTCACTAAACCTTCCGGTGACATCAGAATCTGCACTGATTTTAGAGATCTTAACAAAGCTTGTCCAAAAGATGATTTTCCCTTGCCCAACATAGATATGATTGTAGATCTTATAGCTGGACATGAAATTTTGTCCCTCATGGATGGATTTTCTGGGTATAATCAAATCAAGATTGCAGAAGAGGATCAGCATAAGACAGCATTCACTACCCCTTTTGGAACCTTTTGCTACAACATGATGCCTTTTGGCCTAAAGAATGCTGGGGCTACCTATCAAAGAGCTATGACAGCCATTTTTCATGATCTCATCCATAGCATTTTGGAGGATTATGTGGATGATATCTTGGTCAAGTCTCATACCTTCATGGATCATCTTGCTGACTTGGAGAAAGTCTTTGATAGGTTAGCCAAATATCATCTCATGCTGAATCCCAAGAAATGTGTCTTTGGGGTCACATCTGGCAAGCTTCTAGGCTTCATAGTTTCTAAACGAGGTATAGAGATCAACCCCAAGAAGGTCAAGGCTATCTTAGACATGCCTCCTCCCCAGACACTGCGACAACTTTGCTCTCTTCAAGGAAAGATCCAATCTGTTCGGTGCTTCATCTCCTAGCTTGCAGATAAGTGTACACCATTTTCACATTTACTAAAGAAGGATGAGAACTTCAAGTGGGATCCTTTATGTCAGCGTAGCTTCAACCATCTCAAGCAGTATCTCATCAATCCCCCTATCTTGGTTCCACCAATTCCTGTTCGTCCCCTAATTTTGTACATATCAGCAACACCTACTGCTCTAGGGGCACTTCTAGCACAGCTTGATGACTACAAAAGAGAAAGAGCCATCTACTACATCAGTAGAACCCTAGTTGGTTATGAACTCAATTACACTCCTATGGAAAAAGCTTGTTTGGTAGTTGTCTTCTCAACTCAAAAGCTTCGCCATTACATGCTAAGTCATACCATCCAACTAGTCTCCAAGATTGACCCTCTCAAGTATATGCTCTCTAGAACAGCACTTACAGGCCGTTTGGCCAAATGGGTTATGCTCCTTAGTGAATTTGACATCCAGTATGTGGATAGAAAGGCAATCAAAGGGCAAGCTATAGCAGATCACCTAGCTGATGCACCTCTAATAGATGCTTATCCGTTGATCACAGAATTTCCAGATGAGCATATCTGTCTAATTGAAGAACAACCCCCATGGAAACTTTATTTTGATGGCTCATACACATCTCATGGATCAGGGGTAGGAATATTGTTGGTCACACCTCAAGGAGATTACATTCCAAAAGCCTTCAAGCTACAATTCCCTAGCATCAACAATATAGTTGAATATGAGGCCCTCATAGCAGGATTAAAGATAGCTGTAGAATGGAACATTGTTGAGCTACAAATCTTTGGCGATTCTCAGCTCATCATCAAGCAAGCCCTAAATGAATATCAAACCAAAGATGAAAAGCTTTTACCCTACAAAGAGCTAGTTGATCAGCTAACCCAACATTTTACAAAGCTTCAGTTTACACAAGTGCCTCGAATACAGAACAAAGCAGCAGATGCTATGGCTACTATAGGCTCGCTCTTGGAAATTCCCCAAGCAGCTACACAGTATGAGTTTTTAGTGGAGCAGCTCCTCACACCTGCCTATGCGAATGAGGATTCAAACCGTGTTTGTATCTTGGTTGGTTCCCAATCCCCTTGGTACCATGAGATTCACGCTTACCTTAACAATGGTATCATATCCCCTCACCTCACACGTACCCAACGCCAGAACCTCATCCGAAAATCATCCCGCTATGTTATCATAGCCAATACCCTATATCGTCGAGGTTATCACGATACTCTCTCTCGATGTTTGGACCAAAATGAGGCCGCAATGGTGTTAAAGGAAGTAAACTCTGGACTTTGCGGTGCCCACACGAGTGGTATTGTCCTAGCGCGACAAATCCTTAGAGCAGGCTACTATTGGCCTACCATTGAAGAAGACTCCTGTGACTTTGTCAGAAAGTGTCTCCCATGTCAGCAACATGCAAATCTTGTGCATGCTCCAGCACAGGATCTACAACCTATTGCACCACCTTGGCCTTTCGCTTGTTGGGGCCTTGATCTAGTTGGAACTATCACACCCCTCTCATCTGATGGACATAAATGGATAATAACAACTACAAACTATTTCACTAAATGGGTGGAAGCAGTCCCCCTAGTCTCAGCTACAGGAGTTCAGGTCTCCAAGTTCATCTTGTACCACATTGTTTGCCGCTTCGGCATCCCATCCACCATCTTCACTGACCACGGAGGTAACTTTGAAAATCTCAACATGGAAGAATTATGCACTTCCCTCCGCATCCATCATCGCTTTTCTAGCCCATATTTCCCACAAGGTAATGGCCAGGCAGAGGCAACTAACAAAACCTTCCTCAAAATTCTAAAGAAAGTTGTCAATGATTCCGGCCGTGATTGGCACCTACAAATAAATCCAGCCCTATGGGCCTATCGAACTTCCTTTTGTACATCCACAGGCACAACTCCATACTCCCTAGTCTATGGTGCCGAAGCAGTACTACCTATAGAGGTTGAACTTCCCTCCTTGCGCATATCTTTGCAAGGGCAAATATCAGATGAAGAATATAGAGTAGCTCAGCTCACCCAGCTAGATCTCTTAGACGAGAAGTGACAACAAGCCTATGATCATCTCACAGTCTATCAAACTCGTCTCAAAAGGAATTTCAACAAGAAGGTGCTTCCACGACACTTTCAGCCAGGTGACATGGTCCTTAAAGAAAACATGAAAGTCCAAGCAGATCGAGAAAAGAAAGGCAAGTTTGAACCTACATGGCTTGGTCCTTATGTTGTCACTGCTTCCTTTGGCTCTGGAGCTTATCAGCTATCTACACCAGAAGGAGAACTCTTGAATGATCCTACTAACATCATTCATCTCAAGAAGTTCTATGCTTGAAGATCCTTGGTATACCAGGCTTTTGAAAAATACAAAAGAAAAAAAATAGTAAAGAGAAACAAGCGTCCAATGATGAAAACTTGGCAATTCAAGCACCTTGGATAGGTACCTTGGTGAAAACCTGGTAATTCAGGTACCTTGTGTACTAAAGACTAATCCATTATCTATCACTATCCTATCCCTCATTCATTTACCCACCATCCCATAAGACACACTTGCTTGTTCCCTTGGTGTTCCAACCAAATATCCAAAATCTAATGAAGCTTGTAAATACCTCCTGTACAGCTTGTAAATCTTGTACCAAAGCTTGTATTATACCTTGTAAATCTTGTACCATACCTTGTATATCCAAATCTTGTCCAAAGCTTGTACCATACTCCAAATTGTAGATAATCTTGTATCCTAGCTTGTATCCTATCACATGCACCCAAAGAATTCCATTTTCCTTAAGCTTTTCGCAAACCATCTACCTATCCACCTATCACCTATTATAGACATCCCATCCTTCACAAACATTTCCATCTCACAAAAACCAAAACATGAACAAACTTGTACATTTGTAACATATCTTGGTCCATCAGCTTGTACATCCTCTTTAACTTAGTACCATTGTATCTATCCAGCGTTCATGTCAGTTCATCCTTGATCAGCATCTTGCACCGATCACACATCTTGGTTAGCTATTCCAATGCATCCTTTAGCTAGATTTCCTGTCACCAAAGTGTTATCTTTCTTAGTTCAGCTTGCCAGATGCATCACTCATCCAAATCCACCAGCTTCGGTGCTCTCCAATAGGTCCTTGCAGGATATAGCTTTCCTCATGTCTGATCTTGGTCCGTTAGTGCCTTGTCCTACCCATCTCGTTGGCAAACGACTCTCTTTTGGATTTTCACTTTCTTTTGATTTGGGATCTTCCCTTTTGGGTCTTGAAATATCTTTTCCAAGCAATCTCCTTGTTCCCTCCTCAAGGTTGGCACAATCTTCCATATCATGGTATGCTTCGAATGGGGCAATTAGAGCGTAAGGTCTTGATCAGGTCTTTCGTTTGTTTTTCTTTTCTACTTTTGGGTTCTCCAGTGTCGTTTCCATGCTGCTTCCTCTAGGATTCATGTGTGATGCTGGGGCAATCCTTGTGTGTTTGTTTTGAGTTAGTTTGTCAGTCCTTTGGACGGTTGGTGAAAAGGCCTTGATGTTCTTGGTAACCTTGGCAATTAACCAATAGTCCTATAGAAAATCTAGTGCTCAACTACATGGTGGTACTTCTCTTTGAAGTATCCCCCCGCTCAAAAAGCTTCAATTGTTTTCCTTCATCTCCATTATCCCCCATCCATATCCAGCATCCGTCTCTCCTACCCCAGCTGATGCATCAGTATCTCTTTGAATCACTCATCACTCTTAGCTTTAGGGATCCACAATCCTAGTCTTAGAGATCCACCAATCCAAATCAACCCACCAAGCCTCATCTTTCGAGATCCACAATCCTAGTCCTAGGGATCTCCGAAACCCATCTTCCACCAATCTAACTCTTTGAAATCCTGTTGCATCATCCTTATAATCCCCTCATCCATCTCCCTATTCTGGATTCTTTTTTATAGCGCTCCGCTCCTTCATCCTCTGCAATCCCTGAGATCTTAAGCTTGCTTCCTCTTGTGCCTCTGATTCTCCCTTTATCATTCTCCCATAGTAAGAGTTTGAGCTAACTAAACCTCTTCTCTTAATCCAATTTGATTCTCCTTGCTCATCCCAGATTCTTGTTTTTTTCAAGAAGCCACCAAGCCTCGCTTTCTCTCCCCGCTGCCTTCTTGAGGGGGCATCTCATAGTCCATTCTCTCCTCTTCTGCTCTAGCCTTGGGCATCTTATTTTCTTATCTTTGATGTCATGCCACTTGCGGCATCACATCAAAGAGGGGCAAAATGTAGACACCTAAAAATCCTTTAGAAAATAAAGTATTTTTATTTTCTGAAAAATTCCCGATGACATCATCATTTATTAATTAATTAATTATTTAATTAATTAATTAATTAATTTTTATGCCATTAAATCCTTTTATCTTAATTAAAAATATTTAATTAAGGAATCCCTCCCAAAAATGTATAAATCTTATTTAAACATTATTTCCTTATTTATTTATTATTTAATTAATAAATTGACCAAAAATCCTAAAATAAATAAAAAATTTATTTTTTTCCCAAAAGTTGGCCAATTTCCTTATGACCAATAACCTCTTCCAAAATCTTCTAATCCTTCTTTAATTTTGATTAAAGGCTAATCCCATCATTTCCTACCCCTAATCCCAACTCAAAATATTTAATTAAAATTAAATATTAATCCTCATGTTTATTAAAAAAGTTTTAATAAATATCTCCTCAACCCAAACCCTTGAAATAAATAAAACTTTATTTATTTCCTAAAAATCTAATTTATCCTCATCCTAAGAATTTCTAGACTCTTCTAGAAAGTCTTCATCCTCATCCTAGGAAATTCTAGACTATTCTAGAAAGTCTTTATCCTCCTCCAAAATCTAGACTCTTCTAGAAGATGTCTTTAAACCTAATCCTAATCCCCTCCTAACCTTGTCACATTCCCTAAACATGGGTTAAGACTTACTAACCCAAGCCAAAGTTAACAAATATCTCCTCCGTCACCCACCCTCATTAAATGCCATCCACTTGCCTATCCCTAAGCTAATCCTAAACCATCCTAATCCATCCTCTAATCATTTGCACAAGCCTAAGCAAGCTTAAAACCTTCCTAATCAAGTCCAAGTCGAATTTGCTCTCATCACCCTCAAAATATATCAACCATAAAACTTTATGAAGTCCACTAGGTCATAAATGACTCTTACAAGCCCTTTTATTGCTCTTACAAGTCATTATGAGGGTCTTTATGAAGATTTTATCTCTTGAGCCTCCTTTGTTGACTCATCCTTGCCCTTTCCTCCATCCTCTCACCATGTGACATGTGTCACTCCTTGATTGGCTATAAGGAAGCACAATCCATGTGCTCTCCTCTCATGCAATCTGAGCCTTCCATAAGCTTTTTCCCATCCTTGCATCTTAGCCCTCAATCCCTCAAGCCTCTTGCTTATAAATTGGATCCTTCCCCTTTAAAAAATAACACAATCCATGAAGTAAAGTTATAATGCTATTTTGAGAGCCAAATCCATACTAAAGCCATCTATCCACACCAAAAATCCACAATCATCCATTGAAGCCTTTGGAAGCATATTGAGCATACATCCTATCCATTTAGATAAAGCTACTCAACAAGAGAGCTTCTTATTGAGAGAGTCCATTAATGGCTCATATTCTCAATTGAGAGCTCATCTTAGTTTATCTTGAAGTTTATAAATTTTGTTTAGTTTGTAGAAGCTTTATTTAAATTTGGTTTCTATTAGCATACTAACATTGCTCATATATAGTTAGCACCAACAAATTGCCAAGTATTAGCAAGCTCCCAAGCATCACTAAGCAACTAACATATGCTAAGAATAATAGACAATGTCATGTCCCAAGACCATGTTGAGCTTCATAGTGTATGTTGAGCTCCCTTTAAAAAATGAGCTGCTCAGCAAACACTATTCCCAAAAATGACTGAGTAGCACTCCTTCGTCAACTAAGTACTAGTCAAAGCACCTTCCAAAGTAGTTACCAGGAAAACCCAAGATGATCCTGAATCAGGCTCCCTAGGTAAATAAAAAAAGTTTGTCCCACACTTTGATGCCCAAAGAAAAATAAAAAATCCTCTTCATCTTCACCAAAGGCTTCCACTCCAATAGGGAAAAGAAAACCAATCTACACATCATCCACATCTATATCATTTTGTCAAACACTAGAATATTAACCATTCAATCGGCCTACTCACTCCCAAGAACAAAATAAGCATAATGCTTCACCAGTAAATCCTCATCCACACAACCAACTAGTGAATCCAAACTAGATACAAAAAACTCCACATCAACAATAATATGTAGATCTTCATCAATACATGCCAAACTCATAACACCATCAATCTCATTGCTCATAACAAGATCCTTTGCAACATTTTACACTTCACCAATAGCAACTGAATCATCCATGACCAAGTGCTCTGTAATTTCAATGTCCAACCCAACTAACTAATCATGAAAAAAAATCTCATCCTAGCATCAACAAGTTTACAAATACCCTCAACAAGATTCTCAATTTTCTCTATAGGTTCTATATCAGACTCCACAAATTGATCAACAAAACCAACATCTCCCATCTTGACCTTGTTATTTCATCTTCTCTCTCAAAAAAGTCTATTCACTAGCCCAATAAATCTCTTCCAAATTGGTAGACTCCAACTCCACAAATATATACAAAATTCCTTCCTCATCTCATCCTTAACTCAATTAGTCAAACTAGCTTCAAACCAAGCAAACAACTGCTTAGCTTGATCTATGAAATTAGATTCAAATCAAGAAAACATCTTAGAAAACCTTCTTTCCACCACATCATGGAGATCCATAACCATCCCAACATCTTCGCAAACCCTCTACAAAAAATCCTTCCCATGCCCCATGTGATAAATCTAAATTATTTACAAGTTAGATCACAACCTACCATCTTGCATGAATAATTAGGAACCACAAAACAAGTCCAAGAGCACAAATCTATAATCCACAAACTCTCTATGATCATGCCTCAACAAGATCAAGCTTCCATCTTTGCATCCAATGATCCATCTACAGCCCTCTATAGTTGCAACTCAAAACCATAATTTTCTACCTCACAACCAAGAGATCTAGGACTATAGAAAGAAAAATCCCCCGCTAGATCAAGATCTTCATAGATCAACTTCTCTCAACTTAATTCCTAGTGAAAACTACCTCAAATTTAGTGATCTATCTACATGCTCAGCAACAACCTTCACTCTGATACCACTTGATGTAGTGTAAGGAAGGAGAATCCCCAAAGGAGATGTCCTAGCCCATAGAAAATAACCACACAATAGAAACACAACAACAATGCAACATAACTGCAAGATTTGATACCAAATCACAACACTATAATTGTTTACATGCAATATGTTTGACTAGAAGGCCTTCTAAGTGAGGGCCAAATGTAACAACAATTACAAAATATTTTTTCAAAATCTCTCAAGATCCAACTCAATCCTAGCTAGCCTAGATCTATAACATAATAAAAATCTAGTAGAGACCTCAAAGATCTCAACTTGTGCTCACAAGCCACCAAGCAACTTCCTTGTTTCTAAACCACAACCACTAGCTCTTCTCACAAATTCACAACTATACCACAATCATATTGTAAACTACTTCAGATTTGGCACTCTATCTACAAACTCAAGAAAAACTCACCCTTTAGCTACTACATGTTGAAATGAGGATCCACTCCCTCTGAATGAATGAATCACTCCCTAAATGAATGAAAAATGACTCCATAAGATTCCCTACTTGTACCCAACTAAGCCACAAGTCAGCCTAGTAATTACAATTTAAATAAAGCCCTTTTATTAAATGCATATTTAAGCCACAGGTTGACTCACAAAAAACATTAAATACAAAATGTTAACCCTCATGTTAACCCATACTTAACATGTGATAACCACATGAAAATACCTAAGAAAAGGTCCAAGTTTACAACCAAGATTAAATGCACATAGAAGAGATAAAAAAGACCACACAAACTCATATATTGATCCATGACATGATCAGACACTACATGTTAAATGTACCAAGAACTCTAGTCAGCACCAACACATTACTGAGTGTTAGCAAACTCTAGTTAGCACCAACACATATGTTGAGCACAATAGACCATGCTGAGCTCCAAGACCATGCTGAGCTTAATTGTGTATTTTGAGCTCCCTTGAAAGACTGAGCTAATTGAAAAACACTAAACCCAAAAATTATCGAGCACCACTCCTTTTTTGGCCAAGTACTAGTCCAATCACTCTCAAAAGAAACTACCAAGCCTCCTCCAATGAACTCAAAAGTAGTCAATAAGAAAACCCAAGATGCTCCTACATCATACAAAGACCCTCTCATGATAAGATTGATAATAGATACTTTTAAGGAGAATCATCTAAGAGAAATGAGATTGCAAAGGAATTAGATATTTTGACCCAACAACCTAAGCATGAAAAAGAATATCTTAACAAGGTTCAGTCAAATCAATTGGAAGATATATCTAAACAACTTGAACAAATTATATTATCTAAAGAAGTAAGGAACCATTTTAGAGAAAGATGTAATGCATCTAATGAATTTTGTCACATGATGGACTATGCAGGTAAGTTTTTTAAACCACTTTCTAGTTATTGTTAAAATTGTCATGGTTGTGTTCATAGAGCTATTGAGTTTAAGAAACCTAAATTCAATAAGGATAATAGTAGAATTTTTTGAGATATTAACCCTATAGCTAAGAGACCAATTAGAGGAATATATATTATAAGGAATCACACTATATTTTATAATTACAACAACATTGTGTTGAAAATATAAGGTGGGAAAGGCTACTAAGAGGGGAGGGGTGAATTAGAAACCAATAAAACTTTATCTTATTTCACCAATTAATCCTTCATATAATATTATGATCTAATTGTATGCATGAAAGAATGAAAGAAAATAAACACTCATAACATTTTGACACAAGATCTGGTGACACAAAAACCTTTCAATTAGAAAGTAAAACTAGGGTGGGAATGATACCCACAAGCTTTAGTACTAGAGTATAAAGTTAACCTATTAAGGCTTACAATTGACCACTTCTAGTGATCTACCCTATTAAGAGCACTAAGGACTATGAGGTCCACCATGTTAAAGGATTTAAAAACATGCAATGAAGTATGCACTCAGTTAGAAGATTTATCAAAAATTGTTAGGTCTACCCTGTTAAAGGATTTGACTAATGCACCTATTAGGATGAACCAGTGGCTAATCTCAGATCTACAACTCTAATTTCTTGGTTGAGATTCTTTGAATTTCAATGGTCACTTGACTATGATAGATAAGTATTTGGTGTCCCTTATACTACTTGTAGCCTTCTTTAATTCACAATTCTTCTTATCATATGTCTACATATTCATCTTATTTGGATATGATATAGTGCATTACATATATATCAATCCAAATAAAAACTTATTGTAGTTAGCTACAATACTAATTTCATCATAATTCACAAAGTTAGCCCAACTACTATAACTTAGGTTTTGAAGAAAAACTCGGTGATGTCTTGATACAAAGAAAACACTGTGAATTCTTGGCAAAATTTGGCACTTAGTTGAACTTAAAGCTTGGTCCTTACTAATCACTTCTAACTAGCTTAAACTTGATCAACACTATATAAATTAGTAAATAATGAGAAACTTGGTAGCAACTAGATCACTCGGTTGACACTACATGACTCAGTCAACACTAGATCTACTTCATTAACCCTGTGAGTGTTGTAGACACTGATGGACTTGGTTAACACTATGAAGCTCAATTAATACTACAAACTTCTTCACTTCCACTCAATAGCTTGGTAGCCTATGCTACACTCATTTTGCACTATACATTGTTTATAAAGCTTGGTAAATACTATGTAGGTCAACAAATATTGCAAACTAACTTAGGTTCTTAGTAGACACTATATACTAAATTCTTGGCTCAAGAGAAACTAAATCACTTGGTTAACACTGTAGACTGATTGATAGGCTTGGTTGCAACTATAGAGCTTGGTAGAAATGTACCCATTTTACTAAATGTTGAGTCATTGATAGACAAGTTGATATTTATGTCAACAATCTCCCCCTTTGGTTTTAGTGAAAGAAACACTTATCAAACCAAAAAATCTCAACTTCAAAATTATAAGTCAAACCTTCCTTTGCCATCATTCTATGTCTTCAACTCGATTTGACTTTTTGAAGCTATGACTCAGTAACATGCTTTATTTTTTTGATTTTTTAAAATTTCTTTTGTAAAGATATTTTCTACTTACCTGCACAAGTATCTTCATGATACTATACAACTCCCCTATACATATATCTCTCCTATATAAATACAAATGGAGTATAGTATATTTATTCTCCTTTACAGTATCCTTTCCCTCTTTACATATTATAGATATAAAATTCTCCCTCTTTTTGACATAAATGCAAAAGGTGTATAATATCTATATGATAATACAAAAATGTGACAAGAAATTAGAGTGTACCTTAAAAATATGTACCATTTTCTTGTCCAAATTTTCTTCTAGTACCTAGCTTGCATGTAACACAATTTGAACTTTTGCTAATAATTCCATCAGGTATCAACTATCGAGAAGTTATTATCATGGATGAGTGTCTTTGTATGTGCTATGTGTTTCTGCAATGCATCCATGTTTTGAAGAATCATGCCTTAGATTTATGCAAGTGTGGCCTTGATCCTAGCTTCTTCCTTAAATAATTTTGCCAGCAAGTTTGTCATATATCTGATCTTTGTGTATTGTGAAGAACTATGGCTTGGGTCAAGTGATAGCTGGTGTGCACTTGTCTTCATATCTTCATATATCCTAGATAGATTCTCGTTGATATCCTTTGTAAGGATAGACGTGTCACTTGACAACTAATGAAATAATATTATTAACAAATGTTTCTAATGAACCAAGAATAGTAGCTAACTCTACTTGATCTATTGCAATTCTTCGTGCAACTTGTTCTAAAACTTTATTCTCAAACTTTCTTTTAGCTCTATTTAGTAGCTTCTCTTGTCAAGTCAAGTCTTCATTGAATTTATGAACAATTTTTGTTAACTTATCAAGAATATGTTGAGTACTATCAACCTCAATACTTAGAAAATCAAAAAATATACTCTTGATTTTCTTTCTTCTTCTTTTCTCCAAGATTTTGTTGCTTAGCTCTCTCCTTCAATAATTCACACATGGTGTCCATTTTATCATGGGTGAGGGTAGAGATATCCCAATTTGGAACATCTATATCCTCATCTAGATCAATTACTTTTTCTTCTTTTCCATTTTCCTTTAAAATAGTGGAGGCAATTTGCTTTCCCTTGTTTAAAACTTCACTACTCAATTGAGACTAACTCTCAATTGTCATTATACTAGGTATGGATATACTTGGAATAGAAAAAATTGTGGAAAATGATGGACTATTAGCAAATGTTGAAATGACACTAGGAACAAAAATACCTTGTTATTGCTCAGTCAAGCCTGATGATGGAGGACCTTGTTGCTTAGTAGATGAAGTGTTGGGCACGTTAGTTAATGAAATGTTTAGCTAAATAGATGTAGAGCTTGGTTGGGTGCTTGGTATAATAGTTGTATCCACAATGAAATCTATAAAAGTTATCTTTGAGCCAGATTACACCAAGGCTATTCTTAGAGAATGAGGAAATGAGGTCATGACTGCTACTATAATTTTCTTTGCATTAGTTTCCTCAATGCTTTGAATTTTTAGAAGGTTTTCTATAGTAGCTTCCTATTCTTCCTCCTCATTTTCTAGATTGACATCATCTAACTCATCATCATTTATTTCCTCATCTTCATCATCCTTGTCATCAACATGTACAATAAAGTCACTGGGTTGGTGCAGCTTATAAATATTTTTCCATCTAGTTGTAGCTATCTTCACCACATATTCAATGTCTTTAAGTAATGGCATACATGTGTTGAGTTTAAGAGTGAACTTCTCTTAATTTTTCTTCAAGGAGTCCTTTACTTCTTTCTCATTAAGATTAGGCATGAGTTCCCTCAGAGTTTCTTTAAAGATTTCTTTGATAGTCTTTGTGTACTTTCCCATCTAGGTTTGATTACCTATAGAAGTTCATTAGAAATCTGTTGTACAAGATGATCCAATGAGTACTTCCATTTGCCTAATTTTGACATAAGCATATCCTCAATCTACTTTTTCTCCTTTGCATAACTAGTTTCATACTTAAGAGATCTGAAATTTTTCATGTCATCTCTTTCTTCTAGTCTTTTAAATCTTTCTTGAAGTGTAGATGCATCTCTTTTGAAGATTATACACTCACCTTCATCTTTACCTAACTTCAATTTGTTCCTTGACTTGGATGCCCTTCTTATGAATATAGTAGGGGATGACTTGGTAGGTTTAGTTATGATAACCTTAACTTTCTTCCCAAGAGATTGTTTTTCCTTAGATTTGGCTCGTTCTTCTTCATCCTCTACATCATCATCTTCTATGTCATTAACTTTTCCCTCAGTAAGCATTAGAGTAGAACTTTCTTGCTTTTTTCTTTTACTATCTTCTCCACTCTTCTCCTTCCTTTATTCACTACTTGAGGTAGCTTGATCCCAAGCTCAATTATTGCCTTTTCCTCATTAGATGTTCCAAAATATGTGGATTTAGGATCAATAGGCTCATTTAGAAGAGCCTTTATGATATGCTTGGTGTCATCAATTGTAACCACTCTATATGCTTCACCCATCCACTTTAGGTCTGACTACCCAAATGTATACTTTGTAACAATCCACCATGAAACATATATCATCATTGTAATATTCTAAAAGTTTCATAGGGATCCTTAATCTATTTTGCATCTTCTCTATGAATGATTCAGAATAGTTATCCATAATGCTTTCAAAAATTTCACCCATTTCTGCTACATACTCATTGATTTGATCCAAAATAGGAACATCTTTCCTCCATACTACTATAACTTTGGAAAGGAAAATTTTCTAAACAAAGAAGAAAAAACATGTTAAAAGAGATCTAAACTTACATGGATTATAATTTGATCCATTGATGCTCTCCATGTTCCTATTGAACTAATTCAACAACAACTTGATAAGGTGGAAGGATAGGTTATCCTTCATGACATTGTCTACAAGATCAATAACTTTGCATGATGCACTATTTAACGAAATAAAATTATAAATCTTAAGTGCAATTACATGTATTCCAAAATTTAGCTCCATGTTTGTTACTCCTAATATTCACTCCTCTTTTGTCCCACTCAACAAGAGTCTTCTTAGTTTGTTCTGCCCAATTTAGGGTTTTGGTTGTCTTATCTTTGTTTAGCATTGGAAGCCCAATAATTCTATGAATCAATTTTGTCATAATCTGAATGGGGTCATCCTACCATAAATTCCCATTGTGAACATGGCTTAGAATATATCTAATCTATCTGACCTAAAAGTCTCTTGGCATATGAGAGATATGTGTCAAGCCCTTAGTTTCCAAGTGTTGATGTTCATGCTCTAATGCACCATCCACACATAATTCCTTGAATGTTTCTTTCATCTCTAGGGTTCCAAGTTCCTAAATAGCATAGTGGTAAAAAGGACTAAATGATATGCTTCAGTAATACGTTATGCAAAATTTGTGACTCTACACCAGCTGGGTCAATTTCTTCTACAATCGTTGGACTCAACTTGAAATTGGATTCCTTGCAGTCAACTCCATGAATCAACATTTCAAACCCTTTCATTACTTTGTTTTTTGAATATTTCATGCTTGGTAGGGTTTCACAAAACATTGATACTTCTTTAATAGAAAATACTAAATTCTCTCAGGGGCTCTGAAATCATTATGTACAAATAGCTTTAGAAATTTGTGGTGAAAAAAATTCCTTTGATTTATTCCTTCAATAAATTTCATTTTTAGATCACCATTAATGTTCAAGTGATATCTACAACTCGGTAGAGTCACCATCACTCAGTAGGAATTTCTAATTCTATGTCTATAACAATATGGAACCTGACCTTGATTAGTAAGATCTTGCAACCCAACCTTTCTTGGTAAGGTCTCCTAATTTTCATCATGCTTCGTGATCCCTTTGCATCTTGAATGCTGATTTGGATCATTCTTCTTGCTAGCTAGAATTAATTTTATGTTGCTTCTTCAGAATCATAGTTCCATTGATCTCCATAAGCAACTAGGTTGAAATGATTGAGCCACCCAACTCATTGACTTGGGTGTCATTCACTTCATGATCTTGGTTTTCATTCTCTTGAGATTTTTATACCCATTGCTACCTCATATATTTTTTCATATCTTTAGCTGTGGCTCTCTTTTCATTTTCAATTCTACTTGTGTTCATATAGTTCTTGGCAAGATGTCCAAGTTCTATACAAATAAAACATCTTTTTGTAGTATCTCTTTTCCTCATATGATGTTTCACACAGTTTTCTCTAATCTGCCAAAATTCACTATAGTAGTGACATCTACACCATGTGTTGTAGTCACATCAAAATATTGCTTTCACAATTTGTTTTTCTGAGTTCCACTAGTTGGTTTTGCACTCCAAAGATTTGTGTTCTTGTTTCTTTCAATTGTGATGTTTACCTTCAAACTTAGGTTTCTCTTTACATTCACTCATTCTAAGACCATGCTTATTGCAACTATAACACTTTCCATTGAATTTTCGCTTACCATTACTCCAACATTTTTTTGATCTACATCCTATCCTACCATAATGATTGAAATTAGGCCTTTTATTCTTTTGGGATCCTTGTTGAGATAATTCACCTTCTTCTATGTATCCTATTCTAGCTTTACCTTTGTGTCTTTACTAACTTTCTTCATTTAAATGATTCATGCTTTCTTGAGATTTCATCATTCTTTCATAGGTTTTCTTTTCAATCTTTGATCTTAGATTTATAAGCTCTTCATTTGAATTGGTGAGTTGATCAATTAAGTCTTCTTGCTAAAGGGATAGATGTTGAATTCATTGTTCTTTTCGTCTATCTCTTATTTCACTTTTTCTTTTTCTTCCATGACTTCACATAATCTCACTAAATGGATTTCTTGTTCCCTTTTTAGACTTTTGACTTCTTCTTGAAGATTGAAATTATTTTCTAAAAGGTCATTGATTGCTTCATCATATTCATCCAAATTTCTTTTTGGATAAATATCTTCAATTCTTTCTTCAGTCTAGAGAATGTCATTCATTTGTACTACAATATCTTTCCTTCTTTTAAATGATTTAGAGATTTGTTCCTTTTCATTCTTCAATTTTCCAATAGCCAATTCAAGATCCAACTTTTCATTGTCAATAGCCTTATCTATCATGTATACCTCCATTGCCTCTAATCTTTTCTCAAGCTATTAAACTTTTGATGTGAGAACCTAAGAGCTCTAATACAAATTGTTGGAAATATAAGGTAGGAAAGGTTATTGAAATGGGAGGGATGAATGAAGAACTAATAAAAATTTATCTTATTTCACCAATTAATCCTTCATATAATATTTTGATCTAATTGGATGGATGACAGAATGAAAGAAAATAAAAATTCATAATATTTTAACACAAGATATTGTGACCTAGAAAACTTCCAATTAGAAATTAAAATAGGGTTGGGGACAATACCCACAAGCTTTAGTACTATAGTATAAAGTTAACCTATTAAGGCTTACAATTCACCACTTTTGGTGATCTAACCAATTAATAGCAATCAGGATTGTGAGGTCTACCTTGTTAAAGGATTTACAAATAGATAATTAAGTATGCACTCAATTAGGAGAGTTATCAAAGATTGCTAATTCTACCATATTAAAAGATTTGACTAATGCATATATTAGGATGAACAAGTGGCCAATCTTTGATCTGCAACTCTAATTTGTTAGTTGAGATTCCTTGTATTATGATGATCATCTAACTGTGCTAGGTAAATTGTTATTGTTCCTTATACTTCTTGTAGCTTTCTTTAATTCACACTTCTTCTTATCATATGTCTATACATTCATCTTATTTCAATATCATATAATGCATTACATATATAGAAATCTAAATCACAACTTACTAGAGTTGCCTACAATGCCAATTTCATCATAATTCACAAATTTTTCCCAGTTACTCTAACTCAAGTTTTGAAGACAAACTTGATAATGTTCTAATACACAAAAAACATTAACAACTCTCAAAAAACTTTGGCACTTAGTTGAACTTGAATCTTAGTCAACACTTGTCGCTGTAGACACCTAAAAATCCTTTAGAAAATAAAGTATTTTTATTTTCTGAAAAAGTCCCTGATTAAATAAATAAATAAAATTAATTAATTAATTAATTTATTTATTTATTTATTGTTATGCTATTAAATCCCTTTATCTTAATTAAAAATATTTAATTAAGGAATCCCTCCCAAAAATGTTTAAATCTTATTTTGAACATTATTTCCTTATTTATTAATTATTTAATTAATAAATTGACCAAAAATTCCAAAATAAATAATTTATTTATTTTTTGCCCAAAACTTAGCCAATTTCCTTAAGACCACTAACCTCTTCCAAAACCTTCTAATCCTTCTTTAATTTTGATTAAAGGCTAATCCCATAATTTTCTACCCCTAATCCCAACTCAAAATATTTAATTAAGATTAAATATTAATCCTCATGTTTATTAAAAATATTTTAATAAATATCTCCTCAACCCAAACCCTTGAAATAAATAAAACTTTATTTATTTCTTAAAAACCTTATTTATCCTCATCCTAGGAAGTTCTAGACTCTTCTAGAAGATGTCAATCCTTATCTTTGACCCTAATCATAATCCCCCCCCCCCAACCCCCCCAACCTTGTCACATTTTCTAAACATGGGTTAAAACTTGCTAACCCAAGCCAAAGTTAAAAAATATCTCCTCCTTCACCCACCCTCATTAAATGCAATCCACTTGCCTATCCCTAAGCTAATCCTAAACCATCCTAATCCATCCTCTAATCATTTGCACAATCCTAAGCAAGCTTAAAGCCTTCCTAGTCAAGCCCAAGTCAAAATTCCTCTCATCTCCCTCAAAATATCTCAACCATAAAATTTTATGAAGCCCACTAGGCCATAAATGACTCTTCCAAGCCCTTTCATTGCTCTTACAAGCCATTATGAGGGTCTTTATGAAGATTTTATCCCTTGAGCCTCCTTTGTTGACTCATCCTTCCCCTTTCCTCCATCCTCTTACCCAATGAAATGTGTCACTCCCTGATTGGCTGTAAGGAAGCACAATCCATGTGCTCTCCTCTCATGCAATTTGAGCCCTCCATGAGCTTTTCCCCATCCTTGCATCTTAGCCCTCAATCCCTGAAGCCTCTTGCCTATAAATTGGATCCTTACCCTTTGCAAAAGAACACAATCCATGAAGTAAAGTCATAATTCCATTTTAAGAAGCCATTTTACATCAAAACCATACACTCACACCCAAATTCCAACTCTATTTGAAGCCCTTTTTGAAGCATAAGCTTGAGCATACATCCTATCTATTTAGACAAAGCCACTCAACAAGAGAGCTTCTCATTGAGAGAGCCCATTAATGGCTCATATTCTAAATTGAGAGCTCATCTTAGTCTATCTTGAAGTTTACAAATTTCTTTTAGTTTGTAGAAGCTTTATTTAAATTTGATTTCTATTAGTATACTAACATTGCTCATATACATTTTGGCACGCCTAGCGGGACCCCACATGGGTTATCTTCACTAGCTTTTTTAGTCAAGTTTGGTATGTCATTTTCTAATTTTGGCTAATTTTTCTTATTTTTGTGATTGGTAGGATTGTATAAATTGGTTTTGTAGGTCCACATGAGCATGAAGAAGACAAAAGAACTCGTAGTCTATGTCATAGTGTTTGCAGATTTTTCAAGCTTATAGGTGGATGGAGCACTTGGAATTCTTCTTCCTCTTCTTGTCTATATTCTTCTTCTATTCCATCTACTTCTTCTTCTTCTTGAGGGATCTTGGCCCTTTTTTTTTAAGGAAGCAAAATCATACACACTTTTTTTTAAGTGCTTAAAATGAACCCCCAAATCATACTTAAATCCATTAAAAACTAAAAATTTGCAAAAAAATAAAAATCTTTTAACAAGTGAAACTAAACCAATCCAATCATTTGCATCCTTACAACATCAAGGTTTTAGATGCATTCATGCAAATTTAGGAACACTTCATTTTTGGAAATTTAAAAAGAACTTCAAGTTTCCATTTCAAAATGTTCAAAATCAACACTAAGTGCACACTAAAATCTAAATCAAACTCAAAGCATTAATCAAGGATAAAATGAGCCTCATTTGCAAATATTTTAAAGTTCTTTTAAAAATCTCATGAAAACTAAGAGTCCTAAATGGTTGCCAAAATTGTCCTAAAAGCTTTGTTATTTGTTCCAAACAAATGTCTTGTTGCAAAATCTTGAATGTTTTCCTAGGTTTTTCATGCATCAAAACAATCTAGGAATATCATTTATTTTTTAGGCTTAAAACATGCAAAATAGAACACAAAATCTTGAATGAAAACAAAAGTCCAAAGAGTCATTTTCACTTTTGAGTCCAAAAAAATCTTGAATGATCTAAGGTTAAAACAAAGCACTTCAAAGTTCTTAAAAGAACATGCAAAATCTCAATCTTGAATGCTCAAAAGAAAAAAATTGAATGTTTAATCACTTGTCTTTGAATGCATATTGCTAAAATCACTCTTGAGTGCCATGGATTAAAATCAAGTTTTTTTTTTTTAAATTTTTAATTTTAATGAATGCATGACTAAAACAACAAATCCAATCTTGAATGCCATAGATCAAATAATCATCTTTTGGGGCATAAAAAGAATCCACATTTTACAAACTTTCTAAGGTATAAAAACAAATAAAGACACTTCGAGTAAATTTGTTGTTGGACTCACCCCCTTTAATTACCCATTCTAACCATTGGTTGCAATATCAATGCCATATATGGGGATGTGTCTACCTAAGAAGGTCTTAAGTGCTCCACAAAAATCAAATTCCACTCACTTGAGTTTTTTTTAATTTTTCTAAGATAGAAAATTTCTTGAATGCACATTAGTCTCGCTAACACTTCATTTGGGCATAAAAATTGAACAAATCTTGACATGGAGGGCCTCTGAGTGCATGCTTGAAATTGAGCTCTACACACATCTTTTTTTTGGGCTTAAAACAAACTCACACTCAATCTTGAATACCTTAAATAAAATCAATTGATACTTGACGTGGAGGGACTCCGGCTGCGTGAGTTTACCTTTTGTTGACCCTAAATCTTCTTGGTGTATTCATTCTTTGATCACTTCTCTTTTGTTGGTGCATTTCAAATTGGAATTGAACCTTTGCATCTTAAATCACATGTGTTTTCAAAAGGTCTAGATCAAAAAACTTAAAGTGTCAGTTGGAAAAGAACTCTATCTTTTAGCCTAAGATCATCCAAGTCTTCTCTCCCCTTGTCGTCTTTCGAGGCCATCTTAGGTGCATAAGATTAGGATCCAAAATCTTGTCTTGGCTTTTATGAGGCCTGCTTGGGGATTTCATCACCCCTTGGGATAACCTCAACTCTAGCGTTTTGATGGTGTATAAAGATCGGGAGGTGAATCCAAAGACACCTCTCTTGGGATCAAAATTTTGTCACTCAGGCTAAGGCTCAAGGAACATTATACCTTTGAGAAGTGAAAGAGGAAAAGTGGGTTACCACTCCTCTCGGCTGTGTGACATCTTTTTTCTTTCATCTATAGATTTGGGCCTCACGTACCTTGTGTATATCAAGGACTCCGTAGCTAAACCAAATTTCATCCTTGTAGAAAGCTTCCTAGGATGTTGGTGTGTTTGACGTGCTTGCTCAAAACTTTTGTCTACTTATTTTTTCATAGCTATTGAATGAATCTTTTCCAACTTTGGTCAAAATTCTAGAAAAATTGAAATCTCCCAGCTCAAGGCATACTTAGCGTAGTCACTGCCTCATCATAAAATCATCCAAGCTCCCCCGCTGCAACCGAATCTATCTAGTTCTTTGCTTTAGAACAATCCCAAATTCAAAGTCCATCCAAATCACCTCCCCAGCCAGCTAGCAACCCAATCCAAAATCACCCAAGCCTTTAAGGAATTGTTGTTACTCTGCCAGAGTTTGCTATCCAATCAATCTATCCAAATCCCTTAATCTCCCCAAGGTTATCCCTTTGACAGAGCTTTGTCTAGGGTAATCTAGCCTTGTTACTTGTCATCCCTCATCACCTTAAGCTAAAGGTTGGGATCCACAAGTGGTTAATCTCATGTCATGCCCATAGGATCATTTGTCTATCCTCAAGTTGACACCAAAAGCCACCAATCCTGTACATAGGAAAGAAAAACTCTCACTTTTTGACAACATACCCTTGAAGTCTTCCATCCATAGGAAAGCCAAAAATCTCTAGCCAATCCTCCTTAGGTCTATAATGCAGCTTTGACTCTCCCAAGGAAATCTTTCATCAGCCAATCCAAAATATGTGCTTAATCCAAATCCAACCATGAGCTTCTGTGTTCATCCTTATGCAAGACCCCATCCCCATCCAACTCATCATCAAAACATGAAATCCCAACCCTATCATGATGAGTTTGGTCGCATTTTCCTTTTTCTCGATACATCCTATTCTAATGATGATGAAAATCTTGTTGACTATGATGGGTATCTTGAGAGCCTTAGATGCCTTCCGCCAACCATCCCCCAAAATCCAAGCATTCCTCCAAACTATCTAGTCATGCCATCTCATATCCCAGCTTCTCCTCCATCACCCAATCAACCAAGTTTCCAATCTTCCACCCCCATCACACCAGCTATTCCTGTCAATCCACCACCTCCACCTCTGACACACAAGTCTCCTAGGAATCTCCTAGAGGAAATACAAGAAACGCCACCTCCAACAGTCGATAAGCCATGTCATCTAATCCAACCATGTGAAGTAGTTAGTGATGAAGCTTCCCCATCTATAATATCACCTCCATCTCCCATAGCTATCATCGCCATACCACCCATCAAATTTCTTAAATCCTTCCACTTCCCACAAGCATCAAAATCCCACCACCTGTCAAATCCCTCCAAATCCTATCCACATCACCTCCAAGCATTTCCCAAATCTCCTGTAATGACTCTAATGCATCCATCTTCTACTTACCCATCTCCATTACCGAATCTTCCATCTATCAATCCACTACCTTTGAAGAATACATCCCTTCACCTCCTATCGCACCATCCACTCCAATCTAATCCTATCAAGATCCTACCCAAAAGCATGTTGAGATCCCCCAAAGCATAAAAAAAGATATCATCATACCATGTCTTCCATCCATAGTGCAGTCACCATCCTCTTCATCCCCAAAACCTCAAGCCATACCTCCTCTACTGCAAGATAACTTTTCATCCCATCAGCTAAATCAAGATCCTATCCTACCATCTCCTCTACTCCATGCTTCCATCTTACCACCTATCCAAGCTATTCCACCATCTATAATCTACCCTCTTAGTTCACTTACATTCATCTGTGGTGGCCCCCTCTTAGTAGAAGAATTAAGAACAGTATCTCCCCATTGCAGTACATCTAATAAAGCACTTTCACCATTTTCTACAAGCAAAAAGTTTCCTCAGCTTGTTCAAATGCTTAATCAATGGCATTATCAAGGTCAAGGTTTAGGACCACAAGAGCAAGGAATTAGAAAGCCTATTATTGCACAAAAGAATCTAAGATTTCATGGTCTTGGATATGTATCCAAAGGCTCACCATCTAAAAGTGTTGGTAAATGCCATCCCCAAACTAAGCCTATCTCTTGGCCCACCATGCTAGGCTCCCATCACTCCTTCAAGAAATCTTATGTCATCCCCCCTCCACCATCTTTGCAACCCAAAACAACCTACCATATCCCCGCTTCATTCGCTAAATCCATTTTGGGTCCCTATGTCCCAAAATCTACCATCCTCCATCCTCCTATCAGCCATCATAAAAATCCTATTCCATCCATTCCTATGCAAGATCAACAAAGGCACATATTAGGGCACATCATCCATCATCATCCCCCTACATGCTCTTCCATATCCTCTCCATCTCACAAAGCCTCTCCTAACCATCTTCCCAAAGCTTACCATAGTAATGTGAATGGCAACTTCAAAATGCATAAAGCTAAAAATCCACATCCTAGGAAATCATATGTCTATTCTAAAAGACATACTCCAAAAAGGAAAAATCCAATCAAAGAATGCAAAACAATGCAAAAGCCTATGAAAAGAAAATCCAAAGCCATGTGGATACCAAAGAAAAAAGTTGAAACCCAATGCATAATGGAATCCACCATTTCTAATCCCCCATCCAATGACTCATGTCCCCCATCTCCTAACTCCATCTTGGGTGCCTATATCCCCAAGTGCGCTTCCATAAATTCTCCATCAAGCCCGCATCTACCATCTATCCCCCATATGCTCTTTTCACACCCATCCCAACATGTGCCAATGTTGATCCTACAAGCATCACCATCTCATGCTCCTTTCCATCCTTTTCATCCCTCCATCTCCTACCATCAATCCCATCTAATCCGATCTATTGCATAAATCACACATCCGGTGTACCAACAGCTAGCACCAAAATTGAACATTCCAACAACTAGTGAAAAATCCCAAAAAAGCCAAAAATAGCTAAAGAAAGCCAAAATCATTCCAGCTAAGTCCAAAGTCAAAAATTCAAAATAAATAAAATAAATAAAGTGTCCACTAGTGAAAACTTTGCAATTCAAGCACCTTGGACAAGTACCATGATGAAAACTTGGCAAACAAGCAACATGCATAATCCAACCATCCCCAACTTAGCCTATCATCCTTATGCTTTTGGTCACATCTTTCCATCTAGCTCCATCTTCCAATTTATCCACCTATCTTTCATTCTCTAGCTTTTATCTATCACTATCCACTTATCTTCTACAACCTCACCCCATCATCCCAACTATCATCCATCTCCCTAGCGCCTTCAGCTTTTCCATACTAGCTTCAATCTTATCACATCCATCGTAAGACCTACTTCTGCATGTCATCTTCTGACTGGGGGCACTATATTCCTTGGGGATCTTGTCTTGTCCATCCTCCCTTGTCATTGGTATCTTTCTCTAGGATATCCTCATGCAAATCCAATTTCATCCTCTCATTAGCCATTCAGTATAGCGCCATCTATCAACTCAGCTACCACCAACTTTAGCATTGTCCCCATCCTTGGTCGCACATCTATCATCATCATTGGATGCATCCTACCAAATCCATATCTTCTTTTATCACCTCACCTATAGCTTCTACATCTTGCACCAACTTGAGCCATCCCACTATCTTATCATCCAGAGCTCATGTATAGCTTGTATCATACCTTGTATCATAGCTTGTATATCCAATCTTGTCCAAAACAACCTTGTACATTTGTAACATATTTTGGTATGTTAGCTTGTATATCCTCTTTAGCTTAGTACCATTGTATCTATCCAGCTTTTGTGTCAGTTCATCCTTGATCAACATCTTGCACACATCACACAAATCTTGGTTAGCTATTCCAAAAGCATCCCTTAGCTAGATCTCCTGTTACCAAAGTGTTATCCTTCTTAGTTCAGCTTTCCAAGTGCATCACTAATCCAAATCCACTAGCTTAGGTGCTCTCTGATAGATCCTTGTAGGATATAGCTTTCCTCATGTCTGATCTTGGTCTGTTAGTACCTCGTCCTACCCATCTCATTGGCAAACAATTCTTTTTTGGATTTTCACTTTCTGTTGATTTGGACTCTTCCCTTTTGGGTCTTGAAATATCTTTTCCAAGAAATCTCCTTGTTCCCTCCTCATGGTTTCCATGATCTTCCATATCATGGTATGTTGTGAATGGGGCAATCTAAGCATAAGGTATTGATCAGGTCTTTCGTTTGTTTCTTTTTTGCTTGTGGGTTACCCAGTATCGGTTCCATGCTGTTTCCTCTGGGTTTCATGTGTGATGTTGGGGCAATCCTTGTGTGTTTGTTTTAAGTCAGTTTGTTAGTCCTCTGGACGATTGGTGACATGACCTTGATGTTCTTAGTAACCTTGGCAATTAACCAATAGTCCTATAACAAATCTAGTGCTCAACTACATCATGGTACTTCTCTTTGAAGTATCCCCCTACTCCAAAATCTTCAATGGATTCCCTTCATCTCCATTATCCCCTATCCATATCCAGCATTTGTCTCTCCTACCCTAGCTTATGCATAAGTATCTCTTTGAATCAATCTTCACTTTTAGCTTTAGGGATCCACAATCCTAGTCTTAGGGATCCACCAATCCAGTCAATCCACCAAGCCTCATCTTTCGAGATCCACAATCCTAGTCCTAGGGATCTCCAAAACCCATCTTCTACCATTCGACTCTTTGAAATCCTGTTGCATCAGATTTATAAACCCCTCATTCTTCTCCCTATCCTGGATTCCTTTTTATGACGCTCTGCTCCTTCATCCTCCATATCCCCTAAAGTCTTAAGCTTATTTACTCTTGTGCCTCTGATTCTCCCTTTATCATTCTCCCATAGTGAGAGTTTGAGCTAATTCAACCCCTTCTCTTTGCCAATCTGAGTCTCCTTGCTCATCCTGGATTCTTGTATTTTTCAAGAAACTGTCGAGCCTCATTTTCTCTCCCTGTCACCTTCTTGAGGGGACATCATGTAGTCCATTCTCTCTCTTCTACCCAAGATTGGGGCAACTGTGTTGCTCCATAAAGTCATCTCCATGTCGTTTATATCTGAACTTCTTTGAAATAGTGTTGTTTCAACACTATGTCAAAGAGGGGCAAAATGTAGACACCTAAAAATCCTTTAGAAAATAAAGTATTTTTATTTTCTGAAAAAGTCCCTGATGACATCATCATTTATTAATTAATTAATTAATTAATTTTTATGCCATTAAATCCCTTTATCTTAATTAAAAATATTTAATTAAGGAATCCCTCCCAAAAATGTTTAAATCTTATTTAAACATTATTTCCTTATTTATACATTATTTAAATAATAAATTGACCAAAAATTTCAAAATAAATAATTTATTTATTTTTTGCCCAAAACTTGCCCAATTTCCTTAAGACCACTAACCTCTTCCAAAATTTTCTAATCCTTCATTAATTTCGATTAAAGGCTAATCCCATCATTTCGTACCCCTAATCCCAACTCAAAATATTTAATTAAGATTAAATATTAATCCTCATGTTTATTAAAAATATTTTAATAAATATCTCCTCAACCCAAACCCTTGAAATAAATAAAACTTTATTTATTTCTTAAAAACCTTTTTTATCCTCATCCTAGGAAGTTCTAGACTCTTCTAGAAATTCTTCATCCTCATCCAAAGCCTAGACTCTTCTAGAAGATGTCAATCCTTATCTTTGACCCTAATCATAATCCCCCCCCAACCTTGTCACATTTCCTAAACATGGGTTAAGACTTGCTAACACAAGCTAAAGTTAACAAATATCTCCTCCTTCACCCACCCTCATTAAATGCAATCCACTTGCCTATCCCTAAGCTAATCCTAAACCATCCTAATCCATCCTCTAATCATTTACACAATCCTAAGCAAGCTTAAAACCTTCCTAACCAAGCCCAAGTTGAAATTTCTCTCATCTCCCTCAAAATATCCCAACCATAAAGCTTTATGAAGCCCACTAGGCCATAAATGACTCTTCCAAGCTCTTTTATTGCTCTTACAAGCCATTATGAGGGTCTTTATGAAAATTGTATCCCTTGAGCCTGCTTTGTTGACTCATCCTTCCCCTTTCCTCCATCCTCTCACCCAATGACATGTGTCACTCCTTGATTGGCTATGAGGAAGCACAATCCATGTGCTCTCCTCTCATGCAATCTGAGCCCTCCATGAATTTTTCCCCATCCTTGCATCTTAGCCCTCAATCCCTCAAGCCTCTTGCCTATAAATTGGATCCTTCCCCTCTGCAAAAGAACACAATCCATGAAATAAAGTCATAATACCATTTTAAGAAGCCATTTTACATCAAAACCATACACTCACACCCAAATTCCAACTCTATTTGAAGCCCTTTTTGAAGCATAAGCTTGAGCACACATCCTATCTATTTAGACAAAGCCACTCAACAAGAGAGCTTCTCATTGAGAGAGCCCATTAATGACTCATATTCTCAATTGAGAGCTCATCTTAGTCTATCTTGAAGTTTATGAATTTTGTTTAGTTTGTAGAAGCTTTATTTAAATTTGGTTTGTATTAGCATACTAACATTGCTCATATACAGTCACTTCCAAGTAGCTTGAACTTGGTCATCATTGTGTGACTCAGTAAACATTTAGAAACTCAATAGTAACTTGATCACTTAGTTGACACTGCATGACTTAGTCAACACTAGATCTAGTTCATTAACCTTGTGAGCTCGATAGATACTGATGGACTTGGTTAACACAATGAACTTCTTCACTTCTGCTAAAATGTTTGGTAGCCTCTACTACACTTGTCTTGCAATGTACATTATTTATGAAGCTCGATAAACACTATGTAAACAATAAAAACTGAATTATGTTCTTGGTAGAGATTGTATATAGACTTATTATCTTGAGAGCAATCAAATCACTTGGTTAACACTACAAACTAATAGATAAGCTCAATATAAAATATTGAGCTCAATAAAAATGTAACCATTTGACTAAATGTTGAGCCACTAATAGAAAAATTGACCATTATGTCAACATTTTGGGCATATTACTAGAGATCATAAAGAATAGATCAATGGTTTAAGACCTAGATATGGAAACAATGTTATAATTTATGAAATTTGTAACAACTTGGGTCATACAAAAATATTTTTTAGGATGATTAATATGAGAATTCATAACAACATGAAAAACAACATATGAAATAACTTGTGAAGCTCTAGTCCTAGAATGAATATGAATAACAATAGAATAAATGAGAGTAATAGTAACAATTAGAGAGAAAATGTGAAAGATCTTGTAGGAAACCTTGATCAATAATTTGTTAAAGTTAATGATCTAGAAAGTTCTCATGTTGTGTTATAAATTCACTTAAGTGAAGCACTTGAATATATATTAAAGTGAGTGATAGTTGGTAACCAATTGTTATCTATCTCAACAACCTATTTTTCAAACCAATGAAAGAAATAAGCCTTAGAAAATTACTTAAACCTATAGACAAAGAATTGAGACTTATGTAGTTAATATGAGGTAGAGAGAAAAGTAATTAATAAATGACTAAGTGCACATGAGGTTTGGAGTTTATATGTGACTATGTGAGGTAAAATAAGTTCACTCATAAATAGAAAGAACTTTTTGTTGTTTGTGTACTTGCATAATTAATGCAGTAGGTAAATGGAAGTCATTTAAAGATCAAAATTTTATTTTTGAGTACTATTTGATCATGTAAAGAGTTTAGGATTCACTTAAGAGTAACTAAAGAGTGAATTAAAATATCTTGAAGAAAATTTGATGTTTGAGAATTAGAAACCCCTATTTCTATGATAATTGAAGATGAGTGGACTGAGATTATATTGATCAAAATCTATGATGACAAGATTTTAGTGGGAGATAGTGTGATAAAAATTTAAGCTAACTTGATACAAGAGGTTACTAGCATGAGAATTGAAGGCTCTATACCTTAAAATTAAAATAATGTAAAGCATGTTGTAGTTGACAATAGAAGGTCAGATTATAACGGAAGATGAATTGTACTCAACAAGATAAAAAAAGATGATGTGTGCTTTGTTAGAAAAAATATGGAAACCAAGATATGTTAAAGTTCTAGGGAGGATGGTATGGAAACATGATTTTTCCATCCAGCCTACATGATGTGTGTTGATAGATCCAAAGTAAATTAATGTGAAATAATAAGAATTCATTTGCTAGAGAATAAAGAGGGGATTAAGAAAGTGGAAATTAGTTGATTCAATTTTCAAATCCTAATTACTTATATATTTTTCTAGTTGCTAAGAATATTCTCATTCGTGCTAATTATTGAGAATAATAGTAGTTTCAAGCATTCAATAGATAAAATTATTGATTTATATAAGAAACATATTATAGAAAATATTGAGAGTAGTGAAGAACTAATTATTAAGATACTTCATAGTTAGATGAAAAAGAGATTCAAAATTCCACCATCTATAGTAAGAAAATACACAAAAGACATCTATTTTATGGCTGATAATGATTTTACCTGTGTTGAAGTAGTTGAGACAAGAATGCTATATGTTGACCCTCTTGAATATGAGGTCATAAAAGAAGAAATTGAAGGATATGTGAAAATAATTCTTAAGTGTAATCATTTTTAAGAAAACCTTGAGAACTTAGCCAAGAATAATGTAGAGACTAAAATGAATAATATTGTGGAGATAGTGAAAATGACATCTAAGGAATCCACTATAGTAAGATAGACAGTCTTTGATATGAGGAAGATTGGGTAAGAAAGTATAATGTGTGTAGCACCACTGGCAATAGTTCCATCAGAATATGCATCACCTATAGGATTTACAATAGTTGAACCAATAGATAAATCATCACCCATCCCATATTTAGTAGTTGCATAAGTGCAACCACAAGTCATTTCACCACCTATATTTTAGACTAACAGTGCAGAAGAAGAAGGAAAAATAGTAGAAGGAAAGAGGAAACATGCAAGGTTAGAAAAGGTGAAAAAAGAAAGAAGGAAAGAGGAAACATGCAAGGTTAGAAAAGGTGAAACAAGAACCAATATAGGCTATAGATAGAAGAGAGTGAAACAAATGGCCATTATACCTAGTAAGAAATAGAAATTCATAATGACCTATGAAGGGAAAAAGAAAATGAGAGGATAGATTGAGACTCTTGAGGTCATGAGACAAGAAGAGAAAGAAAAGAGTAAAGCAGACACAACATGAAAAGGAAGGAAATAATGGAAGCCTAAAGTTAAAAAGCTGAATTGCGCAATCATTGATGATGGAACTTTTTTATAATTAAACAAAATTTTATGATTTTAACAACTTTAAAAAGTTTGAATTAGAAAATATAGAAATCAAACACATGATCCTAAATAGAAATAAATTCATTGCTATACAAGAGCTTATTTCTAAGGACTTGTACACAAGACTAGTAAATAGAAGAAAGAAAGTGCAAGAAGAAGACAAGAAAATTAGAGAAAATATGATTAGAAAATTGTGCAAGATATAAAATGAGGAGCACCTAGAAAGCTTGATGAAAAGTCTTGAATCTTACTTGAGAAACAAGACTAGAGCTATTTTAGTTATTGGAGGAAACTATGACAAAGTAAATGAGGAAACAAAGACAACCATAGTAAAGATTATGGTAGAGCTTAAGCCATCTAGCTCCAAAAGATCAACAACACAAACACCATCAGTCACAACGGATAGGAAAGTGTTAGGAAAAGCATCCCCTAGTGAAACTCCTACAATAAAAGGATCAATAGAAGCATAAATATTACAACAAGTGCCTACTATAGTAGAGGTAAAAATTTAAATGAAAGAGGAAATAATATAAATAGCTCTATGGGTCACCATTGATGTAGAAAAAATTAATTTAGATAACACGGACATCATTTTTGATACATCTGATGAACTTTATAAGAATTTTGGTCCAAATGTTGATAATTTGTTAAGTTATACAAGTCCTAAAGAAAAAGAAAAGCAAGGAGAAAGAAGAAGAGAAAATGAAAGAGGGAGAAAATAAATGGTACAACCAGTTTACTAAAGAGGCCAGGAAATAGAGTGCATTAGATTAGCAAGATCAAGTTAGAAAGGCTAAGGTTGTCATTGTACCAAAAGATCAACTTTTCAATATCTAATACATTTAATAGTTTTATAGAACCATATGAGATAGTTAATCCATGTCATGAATTTTATGAGAGAGGATGGATGAGTGCCAACAATCCCCCTCCTATCATCAATCATCGTGGCTTGCAAGATTCAAACCTACGACCAAGCTCTAATACCATTTTTTAGAAAGGATAAGATTGTTGTTGCACCAAAAGTTTAACCTTTTAATGCTCGATACAACCAATAGTATTATAGAATCATAGGAGGTAGTTAAGCCATGTTGTTAATCTTGCAATGGATGCTAGTTCACTACCAACAATGCAAACTCTACAAAATTAAATCAAAGCAAGTGAACCTAATTATTCAAGGTCACTACTTGAATTAGATTTGAAAACTTTATCTAGAGATGATGATGATGATCAAGTTGTCTTGATATCATCTTTAAGAAAAATTATTGAGAAGAACAAAAGAGTGAAAAATCTACAAGGTTAATTACAAGAATTAACAAAGAAGTTGTAGAGTATTATATTAAATTATGAGTTACTAAATCAGATCCACATGAAAAAAAATTGATTAAGGCTTTCGATAAAGATTTTACTAAATTATCAGAAGTTGTAACTACAAAGGCACATACTCTTCATGATGCTGAAAGGTTAAAGAAGGTTTGTGAGAATATTAGAGGAGACTTGATGATTCTTGACACATGCATCAAGGAATTGAGGAGATGTTTGACAAAAGGTAAAGGAGTATATGGTAAATGTTCCCTACCACACATACTTTTATAAAGGACATCTTAGAAAAGATAACAACTAAAATTGAAGACTTAAAGACTATTGCTAGTGAGCTACAAAGTCTTAATGTATAGATCATGGACTTAGAAATTAGAAAAGGCCAAATTCATGATAATATTGGGCTATTAGAACTAAAGAAGGAAAGCATACTATTTTCTTTTATCTATTGTGAGAGAACCTTACCTTATAGATAGACCATGTGGAGAGACAATTAAATGAATTTCATTCAGCCAACACATCATATGAAAAAAATTCATACAAAGATTTGAATGTACCAAAGATTGCATCATATGGATTATGTGCATTTACAAGAATATTAGATATAGTCAATAACAAGTTTGACAAGGAATTCTCTATCTTAACATATCTTAATGAATCATTCTTTGGATTGCATTACATAGATATCCACACAATTGGCTTAAAGGTAGAAATTCAAAATTTTGATATGTACATAAGTTTTCACACCAGCTTTTTCATTCATCTCAATGGGGGAGTGTAGTAAGGAAAAATTTGTGTGTGTGTGTGCATATAAGAAAGATTTTAACTAAAACCATATAAGGGTGTTGTAAGTAAGAGCATAGTCAAAGGGGGAGTATCCCTATGTAAGATGGTTTACATAAGAAAGTGATTCAAATTTTGTAAATTTGGTATGACCATGTTACTAGCTTTAAAATTTTGTACTTTTGAAGATTTTGGAATTTTACTACTTTTCCTAATATATTACCATTAATTCCAAAGTGGGAGATTATTCATAATTTGGATAGGTTAGATAGTTTTAGTTTTTTGTTTATGGAAACATATACTCTATATGAAGCGATAAAAGTATGGGGATGCAATTCTAACAATTAGGCTTAGAAAATAATTGAAGTATCACAAAGTTTATCTAGCAACATAGTTATATATTTTCTTGTCATAGTTAATAGAGGAAATATCAGAATGTGATCTCTTAGCTAAAAAAAGTATAGTATGTTAGGATACCTCATCTATGTGCACAAGGAAGTATAGATAGTATCAAAATAGATATTACAATTTTTCCACTAGTAGTCATAGCCTGATTGAACATGATAAACATAAGGGAATGAGTATTTTATGTTAATGAATTATTATGTTTACCAAAAATCTTACTTGAATAATTAGGGATGACTTCCCAGATGTTAAACCTAAATGGGAAATGTAAATTTTTATATTTTGGAAAACATGGAAATGTATGAAGGCCAATAGTATAGGGTTATGTGCAAGATCATGGTGTGCCAAAAAGTGCTGATCTGAATATGTAGTTTTGAAATGTCTCAAAGCATTTCAAAATCTATTCTTACATTTTTCCCACTCATTGTGATACCAAACAAAAGTATTAATACCTTAATAAGGACTAGTATCTTTTTGGATACTAACCCTACATGGTGAACTTAAAAAATATCCCAATTTTTTTTTTTTTTGCCTATTCTTGTGTGATTTTTTACTTCAAACATGTATCTGGTCACTTTTATTCACCCAAGTTCGATGAAATGAAAAGGGTTTCTTAGGAATGTTCTTATCATTCCATAAATGTAATGTCTAACAGATTATGAGTTCAGTATGAAATTATTATTCATTTTCTAATGGAGCTATGCATAAAGTATTGATTGACACATAGATTGAAAAACAAATATAACTTTTTAATGGTATAACATTTTTGAAATCTAAAAGATGTGTTACATTATATACTTCTTCTACTATAATGAAAATAAAAGAGAAATTAAATTTAATAAATTTTTGAATTAATTTAGGTGGTTAGACTTGGGATTTTTTTATTCCAAAAATACTATAGTAGAAAATTCATAATTAATTATTTATTTGGGATAAAAATACCCAAAAATATGTGTCACATCCAAGCATGAGTCTACTTCTTATATATGGAATATTATTTAAAAATATTATCATTTGACATTGATTAAGGTGGTCAACCATACACCTAATTATTTTTGTCCTCAATTTTTTGTACTATTGCATTAAAATTAAAAAAAATTGACCAATTAATGTTTTCTTTCTTCAGGTAAGGTCTAGTAGTTTAGAAACTAAATTTAAATTCCTACAAGTTCTTTTCTCACAACTTTTTGATTGAAACTTAATAAGAAGTCTAAAATTGCATGCCAAGTGAATGTAACCATGATTTACTGATTTTTCTTTGCCATATAATCACATAGTTTGGTTGATAATGATCCTACAGATACTCATAGAATATGACGAAAAGTTTTGGTATAAAGAAAAGATGTTGAAATGTGAACTAGTGTGTAGTAATTTGTTCAAATTTATGATTAGTATGCTATTATTTTGTGATGCAAGATTGATGATAAAGTAGTATAAAGGAAGAGTATGTGAAGTTGGTAGAGTGAGTTACAAAGATCATATCAAATATTCAAGATATCAATAGTTGTAAATAAATTTTTGTATATACTATTTTATGTACTAAATATCCTTATATATTGCATGCTTGGGCCATGGGGTCAACTTGCATAAATTCTATAAATTGTATTCATAACTCCTAATAGGGTTGAGGATTCTAACAAGGCCTAGTCCTCTGAAAAGGACCAAGAAACTATACAGATGTAATAGGCTCCTATAGGATAAATATATTTCAAAAGATACTTTTTATTAGTGGATCATTTTGTGGGTACCTTCCTTACTAGGGTTTTCCATTGGCTAGAATTTTTCTAGTTAACAAAATATGGTTTTATATGGTGCATTAATTTCTAGTTGTGTTTACTATTCAACTTAATCAATACATAAATTTATGAAAGTTGTAAGATTTTTAATGATATCCATAATTAGGCAAAAGAAATTGAAATATTAACTCACCCCTCCACACCCCTAACCCCCCTCAAAGTATTTCCTGTTTCTAACATTTCTTTCCTATGGCTCTCTTACTTACCTTAGTGTCCAAGAGTCTCTCAACTCCATCTATTTTCTTATTATTATACTTAGGATTTTCAATGGATTCATTTTCAGACTCATACTACTAATACATATTAGAAATATTTAATATATGAAAAATATCCATGTCACCGAGCAAGGTAGATTGAAAAGCATTACCATTCTTAATTCTTTTCAAGATAATACAAGTCTTAATATTCCTTATTTTTTCTTTTAATAAGTTCAAAGAAGAAATATTCTCTTCTAAAAAGGAGCCATTACTTCATCACAAACCTCATTATTTTTCTCTCTTTCATTTATCCACTTTTGAATTTTTTACTTCTAACTACTATGCTCCAAGTTATATTTTATCTCATCTTTCAAATTCCTCAAGTAATCAATATATCATTTTGCTTAAGAACTTATTCCTTATTTTTGTTGAGGATTCCTCAATTTAGTTACTTATCCAGGATGTGTGCCAACAAAAATCTTGAAAGGTGGCTTCTTTGTCCTCCTATTCTTATAATTATTATATAAAAAATCTTTTTACTCCAAAACCAAATCTAAATTTTTAGGTTTATACATAACTAAGCATCTTAACAAGTTACTCAGGATTCTTTTATGAGTCCATTTTGTCCACCAGTCCAACCATGAAATATAGAACTAAATTTCAAATCACTATACCACCTTCCAATGTGTCTTTTGCAATTAACCAATAAACATTGTATCTCCATTAGAAATAATAGTCTTAGGCAATGCATGCAATCTTACAATCTATTTGAAGAACAAATCTCCTAGATAAATGCAACATTTGATGTCTTTGTACATGGTATGAAATGAGAAATTTAGAAAATATATAATGTAAAATAGAGATACAATAATTATCACAATGAGTTCTAGGTAATCCAAGAGCCACATCCATGCTGATGTCTTTGCAAGTTTTATAAGGAATAGACAAAGGTTTCTAATAATCCAACTTTCTTGGTTGTTCTTTTGCAACTTGACAAATTTTACAACTTCATGTCAATTTATGAGCACCCTATATATATATATATATATATATATATATATATATATATATATATATATATATATATATATGAACAAATTATCTCTTACAGATAAAACTTATTATGTTATTAATTCCAAATTTTCTTGCATGTCCTATACTAAGTTTCTCTTTGATGATGTTATTGCTGAGATATTTTTCCCCCAATTCATCTCATCATAGATAAACAATTTGAGATATTTCATTTGGTCTAAAAGCTATCACAATGGCTTAATATGTCAAATATGCCACTAATATTTGTCATATCCACATTTAAAAAAAACTTTTTTAGCTTCCATTTAACCCTTCACAAGATGAAGAATTTTTCCATTTCATAGGATCTATTTTTGCCTCTTTCAAAATAGATCTATCTCAACTTTTAAGTTGTGCAATTGTTGTGGTGTTAATGGGACAAACCACATATCAGTGGTTCACCTTAATATTAACACATTCTTTTTTTTGGAGGAATTCACTTTGTAGACTTGAAAAATAGAAAAACCCTTTCTCTATTTTATTTGGCTCTTCCACCATTTGATGTAAAATAGAGCAATCATGAAATTTAAGGGGTTTGTTCATCTGTGACTATGTTTTAATCATTCATTGAGATTCCCTTTCAAAATCTAGGCCATCTATTTAAAATGGGTGCTCATTTCATGAATGGTTCACCCTTTTTATAGTAGACTAGGTTTTTCTTTATGTGTAGGAGTGTTACCTTCATGTGTATACAAGTGGTTCCACACTTCATGTTATTCCTTCTTGCAATTTTTGGTACCAGCTTAATTTGACTTCTTAGAAACATGACACATATAATGATTGTCTATTTAATACATAAGAACTTATTGATCCTTGTAATGGAAGCACTAATACCTCTTAATGCTCATTTAAAGTTGTTTGTAGAGTTATGATTTCCCTTTCAACTACTAGATACACTCAATTTTCATTCTATATCACTTAGTTAGATCAAGTTGTAATAGACATCAGATCTTTATCTGATTCTTCATTATTATAAAACTCTATATCCTTAACTCCTATCATTAGATTTGAGGTCAATGTAAAATCCATGTTATGTGTGTACCCTGTAAAGGTACAATTTCTACATTGTCTCAAGATATACATTTCTATTTAAAAAAAAAAACTATTTTTCAAAAGTATCATTTCCTATTTTTAATAAAAACTAGTATTTCTCTATCTATTGCCAGCTAAATAAGCATGTGTTATCTATTCTTCATTTTTTACTTGGATGTATTTCAACAAATGTAGCATTGTATTAGCATGTTTATCTCAATCAAATAATTGATTAAGTGAACATTTAAATTCCTTGTATGATTGTATTCATAGGATGACTTTTCTTTGTTAGTAAAGTTGACTAAATGTAGAAACTAGTATAGATTTATGAGTTATACTAATTCTTGGTAAAAATATGAGTAGATTAAAAAAATTTTCTACATCATCATATTTCCCTTTAGTATTTTAATCACTATAATCCTTCTTTCTTTTCCTTCTAAGTATTGGTTATGGTGCATCTTAATGGTGAGGAAGCTAGCCTTTTCTAAATAATCAATCTCTAATTTTATGTCCCACACATTGGGGTTATTTCCATGTTGCACAAGGTCACACAAAGATAACACATTGGGCATGGGTGCAAGATTATATGTGTTAATTTTTAGAATTTCCATTAGGTCAAGATTTCAAGTTTTTTTGAATAAAACCCACTAGTTGGACAATGTAAAACAAAAGAATTCAGCTTCTATGCCAAGAAGATAGTGCTTCTATAAGAATTAAAATGTTCAAGAGGTTCAATGCTGGATACAATTATTCAATTGTGTATTGTCTTTGATGTTACACAAATATCATATTAGTTATCAGACAAAGTCAACCAAGCTTAATTGGTCAGCAAAGCAAATTACAGAGTCTATCGAGTGTTCCTCAAAGTTATTCTATGGAAATAGTTCTTATCGAGATCACTCAAGCATCAAAGGTTTATGTGGAAGAAGTTAGTTTCTACCAAGCTCACAAGCTTAGTGAAGGAAAATTAGTGTTTATCGAGTTCACTCAGTCTCTAATGGATTTTGTAGAGTTTGTAGTGTTTACTAAGCTTTAGTTGGTTAACCCTAGAAATCATTTCTAGAGCAGTGTTTACTAAGTAGGGTCAGCCAATGAAGGATTTCATTGTTTTGGGAAATAAAGTATAATTGTTTCATGTAATGAATGTAGCCAACTGATGTAATGATTATTGGTAATTGTAACTTGTAAATGAGCTAACTAGATAATTTGTAAGGTATAAATAAAAGGTCAAGTTGTGAATTCAAATGAGTGAATGGATGGATGAATGAGAGAGAATGAAAGTGTGAAGAGGAAAGTGTGAGTGAATTTTGAATAAGGATCAGATATCCTTAAGGAGCAACAAATTTGTATTCGATCAGTGAAGCAAAACAAAGATCTATATTAGCAAAGTCTAGTTGCATCTCATTCAAGTCAGTCATTGTTACTTTCTCACAATTGTAGCAGTGATTTCCTAAATCTTTCAACATAGTTGGTTTAACAACCATTTTGTAAATCTTCTAACAAGGTGGACAGTTCTATTGAATTATTCTAAAGTCCTCTAGCAAGGCCACTCCTAGCAGGGTGATTAAATCCTTTAACAAGGTCACACCTCACCGTGTGTTTTGTAACTTTTAACAGGGTTGGATCCTATTAGGGCTCACTTCAGAAGAGTGAAAATTGGTAGCTAGTTACTTGGTGGTTTTTTCCATATTGGGTTTCCACATTAAATCTAATGTCTCTTGTGTTCATGTTATTTCTTTTTATGCATGCATGTTAAATATTTGTGAATTCTTAAAGATTAGTAATTAATTTATCTATTGTGTTACAACATTTTTTTGGGTGGCTACCGAGTGATAGTAGTAATTAGTTTTTAAGACATCTAAGGGATCTATAGATTTATTTTGATGGTAACTGATTCGCTCCCCCCCCCCCTAGTTACTCCATCTATATTTCCAACAATTGGTATCAAAGCTTTTGGTGCTTACAAGAAGGATTTCAAGGATCTAAGGTAAAGATCAAGATGTCTAACAAGAGGGAAATTCCAAGGCTTAATAGGGATAACTTTTTAGCATGGAAAAGTCTTGTCAGACTCCATCTGGCTTCCATTGGAGATACAGGATTGAAATATCTTGATGAAGAATATGTGAGTCCTTCTAGTACACTATCTATCAATGACATTGCTGAGAAGAAGACTCATAACACCATGATGATAGACATTGCATCTTCCCTAAGCTATAAAGAATTTGATGATATCAAGGACTGCAAAACTTTCTGCTATGTGGAACAAGCTAAAGGAAATCTATGTAGGTCATGATAATGTGAGAATAGCCAAAGTAGAAAGCCTAAAAGGAAAATTTGATTAGATGAGGATGAGAGAGGATGAGAAAATTACCAAATATGTTGAAAGAGTCAAAGCAAGTTTCAGTGGAATAAAAGCTTCTAGAGGAGATATCAAAGAGGAAACAATTGTAAGTAAAGTTCTTAGAACATTACTTCCCTTTTATGCAATTAAATTTTTTGCAATTTAGGAAAGAAGATGTGAAGAAAATTATAAGATAAATTTAGATGCCACAATAGGACGATTGACTACATTTGAGCTAGATAACTATGACAACTATGTTCCAGCTTCCAAGAACATTGAATTAGCATTTGAAGCCAAGCTTTCACTCAAAGAATAGGGCAAGAAGATAAAGGAATCTCAATCAGAAAGTGAGGAAGAATGAGAATATAGTTATGATAGTGATCTTGAGGTGGTTGAAGCTCTACTTGCAAGGAAATATTCTAGAGGCAAAGGAAAATACAATGGTAAAGTTCCTCTGATCTATTTTTCATGTGTGGAAATTGGTCATTTTGTTGCTAGGTTCCCAAACAAGCAAAACAAGGATGAGAAGAAAGGTCACAAGTGTAATGGCAAGAAAGACTTGAAATCATTCAAGGAAAAAGGTAAGAAAACATGTTTTATGGCTAAAGATTCAAAGGATTTTGACAATAGTGAGGATGAAATTGTTTACACTACTATGAAAGATGAATCTAATAATGATGAGGAAGATAAGATCCCACTTATCTCTCATGTGAGCAAAAATGATACATGGATCATAGACAGTGGTTGTTCACATCATATGACTGGTGAGAAAACTAAGTTTGAACATTTTGAAGATTGTGATTGTGGCAATGTGAAATTTGGTAATAATCAACCTTGTTGCATAAAAGGAAGAGGAAGAATTTTACTAACCAAAGAGCTTGTATGTGATAATGCCTATTGGGTTGAAGGACTAAAATACAATCTATTGAGTGTGGTACAACTACTCAATAATGGATTCAAAGTAGAATTCATGAATGAAAAAACAAGACTACTAGATGACAAAGGAAAACTGATTGGATCAGGCATACAAACAAAAGTTAACTTGTTCTATCTTGAACTTGGTGAATGTTCATGTTTTACAATTTCTCAAGTTGAAGAAAGTTGGTTATGGAATAGAAGGTTATGTCATGTGAATTTTGATAACTTGGTGAAAATAAGAAAATTCAAGAAAGTAAGAGGCATTCCTAGTATAAAGAAACCTAAGGTTAGTCTATACAAGAATTGTCGGATTGCTAAGATGGGAAAGACTAGCTTTAAAAGTAAGAATTATCAGTTTGAAATTTTTTTAGAAATTGTGCATACTAATTTGTGTGGACCTATTTGAATTGAGAGCTATACTAGAGAAAAGTTCCTCATTCTTTTTGTTGATGATTACTCTAGAATGATGACTATCATGTATTTGAGAGAGAAATTAGAAGCATTTGAGAAGTTCAAATGATATTTAGCCAGAGTAGAGAAGGAAATAGGGAAAAGACTAAAATTCTTGAGGTCAAACAAAGGTGGCAAATTCATTGCCTGTGAATTCAATATCTTTTGCATTGAAAGGGGAATCAAAAGACATGTATCAATAGCTAGAACTCCTAAGCAGAATGGAATAGCTAAAAGGAGGAATAAATCTATCATGGATTGTGTAAGAACTCTAATGATTGAAAAGAACATTGCTATCAAATACTAGAAGGAAGTTATCAACACTATAGTTCATACCTTGAACTGAGTATAGTTGAAGAAGGACTCATTCAAACCCCCTTATGAGTTATGGTATGGCTATAAACCTAATGTAAGTTACCTAAAAGTATTTGGAAGTAAATGTTACATTTTTTAGAGAATCTAGGAAAGGAAAATTTGATGTGAAGGGTGATGAAGGCATATTTTTTTGGATATTCTTGCAAGAGTAAGGCATAAAGATGTTTGAATTTATCTACTCACAAAGTCATATAAAGTGCACATGTGAAAGTTGATGAGTTTGTAGAAAGGATTGAAGAAGAAAGAAAAAATGAACCAAAAGATTATAGGAGATTTTTTTTCATTGAACCTAATACAGTGCTAGACACATATGTCAATTAGGAAACTTCTACTCCCGAGTCTTCAATTATCGAGTTGTAAGAAGTCCAAACCGAGCTACAAGAACTTGAGTCACAGTCAGATGCTACTGATCCAATGCCTACTGAGTCTAAGGGACCCAAGAAAGAGTAAAATCAGCCAGAACCTAAAGTTGAAATTCAAAATGAAGTGGAACCCAATAAAAAGGTAAGGAACCTATATTAGCAAAGTATGTAAGGAGACATCATGCTCTAGATCATATTATTGGAGACAAATTTGAAGGTACTATGGTAAGAAGTAAGTTAAAAGGTACTTGTTTACTTGCTGATTTTAAACTTAGAAATGTCAAAGATGTATTAGAAAATGAAAGTTGGATTGAGGCTATGAATGAAGAGATAGAGCAAATAGAGAAGAACAAAACTTATACTCTTGTACCTAGGCCTAAAGATAAAAATGTGATTGGTACTAAGTGGGCATTTAGAAATAAGTTGAATGAAGATAGTAAGGTATCAAGAAAGAAAGCTAGATTGGTATGTAAAGGCTACTCTCAAGAAGAAGGAATATACTATGGAGAGACTTTTGCTCTTATTGCAAGATTGGAAGGTGTCAGGACCTTACTTGGATATGTTGCACACACAAGATTAAAGGTATATCAAATGAATGTCAAATCTACATTTCTCAATGTATTCTAGATGAAAAAGTCTACATTGAATAGCCTAAAGGTTTTGTTGATCCAGAAAAGGACATGGTCTGCAAATTACACAAAGCATTGTATGGTCAAAAACAAGCCCCTAGAGCATGGTATGAAAGATTGTATAACTATCTTATTCAGATTGGTATTTAGAGAACTAATGATAAAAGTAGCTTGTACATCAAGGAAAGACCAGATAACAAGATTTTTTTGGTAGAAATATTTGTGGATGATACTTTGTTCACAGGGAATGATGATTTATGCAAACAATTTTCAAAGTGAATGAACAAAGAATTTGAGATGTCAATGTTTGGAGAGATTAAATTCTTTGTTGGTCTTCAAATTTAGTAGAGAAAGAATGGTATCTACATCACTCAATCTAAATACATCAAGGAGATAATCAAGAAATTTGGTATAGAATATTGTAAACCAGTTGGGACTCCCATGTGTACTAGACTAAAGCTTACCAAGGATGATGAATCTAAAGAGATAGATCAAACTTTATATAGATCAATGATTGGATCAAACTTTATATAGATCAATGATTGGAAAGTTGCAGTATTTAGTTCATACAAGACTAGAAATTGCTCTTGCAGTTGGTATTGTAGCAAGATTTTCAGCAAAACCAAGAGAAAATCACATGGTGGCAATCAAGAGGATCTTGAGATACTTGAAAGGCACTGAAGATTATGAACTATGTTATAAATTTGGAGGTAATTTGGACTTGAAAGTGTTTACTAATGATGATTGGGTAGGAAACATTGGTTATAGAAAGAGTACAAGTGGAGGAGCATTCTTTCTTGGAAAGAGGTTGGTTTTTTGGACAAGCGAAAAGAAAAATTGTACATCAAAATCTACAACAAAAGTAGAGTATGTTGTTGCAATAGTAAACTATTCTAATATTGTTTGGTTCAAGTAGTTATTGGAAGACATGAAGGTGGATATCAATGAACCTATTGTTATGTTCTGTGACAATACAAGTGTAATCAATATATCCAAGAATCTAGTATTGCATTCCAAAACCAAGCACAGAGAATTGGAGCAAGATAGGGAAATCAGATTGGAATATGTCCATACAAAGGAACAAATTGCTGACATATTCAACAAGCCATTACGTAAGGATGCATTCTTGTATCTAAGAAGTAAGTTAGGGGTCATTCCCCTATCTAAAGTTCACTAAAATGAAGTTTTAGTGATGCATCAAGAGGAACCAAGTTGAAAATCTTTTCAATTGATGCAACATAGTCATGGAAACATTGCATATGAATTAGTACTCAAGGTACATTGCTACCTATTTGGTAAGTGTTGTGTTGTCTATGGCATGGGTTTTTAAAGAGGAAGAGTATACTGTCATATTTCTAAAATTTGAATTTTTTTGTGAAAAGTTTGCTATTTGAAAAGAATCTATGTAATTCCTTCACAGAGGAAGATTACTATATTTGAGAAGTTTGTGGCATAAAATTTAAGAGGAAGAAATGTTCTATCAGATAAAGACTTGTTTTCAAATTTCATCTGCTATGACATGTTGTGTTTCCATGAATGCCAAAGAGGGAGATTGTTGGATACAATTGTTCAATTTTCTGTTGTCTTTGATGTTACACAAATGTCATATCAGTTATCACACAAAGTCTATCAAGCTCAGTTGGTTAGCAAGGCAATTCTTAGTATCTACCCAGCTTAGTTGGTTAGCAAAGCAAATTACAAAGTCTATTGAGTGTTCCTAGAAGTTACTTTGTGGAAATAATTCTTACCAAGCTCACTCAAGCATCGAAGGTTTCTATGGCAGAAGTTAGTTTCTACTGAGCTTTCTACTGAGTTCACAAGGTCAGCGAAGGAAAGTTACTATTTACTAAGTTCACTCAATCTCCAAAGGATTTTGCAGAGTTCACCATGTTTATTGAGCTTTAGTTGGTTAATGATAGAAATCATTTATGGAGCAATGTTTACTGAGCAAGGTCAGCCAATGAAGGATTTCATTATTTTGGGAAATAAAGTTTAATTGTTTTATGTGATGAATGTAGCTGATTGATGTAATAATTATTGGTAATTGTAACTTGTAAATGACTCAACTAGATAATTTATAAGGTATAAATAAAAGGTCAAGTGAATTCAAATGAATGAATGAGTGAGCATGCAAGAGTGAAGAGGAAAGTGTTAGTGAATTTTGAAGAAGGATTAGATAACCTTGAGGAGCAGCAAAGTTGTATTCGATCGATGAGGATCTAATAAAATAGAATAGAGATTTGTATCAAAAAAGTCTAGTTGCATCTCATTTAGGTCACTCATTGTTACTTTCTCACAATTGTAGCAGTGATTTCCTAAATCTCTTAATAGAGTTGGTTTAACAACAATTTTGTAAATCCTCTAACAAGGTGGACAGTTCTATTGAATTGTTCTAAAATCCTCTAGCAAGGCCACTCCTAGTAGGGTGATTAAATCCTTTAACAAGGTCACACCTCATAGTGTCTTTTGTAACCTTTAACAGGGTTGGCTCTTAATAGGGCTCACTTAAGAAGAGTGAAAATTGGTAGCTAGTTACTTGGTGGTTTTTCCCATATTGGGTTTCCACATTAAATCTATTGTTTCTTGTGTTCATGTTATTTATTTTTTTGCATGCATGTTAAATCTTTGTGAGTGCTTAAAGATCAGTAATTAATTCATCTACTATGTTACCACATTTTTTTGTGTGGCTATTGAGTGATAGTAGTAACTAGTTTTTAAGACATCTAAGGGATCTGTGGATTTATTTATGTGGTTCTTGATTCACCCCCCCATCAATTACTCCATCTATATTTCCAACATTCAAACCCCAAAACTTGTCAACTCTATCACTATATCTTGACTTTAAACTATATTTATATATGATTCATGCCTAAAATTGATACAAGGGAATCTTTCAGGTTCAATTTTCACTTTACCCAGGTCTCATTTTCAAGCTCTAGAAGAAGAAATATGATGAGGGCACAACCCACTTAACAAAATAAACACGATAGGAAAAGGAAAAATTTATTATAAAAAATTATATGCTATTACATTCAGTACATTGAAAATAGACTCAACCACATGTTGTATGGGCTTACAATGTTATTAGATTCTTGAGTAAAACCCTTCTCGTAGTACTTTTTTCTAAACTCCATAAAAATTGCCTTTAGAATGCAAGAATTAGGTTTAAGTAACCTAAACTAGGTTTAGAGTTAAGAATAAATTTTATATTATGCCTTGGCATTGACTATCAAATTATAAGTTTCTAGAAGACATGTAGTAAGTGAATACAAAATTAGAAGAATCTAGAAATGGTAGTCCAACCTTCGACAGGCATAACTTTTGACCTGAGACTATAATGGATGAACCATTTTCATTTTAGAAAAGATATCAAAGTTCTCCACAAGCACCAATTTTTTGGTCTAGTATGAGGCTATTTAGGGCCTCAAATATGATTTTGAAGCATTCTTAGTACATCTCCAGGCAACTTAAAACTACAATAACTTTCAAACCACAAAGCCTTTTGACCTGATTCTTTTATGGAATAATTTAAAGTAAAAATACAATCATCCCTCTAACTTACACCTTCTATCTCATCATAATTAGGGATCAATTATAAAATAACATATTTTGTTTACTATACCTTGAGGTGCTTAAAACACTAACCTAAAAAACAAATAGTGGAACTATGAGAATTGGAATATTTATTTGGCCCACATGGGTATCTAGAAATAAAAACATATTAAAAAAAAATAACACTAAGAATATTTTTGGGTGATACAAGCTTACCCTTACACCACTTTCAATGCTCCTACATCAGATACCTAAGGTAAATTAAAAAGTGGCCATATCAATTTATAGCTGGTAGAGGAAAACTTAAATGGAAAACCTTTGTCTTGGATAACCAAGTCAAATATTCCAATGATTGTCTCTTCCAGTTCACTAGGTACTCCTCATACTGCACATTTTTGGTACTTTTCCCAACATGGCTATACATAATTTCTTCAATCTTCTTATTCCCAGATGTAGGAATGGGACATGGATCTAGAATTGACTCCTCCTTTGTAGTATCTTGATGATAATTTGTTAAGTCTAGAATATTGAAAATAAGAGAAATATGGATCCCATCTTGAAACTCTACTTCATATGCATTTCTTGAATAATGTTTCTTCAAAATCTTGTAGGGACAAAATTTATTTAGCTTATTGTAGGTTCCTATTGGAAATTATTTTTTCCTTAAGTAGATCATAACAAGGTCCCCAACTTGGAACTCCTCATATCTCTTCTTGTGATCCTCTTCAGCCTTATCGTGTAGGTTCATCCTAGTAATATGTGCACATACCTCCCCATGTAAGTTTTTTTACATGTTTAGCAAAGTCTAATACTTGAGCACTAGTCCTCTCTCCTTTCTCCATATTCCTTAGCTCTAGTGTAGTACTTAGAGCACTCCCATACACAATTTGGAATAGTGACCTACCAGTACTCCTATTCACAAAATTATTATAAAAAAATTCTTCTTGTGGTAGAGTCAAATCCCATCCCTTGAGGTTATCTCTGACTAAATACCCTAGCAAATTACCCTAGATTATATTCACCACTTTTGCTTTGCCATTAGTCTATGATTGATGTTCATAATTGAACTTTAATTCTTTCTTCAACTTCTTCCACAAAGTACTCAAGAAATACCCAAGAAATTTAGTATCTCTATTAGAAAAGTAAAAACTGGGAGACCATGTAGCCTCACCACCTCTTTGAATCTGCAATATGCACTACATCACAAGTCTTCTGGCTTGAAATAAAATATACCATCTTGGAGAACTTATTAACCACCAAAAATAATTAGTCATTACCCCTTTGTTGTCTTGGAAATCCAAAAAAAAAATCCATACTTATGTCCTTCCAACGTTTTTATGGAATGGGCAATGGTTGATATAGTCTAGTATTCTAACTAAAGTCTTTTGTTGCTTAACATACTCAACGACTTTGCATAAACTTCTTCACATCCTATGATAATTGAGGCCAAAACTAATGTTCACTAACAATGGAAATGGTCTTATCATGACCAATGTGTCTAACTAGCCCTCCACTATGTTTCTCCTTGATCAAGTTCTCCCTCATGGATATCCTTGGAATACACAATTGAATTTTATTGAACAATATAATATTCTAGATCATGTAATCTAGCCACCTAGTCCTCTCTAGAGTAATGTGTTATTTACAAGATTTCCAAGCCGCTACAAAGTAAGAATCCTCAGTGTACAAATTCCTAAGTTCATCAAACTCAACCATTTCAACCTGCATTTGTATTTGTAAAAAGTGTCTCTTAATGCATCTACAACCCTATTAGAACTTCCACTTCTATGTTCCACTAAAAATTTATAGATTTGCATGAACTCTACTCATTTCAAATTTCTTTGATTCAATTTAACTTGGCTATTTAGGTACTATGATGTCTGATGATCAATATAGAACAAAAACTCTTTTGGAAACAAATAATGCTACAATTTCTTTAAGGCCTAAACTATTGTATAAAAATATTGATCATAAATAGAATACTTCTTCTTTGTATCATTTAATTTTTCACTAAAATAGGCAATAGGCCTACCTTATTGGCTCAACACAACCCCAATAGTACTGCCACTAGCATCATAATCCACCTAGAATACTTTGTTAAAATAAATAAGTGAAATCACAAGTTTCTCTATCACCTTCATCTTCAGTAACTCAAATATCCTTATAGCTTATGTAGTCCACTTGAACTCTTTTCTATCACCTCTCATTTTTTAAATTAGGGGTGCACATAAACTATTGAAATTCCTAATGAACTTCCTATAAGAACTAGCCAAGCCATGGAATGACCTCACCTCAGTGGAAAACCTTGGAGTAGGCCATTCCAAGATGACCTTCACCTTCTCTTGGTCCATTTTTCTATTTTCAATTGATACCAAAATCCCCAAATAGACTAACTCTTTTTTGAGAAAGCTATACTTCTTTAAATTAATCAATGATTTATTTTCCTTCAATCTTTCAATGAAACTATGAATGTGTAACAAATTTTCATCTAGAGACTTAATGAAAATAAAGATATTATCCAAATAGATAATACCAAATTTTCCCAAAAAAATCCTTTAGTACCTCATTCATAAGCCACATGAAGGTGGTTGATGATTTGTTCAGTCCAAAGGGTATAACTAGAAACTCATATAGACCCTCCTTCATTTTGAATGTAGTATTCCAATCATGTCCCTCTCTTATTTATATATGGTGATAACCACTCTTGAGATCTATCTTTGTGAAGTACTGAGCACTACTCAAGTAATTCATAAGATCATCCATTCTTGGCAAAGGAAACTAGTACTTGATAGTTATCTCATTTATAGCCTAAGAGTCTGTACAAATCATCCACTCTCCATCTTTCTTTGGTGTAGTAATATAGGAACTATACATGGACTTAGGTTTTATCTAGTTAGAGCTTTCCACAATAGCTCCTGAACTTGTCTTTTTTATCTCCCTAGTCTCAATAGAAGTCATCCTATGAGCAACCTTGTTAGGAAAATTAGCTTTAGGGACTAAATATATTTGATGATTGATTTACGTTACTTAATAGACTTGAAACTTTAACTAGAACTTCATTACTACCTTACTTATCATTTCTATGAATTAAAGTATAACACATATATGTTGATGTTTCATGCCATCCAAAAAATTTATTCCATCAACAAGACATACTCTCACACTAATCCATATCTTTTCACCCTCCTTTATCAACGGCTTCAACTTGTGACATATCAAAAAATAGGTAATTGTATGACCATCATGTATAGCATGCCTATCATAGTACCACAACCCTCCCAACAACAAATGGCATACATTTATCAAGGTGATGTTAGAAAGAACCTTGTCATTGTAGACACCTAAATTTGATTACATCAATAAGTAATCATATTTAGTCATCTCCTAAGACATTATTGATTAAATATTTACTATTTAATTAATTTATCATCATCCCTTAGCTAATTTATTAATTTAATTAACTATAGTTCAATTGATAAAATCAAATGACAACCCAAAATAAATTTATCAATTAAATCCCTATTCCTCTATTAAATTGGATAAATCATCAAATCTATTAAATTTAATTCCACACTCCCATTTTATTGAATAAAATATTTAATAAAATATCTAAAATCTTAAAACTCTATCCTAAACCCTAATCCAACCGATTCATCCATACTAACCTCACTTAGCCACCTAACCCACACATCCCATCAAAGCTAAATCACTCACCCTTAACTCCCTTCTAAGCTAATCCTAAATCCTCTTCTAATCATGTGCACAATCATAAAAATGGGTTAAGACTTGCTAACTTAGGACAAAGTCAACAAATATCTTCTCCCCTCACCCTCCAACACAAATGACCCTTACACATCTCTTACACCTCTCCCATCCTCATTTACATCTCCTACATGACTCTTACATACTCAACCACCCTCATCAAGCCTTTGACCAACCCTTATCCTATCCTCTCACACTCATCCTCCTTGTGACAAGTGTCACCTCCCTGTTGGTGTTAAACTAGCACAATCCTTGTGCTCCCTTTTGAGTGCATCCTGACCCTCTCTCGCCATCTCACCATTTTGACATCTTGGCTCTCCATTCCTCCAACCCTTGGCTTATAAATTGAACCTCCCTCCTTCACTAAAATCATCCATCTTCCATGCAAAGTTATAATGCTATTTTGAGAGCTCATAAACTACCAAAATACCATTATAATGTTGGAATCACTCCATGAATCCATTGTTGAAAACTTACTTCATTCACTCCATCCATCCATCTAAAGCTTGAGCATAAACTTGTGAGCATACATATCTTAAATTAGGGACAAATCTATTGCATCGTGATGTTATACCATTAGGAGCCTACCATTCTTGGTTTGCTTCCTTTTGTGGTGATAACAATCAGTCATATCTTAAGTGTTAGCTTGTTTAGTATGGTTCATGCTTTCTTTAATAGCTAGTATTCAATTTGCACTACTAAACTAGGTCATAAATTTTGGCATGCCCGATGGGACCCCACATTTGGGTCAATCAAATCATGTTTTTGCATTTTTTGTGATACACTAACCAAAATAACATTGTTTTCTTATGGGTTTTTGTAGGTGGTTTGCTAACATTGCTACAAGTACACAAGACAATCTTTAGGAAACATGCTTTCGACCATCTAAACATTTTTCAATTTTAAACATTTTGAAACCTCTTTTTATGCGATCCCGTGACCCTAGGTATGTGATTTTGTGATCGCAGGAATTTTGCTATTACCTAGCAGGAACGCAAACCCGTGACTGCGAGTTCACAATTCATCCTCACAAGCAGCTGCCACACAAAAGAAAAAGATCTCTGCATCCCTATTGGCCTTTCATTCTATGGGAATGCTTTAAAGTCCTACGGGATCACTACCATTTTCATGCAGGAATGCTTCTATTACCTGGTCTAACCTACTAACTATTTCCAACAGTTGACCTCTCAAACCCGCTAAACAAATTTCCTATGGGAATGCTGAGAAGTATAGCTGTGAGATTGCTTGTCCATAGGATCACACTACATTTTTAAACCCACTATCTAAATTTTCACTATCTTCACCAATTCTTGTCTCGCATTCCTACTGATTGTTTCTATGTTCCCGCATCTGCAATATCACTGCATTAACCCATGAGATTATGTTGTGTTTTTACCTTTTTTGCATTCTTGCTAATAGATTTCGCATTCCCATGCATGTAGGATCACTGCCTTAACCCACGGATTTGCACTGTAATTTGTTTTGCTCAAAATTTTGATAGTTTTTCATTGCAAGCTTCATGTTGGTGTGTTTTGTGCAGTTTTTATCATCATAATCATCTATTGAATGGCTTAAAATTGAACAAATCTTTCTTTTTTCATGGAATGAATGATTAGTGATTATAATTAACCATTGCAATGAACACTTCATTTTAAGGCGTTAAAGAACATTATGTGCAAACACTTCAAATTTGGGGCTTAAAATAAACTTCATCAAATCTTGAATGCCCTAAAGGTTTAAAATGCTCTAATTCCCTCCTCTTTCAAGCTTTGGCATGCGATTTCCCTTTTGTTGACTTGATTTACTTTTTTTGGCGACATTGTGAAGTTGGAATGAACCTTATATGCTAAACACATGTGTTTTCAAAAAGTCATAGAATAGAGCATTAAAGTGTCTAAATAGCAATGAACCCCATGTCTTGCATGTTTTGAGATTGTACATTTTTGTACATCTTAGACTTCTCTCTTTTCATGCAAAGTAAGGCCATTAAAGTACATGACACATGTAATAAAAGTTGTTAGCAAGATCATCCACAACAACCTAGGAGTGCTTCTAGCGAGTTCATCCATCTCTGGGAAGCACATCCCCTTTGGTGAGAAGTTCAAACTGGTAAATAGTTTGGCCAATATACAAATAAGGGGAATGGTAAATCTTCTCACTTCATCTCTTCAGTTCAGGCAACATGTTTCTAGGGGTAGTCTAAGGTGGGAAAACTTTCCCACAATTTTAGCATGTTCAGAATAGACCCTTAAGTGGATCATAGCTAGTAACAATCTTTGCAGAGACTCCAAAGAACCATTTACAACCCTCTTAGTCTAAAGTATCTCACTTTCTTTCATGGTATGTTATTCATGGTACAAGGGAAACAACATCCCTCAAGATTACTCACCATCATGCTCCCCAGGTAGAGGCATAAGGCCACTTGGGTTTCATCTCCAAGGGTCGTTGTTTTCGCAAAAGGGGAACTTCTATTTGTCATGCCTTGAAGGTTCTTTGATGTGTATCCTTTTTTGATCGACTCTTGTATCAACTCACCTCTTCAATTAGAGGGAAATATTGCACTAGAACTAGGAGACATCAAGCTATGGGCAATTGAATAGCATATGACAATCAAATTTTGACTGTAGGGATAAAGTGTGTGTTTGAACTATCTTAGATTGTGCTCAAGACCTATGAAAAAAATTTGTTGAACATACAAAATTTAGTGGTTACTATCAAAAAAGTCCTTTTGCTAAAGAGATCAACTGTTTGTATTTCTCAAAGTTGCTTTGTCCTTTGAGAAATTGTTTGCTCATTTATCCCTGTATCAGAAGAAAGAAAGTTTCACCTTCATCATTTCAAAACAATGGTTGTTAGCAAGTCCATTTGCAACAACTTCTTGTCTCACTAGTCCAATTTGTCCATTTTTTTCAAAGTGATCTACTTATTCCCTCAAAAATCACTAAGCAAAACCTGAGTTATAAAATCCTTTGTTGGCCCAAAGTCTTGCTCTTTTTCAAAAATACTTTTCCATTTACCCTACTTGACCCAAAATATCACAAATTTTATCTTTGAGAGACCTCACCTTCATATTTAAGAAACAATTGTTAGCACACCCACTCGCAATACTATACTTTTTAAGTTTACCTTTTGCTTACACTTATTACCTAGAAGATACCCCACAAAAGTCTAGTTACCAACAAACCCCTTTTGCTCTAAAAATATCCAAAAGTTGCTCTTTTTAAAATACCTTTTGGTACCAATCTACTTGATCAAAAATGACACATTTTTCCTTACCTAGAAGATAGTTAGCCAAATTAATCCTAAAAAAAATCCAAAACTTGTTATTTCTCAATTGATTTATGTTCCTACCCAAGGTCTAGAAGGTATACTTAGTGTAGTCACTACCTCCAAAACCCCATAGTTGTGATTTAAATCCTTGGAAATATCTCATGTCAGGCCATCCCAAGACTAAGTTTAAAAAGGCCAAGCTTCCTCAAATACCAACTTATGAGGAAATCAAAGTGGAGCATAAAAAATATACCCCTAACCCTAGGATTGCCAAATTGGATCAAATTGACAAAGATGGAGCTAAGGTAGCATTGCAAACTGAATGAGACTACAAAATCCAAAACCTAACCCTTCGATGTGGTGTTAATATGAGCCTTATCAACAACTCTACTGTTCCTAATTCTAATTAGGTCCTTCCTTTTTCCACACACTTACACACTTATAGGTTTAGTCTCTCATCTAGGAATTCCAGTATCTCATTCAAGCATTTGAAGTTATACCATCTCCTCTCATCTTAGGTTGTTCAAGAAGAATCCTCCACATGCATTGTTAAAATCTTAGTGTTATTTCCTCACTCACTTAGAAACATTTTTGCATCACATGTCTCATCATCTTGAGTATCCTTGAAACACAACATTTTTCTAGAAATAGCTTGTTATTGGTGCCCCACATCACCTTGAGCCAAAGGTTAGGGTCACACGTTTGACATCATCATCACATTTCCACATTCATATTTTAGGAAAGCACAAGTCTCTTGCACTTAGCACCATATCATTTAGACTTCCTTAGTATCATCCCTCGCTGCATTTGCATCTTTAGGAAAAGCATCCTTTCATGCCATCCACCAATGTTTTTTTAGGAACACATATAAAAACAAGGGTATGGATCCTAGTCATAGTGGTAACATATCTTGAGATTAGTCATACTTTGTAGTATCCATGACACCATCAGATCCACCACTGCAAACCCTCGAAGATCTAGGTTCATCCATAGATATTGATGCTTTCATGAACTAACCTAGTCACGCTACCATCATAAATGCCATCATAGATCACAACAAGGAAACCATCATGGAAAATTTCTTACAAGATAATGTTGGTGTGTTTGAGTTTGGACATCCACCACCTATTGAGATAACAGATCCTACTTACCCATTTTTTGGATGGCAACCACCTCAGGTAGAACCAACAGACCCAAATATACCCTTGACCCAAGTGCCAGTTCCCATTCCATAGAACACTCATCCCATTCTCACTCAACCATTAGTGCATACTACATCTCAACCAACCTCAAGTATACCATCTATATCTGTTTCCACCACTCATTTTTTCACTCCACCAAATCCTCCATTTGTATCTAGCAACACTACCTTTTTGTTTCCACCCCATATCACATCTAGTCAATTTTCTACTCAAATACCACCATTAGGGTCCAATACCTCATCTTTCATCCCACCAAACATCGCTATCAACCCCTTTGTAGCTAGCCAAAACTCTTTAGCCACATTTCCTTTGGGACTTTGGAATACTACTGTGACATAGGCACCTATCACTAGTCTTCCCCCTAGTACTGTAGTCACGTCCGCACCTTCGACACTATCATCCACTATTTCACATAGCTATTCACTCCCACCCCTCACTAATTATTTCTCCATGCCACCTTTAGGAAATAGCCAAAATCCACCCTCACTGTGATTCCCTACAGTAAACACTTTGCCACAAATTAACTACCTTGCACTTGTTCCAAATCAGTCATACTCTCAAGCAGGTGCACAACCAACATATATTGGGAATGGTATATATTCCTAGAGAATAGCACAAGCATTATCTACATTACCACCATTTTAGCCCCAGTCTTCACACCAGCAGTATGCCTAAGCACCCACACAGAACTATCTCATAGGGAAGCAACCTCATAGTTATCTACCACACCCACCTCAATAGATGCAACAGCATGCAGAACCCACATTCTAGCAAACCATAACATCCACTCCACTAGTAATGCAAACTATTTTTCCATAGATGTCATATGGCCATTAGATTTCTCCATATTGAAATTCAAATTATGGCACATATCCTACATTGGGGGCACCTAGATCGGGGGCACTTTCTCCCCCACCTATAAATTTTGAATGGGAAGAGATGAAAAATGCTCTCAAAGCCCTCAAGGATGGGACAGACATGAAAACTTTCAAATCTGAAAATTATCGCCCATACCCTTTTGATAGGACTATCACAATGACACCATTTCCTAAAAATTTCAAGATCCCCAAGTTTGACAAAATTAGGGGGAAAACTGATCCAGTCACACATGTTAAGGAATTCTATATGCATTGTCAAGAGATAGCCTATAATGATGTGTTCCTCATGTGGCTCTTTCCTAAGAGCCTAGTAGGACCAGCCTTGGAATGGTTCTGCCATATCCCTCAAGGTACTATTAAAACTTTTGTAGAACTTTGTGGGGCCTTTGTTGCTCAGTATACCCATCTCATTGAAACTAAACTATCTATAGTAGACCTAGTCCATGCTAAACAAAAAGGTGGAGAAAGCCTTGCAGAATACTTGCAATGCTGGCAGATCCTCACAACAAGAATCTCTTGTGCCATCTCTAAGCGTCATCTTGTCTAGATGTTCATAAAAAATGCACACCCAAGCCTCGCTCATCATATATGAACTATTTGAAAATGTATAAGGACGTCAAAGAAAAAGGGATGGGCCTCAAGAAAGGTCTCATTAAGGATGGTGTCATCAAATTGTACAAAGAAAACACCCAGGACCAAGGTTCAAGCAATGACAAAACTCGATATTGGAACAAAAGCAAGAATACAGTTGCAAATGGTGCCACTGACACTCGAAAAGTCCATATTGTTGGCATGACTACCAATGTTCCCACCACATTTTTCCAACAACAAACTTATCAACAATAACCCCCTATGTATCACTAACCACCCATGCAAACTCATCATTCCACATAATCAAACTAATGCTATCACACTATCAGCAGGTAGTAAACCTTGTGTTCAGAGGCAACCACGAACATACACCCCATTAGGCGAAAGTCTTGATACAATCTTCAAAAAATTGGCCAAAGATAACCTTGTTCAATATCCACAAATGCAACCCTTGGAGCCCAATCAGTCTAGAGCATCTTGGTACAAGGATAACGAATATTGCAAATTCCATCATGTTAAAGGGCACACTACCCTTAAATGCATGCAACTTAAGGATTGTGTATAGAACCTCATTGATCGAAAAGAGATCATAGTGGGGACAAAAAACTCACCTAATGTAGGATTAATGATGTATCAAAAAGCTTTCCCTCCTCATAACATGAACCTGGGAAGGGCACCTACAAACTCTCCTATCAACAAACCTAACAACGCTCCAAGTAAACAAGGTGACAACTGAGATATGTCTCAGAATTATACCTCAACATACTTAGACTATGGTAGCTTAATTGGTTGCATATCACAAGTTGAACCATTCATCAACATCATAAATATCAAAGGCCCAAACACTCAGTGTGCAGTTGTTACTTGTCAGACATGACTCAATATGGTTGGTCCACCTATATCCACACAAATCAGACCAGCATCAGCATGACCACGTCCATCTCAAGCATCTCCATCAGAATCACCTTCACTAGGGCCACAGTATAACATCTTCGAACACCTTGGAAACACATCGGCCTAGATCACCATTCTGGATCTCTTACGGACAAGCCCACTTTATCAAGAGATCCTTGATAGTACTCTATGTGAGTCACACATCCCCTCTAACATAGATTCCACTAAGTTTTGCAACTTGGTTGTCCATCTTTTGGCCTCATGTGCCTTATCCTTCAAAACCACTAATATCCCAGTAGTTGAACCCAATTACATCCTCCCACTTCGCATTGCTGTCATGGTTTCTGACTTTGCAGTTAAGCGTCTCATGATAGATAATGGATCAGCTCTAAACTTATGTACTCTAAAGTTCATCAAATAGGTAGGATATACAGAAGTAAATATTATTAATGTGGTGATCACCATCAAGGCATATGACAATTTGGAGCATACTACTAAAGGAATCATCTTGCTCCCTATCAAAGTTAGCCCAGCCACTCAAGAAACATTCTGTCATGTAGTTTATCTTAACCTTCCATATAACATCCTCCTTAGTTGCCCATGGATTCATGCCATGAAGGCCATTCCATCCACATATCATCAGTGCATCAAATTCTTGCATAATGGCACTGAGATAACCATTTATGTAGATCTTAAACCCTTTTCTTATTGCAATGTGGTTGAAGCTTCATACACCAATCACTGTCCTGAGATCAAAATTGGCACCACCATAGCTAGTTCCTCTAGCACCTACCATGATCTAGATACCATTTTAGCCTCCACTCTTTCCACAAGTAAGATCAACTACCAGGGTTGTGGCGAGTATAGTCTCACATATTCTTTTATTATCAGTGCCCTTCCACTTGATCCACATACTCAAGGATGCCCGAAATATGAAAGGCCCATACTAGAAACCACCTCTCAACTTCACCCGCTAGGCCATACCACATTTGTCACCAAAGGTATCCTTGATGGAGCAAAAAATGCACCAGACATTAACACATGGCTATACAAAGAGCCACCTCCTAAAAGTGAAGCACTTCTTGATCACTTTAAATAGAAATATCCCTGGTCACATCGCTTGGCCATGAAGCAATTGGATTACCAAGGAGGTGGTTTAGGCTACCAAGAATTGGGTATGAGATAGCCTATAGAAGCATAGCAAGGGAAAAAAACTAAAGGCTTGGGCTATGAAATCCCTGCAACTAGGGGCACTACAACGGAAGGCCATGCCTTTATGAACATCCAAAACACTCTCATTGAGGTTGAAGACATCCCTTAGGAAGTTGAAAAGAAAGCTTATGATGATATTTTCCTTGAAAAAATAATCCTTGGAGCCTCTATGCTCTACAAATTATCCTTGAATCTCATAGACCTCCCCCTCACTCACCTCAAACTCATAGATTAGGACCAACCAAGTGTTGTTCATGTTGACGAGTTCCCTACCGAGCACGTGTTCCTTAAATTCATGGGGGCAAAAATGCCACATAAATGACCACCACCACAATCGACATATGTATACAAGCTAGATCCTAAAGGTTACTTCAAGGAGGAGGAAATAATAGTTGCAAAAATGAAATTCAAAAAGAAACAAAAAAGTAAAAAGATAAAAGAAAAACATCCCATGGTGAAAACTCTTCTAGAGCACCATTGGGTGACTCAAAAAATGAAACAAAAATAAAAGATGTATCTGACAATGAAAACCTCTTAGAAGCACCTAATGATGGAGATTTCATCCTCCCCCCACAAGATCATCAACCTCCTATATCTTTAGTTTTGATAGAAGAAACTCGGCTTGTAAATATCAGCTTGACAGAGATACCACATATCACATACATTGCAGCCTCTCTACCACTTGAACAAGTAGATCTTCTTATTGAGGTTCTCTGCAAAAATGTGGGCAACTTTTCATGGTCATATCAGGACATGCTAGGGTTGGACCCCAAACTACTCATACACCATCTGGCAGTGGATCAAAGGGCCAAGCCCATCAAGCAAAAACTTCAAAAAATGCACCCCAAGGTGGCTTTATTAGTCAAAGCAGAGCTAGAGAATTTGTTAGAGGCCAAAATCATTCAACCAATAGATTATTCTAAATGGATTTCTAACATGGTACCTGTTACCAAGCCCTCTGGTGATATTAGGATTTGCACCAATTTGAGGGATCTTAATAAAGCTTGTCCAAAAGATGACTTTCCATTACCAAATATCAACATGATTGTGGATCTCACCATAGGTCATGAACTCTTTTCACTAATGAGTGGTTTCTCCAAGTATAATTAGATTCATATTGCAAAAGAATATTAGCATAAAACAACATTCACTACACCTTGGGGCACATATTGCTACACCATGATGCCATTTGGGTTAAAGAATGCTAGGGAAACCTATCAGTGTGTGATGATGGTCATTTTTCATGACCTAATCCATAAGATACTTGAGGATTATGTGGATGATATTCTAGTCAAGTCTCTTAATGCTCTTGATCACTTATCTCACCTTGAGGAAGTGTTCAATTGATTGGAAGAATATCATTTCATGCTAAATCCAAAGAAGTGTGTCTTCTGTGTTACTTCAAGAAGGCTCCTAGGCTTCATTGTGTCATAGTGTGGTATTTAGATTGACCTTAAGAAGGTCGAAGCCATCATGGATATGGCTCCTTGTAAGACACTCAAGCACCTTCGTTCTTTGCAAGGAAAACTCTAATCAGTCTGGTAGTTCATTTCTTAGCTTGCTAATAAGTGTCAACATTTCACTCACCTGCTTAAGAAAGATCAAAATTTCAAATGGGACTCTGCTTGCTAGCACAATTTTGAGCTCATTAATCAATACTTAGCTAATCCACCTATTTTGGTTTCTCCAGTTGCAGAGTGCTCACTCATATTGTAGATCACAGCTACTCCCACAACATTAGGTGCTCTTCTAGCACAACTTGATAATGCAGGAAAGGAATGAGTTATTTATTACATTAGCTGAATATTAGTGGGCTATGAGATCAACTACACACCAATGGAGAAGGCATGCTTAGCTATGTTGTTTTCCATCCAGAAGCTACAACATTACATGTTGAGTCATACTGTGCAACTGATATCAAAGATTGATCCATTGAAATATATGCTCTCTTGAATAGTACTCACCGGATGCTTGGCAAAATGGATTATGCTTCTTAGTGAGTTTGACATTCAATATGTTGATAGAAAGGCCATCAAAGGCCAAGCTATTGTAGATCACTTGGCTGATGCACCCTTAGTTGTAAATCACCCACTCATCATGGAATTTCTAGATGAATACCTCTATTTGATAGAAAAAAAATCACTTTGGAAGCTATATTTTGATGGCTCCTATACATGTCATGGCTCTGGTGTGGGCATACTCTTGGTTACACCTCAAGGTGATTATATTCCTAAATCTTTCAAGCTACAATTTTAGTGTACCAATAACATTGCAAAGTATGAGGCCCTTGTTGTGGGACTCAAAATCACCATTGAATGGTATATCGTAGAGCTTTAGGTCTATGGTGATTCTCAGCTTATCATCAGACAAGCATTGAATGAATATCAGACCAAAGATGACAAGCTACTACCTTACAAAGATCTAGTTGATCAATTAAAGGAACATTTTACTCAGATCTAGTTCATACAGGTACCTAGACTCCAGAATAAGGTAGTTGATGCTATGGCTACTATTGGTTCTCTCTTGGAAATACCATGCAAAGCTATGAAATATGAATTCTTGGTTGAGTAGTTGCACAAACCTACATATGCGAATGATGAATCAACATGGTTCTATATCTTGGTTGGTCCCCAATCTCCATGGTACCACAAAATTCATGCTTACCTACTAAATGGTATCATATCTCCTCACCTCACATGAACCCAATGCCAAAACCTTATTTGTAGAACTTCCTATTACACTATCATCACCCAAACCATATATCATCATGGTCATCATGATACTCTCTCTCATTTTTTAGATCAAAATGAGGTTGCGATGGCTCTCAAAGAGGTACACGATGGACTTTTTGGTGCTCACACGAGTGAGATGGTGCTAGCAAAGAAAATCCTTTGGGCTGGATACTATTGGCCTATTCTAGAACATGATGCATGTGAATTTGTGAAATGATGTTTACCTTGTTGACAACATGCTAATTTAATCTGCGATCTCGCACAAGACTTGTAACCCATTGCACCAACATGGCCTTTTGCCTGTTGGGGGGTTGATATTGTTGGTCTTATTGTGCCACTTTCTTCAAAAGAGCATAAGTGGATAATCACTGCCACTGATTATTTCACTAAGTGGATCAAAGTAGTTCCCCTTGTTATTGCCACATGAGTTTAGGTGTCCATGTTTATCTTGTATCATATCATGTCACTTTGGCATCCTAGCTACCATTTTCACAGACCATGGAGGCAATTTTGAAAACATAAATATGGAGGAATTGTGCACTTCCCTTAACATCCATCATTGCTTTTCTAGCCCATATTTCCCACAAGGTAATGGTCAAGTAGAGGCAACTAATAAAACCCTACTCAGAATCCTCAAGAAAATTATCAATGACTCCGGCCACGATTGGCATTTGCAAATTAATCCTGTCCTATGGGCATACTACACTTCATTCTATACAACCATAGGCACAACTCCATACTCCTTGGTCTATGGTGCTGAAGCAGTCCTACCTATTGAGGCTAAACTCCCATCGCTCTACATTTCTCTATGAGGATAGATATCTGATGAAGAATATAGAGTGGCTCGACTTACTCAACTTGATCTACTTGATGAAAAAAGGAAAAAAGCCTACAACCACCTCATGGTCTATCAAAGTCCCCTCAAGTGCAATTTCAGCAGGAAAGTCCATCAATGTAGTTTTTAGGAAGGTGACATGGTCCTCAAAGAGAATATGAAGGTTCAAGTTGACAGAGAAAAGAAAGTCAAGTTTGAGCCCACATGGCTTGGTCCTTATGTGGTCATGACATCTTTTGTCTCAGGAGCCTATCAGCTATCTACCCTTGAAGGTGAAGTCCTGAATGATCCTACCAACATTATTCACCTCAAGAAATTCTATGCTTGATGGTAGAATTTGCAAATCAAAAGAAGGAACAGAAAAATAAAGCATCCAATGGTGGAAACTTGACAATTCAAGCACCTTGGATAGGTCCCTGGTGAAAACCTAGAAAATAGGCACTAGGTGTACTATAGCTTTTTCATTATCTATCACTGAGACCCCCCCTCATTATCGCCACTCCGTATCACATCACTTATCTCCCTGACCTTCCAAGGCGTTCCTTGTAGTTTTGAGTTTTTTTTAACCATGCTTTGTCACATCATCCTCTAGCACTTTGCACTATGCAATATCCCACCTCACTCTTGTATTATAGCATCCCATGTATCACACTCGATGTATTCTACCAATTTAATCTATTAGATGTAACCTATCAAGTGCTTTTTATCCTTGTACTTTACCATATGTAGCATATATAGCCCATATAACATGTGTATCATACCCCTACACTAACTCTTGTCTCCCATGTACCATACCTATGTGAATACAATAGTATCTTGACCCTTGTACATAATTGTGCTTTACATAATCCCACCTACCAAACCCATGTAACATAACAATGCTATCTCCTCATCCTGAGCTTTCCCTCGTCATGTATATACCTACTACTATGTTTTGTTATCTAGCCTCAAATTCCCATGTCCTTGGATAGTCGTACTTGTTCATACTATCTAGGTTTTGTTGCAACCCATTAGTAGCTTATCATTTGATCTCTTTAGCAAAAGGTTACTTTTTCATTTTGCAAAATCTTTGGTTTCTTTGTACATTTTGATTGCTCATTTCCATGTATCTTTCATTTTTTCCTCCTCAAGATCACCATGATCATTTCATATCATGGTGTATTTTGATTGGGGCAACTTAGGAGGTTGGTTTCAATCATAGTCTTTTGCTACTTGAGAGTCAGTCAAATATTATCCTTGCATATTTCAAGCATGTTTTCATCTTTTGATAAAACATGATGCACTTGGGTAATCTCATTTTCTTGTGGATCACCTAGCATCATTCCAACACTAATCTCTCTGAGACTCATGTGTGATGCTAGGGAAATCCTTGTGTGCCTATTTGAGTTAGTCCTATGGAATTTTGGGGAAAAGGCCTTGACATTCTTAGTAACCTTGGTAGATCCCTAACAATCCTATATCAAATAAAATTCTCACACTACATAGTGGTACTTCCTCACAAAGTACCCCGTGCTCAAGCTTCCCCTACTCTTCACATGTATTCTCACAACCCCTAGTATCCTTCTCCTTTTCATCACCTCTCTCCCTTGAATTCTCACTTTTTCCGCCCTCAGAATCATTTGATTCAAATCCTTGAACTTCAATTCTTATTCATTTTCGTCATGATGTGATCCCTATCATAAATCACTATCGTAACCCTAATCATCACTATCCTCCTAACTGCGAGTTTGTTGGTCACTTATTTTCCAAACATCTTGCTCCTTAGAGTCAATATCTCCTATCATAGATCACTATCCTAATACCACCATCATAATTTATCTTGTATCTCCTAGGCTCCACTATGTTATACTATCTTTTTTTTATCCTATTATCATATCATCAAGTATCATAGCATTTTCTTATCATAACGATGCCTATATGTCTTTCTAGATTGTGTCTATTTTTAGCATATCATACATCTACCAACCTCTCTTTTTGTTTGTCTAAAAAAGAAAAAAAAAGCCCATCCTCGGTTCATCATTAGATTAAGGTTCATATTGTTATTTTCACTTCATCCTTAGTTCATCCTATCATTAGCATTTTGCATTCACCATTTAAATTAAATTTCATTATTAGGGCATCCTTTCATTAGCATTTCATGTTAAACATTTAAAATTGGATGTCATCATAAGGTCACCCTTTCATTACATTTGAAATTTATCATTTTAAATAGGATTCATTTTATACATTTTATTGTACCATTCGATTTTCATTAATTAGCATGATTCGTTCATCATTTCATTATAAGCTTCACCTCAACATTATAGGTTCATTATTTCACTAGCATTTACATCTATCATTTAATTGTTCATTTTCAATATCATAAATCTTTTTGTTTAAATCATTTATTGGTGGGTCCTTTATCTTTTCTTGTTTAGTTTATTTTTATCATCATACAGCACATCACATCATATATCATAAAGTAAAACACATCAACAAAAATCACATCAAAAGTACATCCTATCATTAGGGATCACATCACAAACATCCCACATCATGTCTATCATAGAGTGAATCACATAATTTGAGATCACATCATAAAATGTCTTGTATCACATCTAAACGATCATAAAGAAAATCCTATCAACATATAGCACATCACATCTGCCAACTCATAGCTAGAATCAATTACATCATATCCTCATCATCATAAAAAACTCACATAAAAAAACATCTCACATCATATATCCAGATCATAACACATATCACATCCTACATCAAAAACTAAAGGCACAATCATAAAATCTCAACACATAATCCATCCTGCATCACCAATCATCAACAACATCATCAAAACATCACTGCCTATCCAATACATATCAAACACTATATATAACATCAACAATCTATAACACATATCTCAACAGAATCATCAGATCTATATATCAATGAATGAATGAATGAATAATAGTCCATTAGTGTATGATGTCCATATCATACAAACGGGTCTGAGCTCAAACAAAATCTTCATGTATCTCAAAAAGCCGATATGTACAGAATACTCTGTATCCCAACAATAACCTACTCATCAATAGTCAACCCATCATCCATGCATCATTGGTCTCCTCCTCTACCCTCTCCCGGCCCCTGGTTCTGCTGGTGGTGGAGGTGGTGGCCTCATCAGTCCTCCCCCCATCCTGGAGATCTTTGCCTCCTCCCTCCTCCCTCACCACTAGCTCAGCCTTGCCCTTTGACTGTGACCTATGTGCTGGGACCTATGTATACTCTCCCCCCAAGTGTTGCATCCACTCTCCCCTCCTCCTTGCGTCCTTGCGTGGCTACCTACTAACCCTAACTGAGTCGATCACCTATAGTGCTCAATTTGCAATGATAGCACTATGACATGGTACCTTCCTTGGTAGAATCTAGCCCTCTCCCTTAAATCCTCCATCTCTACCCGAAGTCTCTTTAGCTCATCCAGAACCCCTCCCACTACCACCTCCACCACCAGCCTATCTTGCTCCTGCTGGAGGGCGTCTAGTCTTACCTGCACCGCCCGTTGCTCCAAAGTCATAGCATCCAACCTCCCATCCACCCAACCCACCTCCATTTGTAGCCTCCTCACCTCCACACTCACGTTGTCTACCTGCCCCTAGGCTGTATCCTACTCCTACCTAAATTGGTCCCACTCTACATGGAGCTGATCTCTATCCTACTATGTATCACAGAGCAACTGTCTCATCACTATGTGTGCCTACTCTAACAAGGTGTACTAAGCTACCAATCCATCATCTCCTCCCTTGGTATATGATCCCCCTACATCTCCCCCTATTGACCTCTATTCCCCCAATGCCTCCTCTCCTCCTCTCTTTGGCTGGGCTCCCCTCTCCTCCCCTCCAAGCCTCCTCTCCCGGGCGAGCTCCTCCTCTTGTGTAGCAGTTGCTGCATGTTGCTGCAATCCTCTAGCCACATACTACCATTATCAAGCTACTCAAGCTAGCTCACCTACCACCACTATCGACGTTGTACCCTATCCTCTCCCCATGGACCTCAACCACACCCACATGTCATGATAATCCCTAGTGGAGCCTACATCTATTGGCCCCTCGAACAAATCCAACTATTGCAACTCTAGCTCTAGCCATGCCCTCAACAATCTATCTTGATGCAGGATTGGCCCGTACATCGACACTGGCTCACGTGTGACCTACTGATACTAGTGAAAATCTCCTAATGCCACCTACTGCTAGTCAAACTATCGTAGTACCTTGTCTGGCATGTACTGCTCTACCACATACTCCCACCTCTCAAAAAAAAAATGGGGAAATAGTGTATGGGAGCTACTGTCCCTTTTCTGCCCACGGTCCCAAGCCCATATATGGCCTCCACACCACTGTCACTATCTCATCGATGCCCAATCTCTAGTAGTCCACTGAATTCATGTGGTGGTATGTCAATGGCTCAGCCTAGCTATATGTCACTAGCTCCTCTACCTGCCTATCTCTGTGCCTCAATGGCCTTAGCATTGCAATACACTCGCATGCCCATACCTATAATACTGTAGGAAACCCAATACTCCTCCCCTGTTGACTGCCACCCTAGTACACTATCTGATGTAGGTCCTAGTACAGTTTGACCAACATTAGAGAACCCCATGCTACTAGGCATCCTGCATCCACAATCTACATCACCACTGGGATCAATGCTAGCATAACCCTTGTACCACTTATGTTTGGGGTAATGTACTCTGAAACCAACCCTAACACATAGAAATAGATTCACCTCTCTACCACCACACGATCTAGATGCTTATCTAATGCAAATTATCCTCGTCAGATCTTGTACTTGACTTTAGGCCCCACTTGTCTTTGTATGACTACCTCTACTATTATCTCTCTAGTTGCCATGATTGGCATCCCCCATACTAGTAGTCTGAATATGTGATACACATCCTCTAGCTTTACAATCATCTCCCTAGTCAGTAAGTGGAAAGTCACTATCTCACTATGCCATCTCTCACACAAGGATGTGACCATCACCATGGAAGTCTTGGTATGGGGCAACCTTGCCAAGTAGCCCAGTGTAATCACTTTGATCTATGCCTAGTCGATAGGTATTAGTGCCTCTCCACACATGCAACACTATCACTCGCTACTCTTGTGACACTAGTGCATCCAAGGACTACTGCACACCACCAAAATAAATCCAAACATCAATTTTATCTTAGTTTTTAATCCTCCCATCCTCCCTTTCCCCAACCCTAACTTTTCCTACCTTTTTTAGCCAACCCTCAATCTTGTAAATATGCATTCCCGTGAAGATTACAAAATTGCATTCTTGCAGAAATCCATTTTGATAGGATCACTTCTTAGACCTTAGCATATTCAACAACTTACTGACAATCCCATGACGAATGTTCCTGCCGCATTAAGATCCGCACCCCCATGGATATATCCTCCAATGGGATCAGTATGGTGACTTTGGCCCACCACTTACCCTTTTGACCCCATCCCTGCTACTTCATTCTTGTGCTCACTACAACTGGTGATCTTGCTGATCATTGATCTTGCGAGATCACATTTTTACTCTTAGCCCCCATTCCCACTTTCCCACTTTGACAACCCTTCGCCTGCATTCTCGCAATCGAACAAGCATTCTGTTTGGTGGGGCTGCTCTCCCATCGACATGACCTTGTTCTTGCATAAACTCCCCCCCAGGATCATTCTCTTGCAAAAAAAATATTTGAACCTCCATCAAGATAACAGACGATGCTAATTTCGTGGGATTGTGATCCTGCTAATCCTGCTCCCATTCCCATTGACATTGAGCCTGGGGAATTGCATTTTCATTTTTTTGGGAATGCCCTAACAAGTCCTACAAAATAATCACAAGGAGGTTTTAGACCCTACCAATCAATCGAGCATCCCTCGTACTCGTACTCATCGCATTATGTCCGCTCGGTGCTTTGGTTGCCGAATACCCACCATCATAAAATCCAATGTAGAGCTCTTCACCAACAATATCTCCTCCTCAATCTAAATTAAAATGACCCATTCTCACCCCCTTTTAGCCACTTATAGCACCCCCCAAGTGCCCTAGCTCCTCCTCTAGGTCATCCGTCACTCCCATTTTTCCCCACCCCTTAGCTTTTTCTCCCTTTTTTTTCTTCTTTTGTTTCTTTTTCCCTCTTTCGAGCCTTTTGGGCCCTTTCCAACATCCTACTTTTTTGTCAAGATGTCATCGTGCCACTTTTTCTTTCCCTACCACCTTCTTGAGGGGGCATCATATAGTCTATTCTCTTTTTCTACTCGAGATTGCGGCAACCGTGTTGCTTCAAAATGTCTTCTTCGCATCGTTTATATTTGAACTTCTTTAAAATAATGTTGCTTCAACACTATGTCAAAGAGGGGCAAAATGTAAACACCTAAATTTGATTACATCAATAAGTAATCATATTTAGTCATCTTCTGGGATATTATTGATTAAATATTTACTATTTAATTAATTTATCATCATCACCTAGTTAATTAATTAATTTAATTAACTATAGTCCAATTGATAAAATCAAATGATAAGCCAAAATCAATTTATCAATTAAATCCCTATTCCTCTATTAAATTGGATAAATAATCAAATATATTCAATTTAATTCCATACTCCCATTTTATTGAATAAAATATTTAATAAAATATCTAAAATCCTAAAACCCTATCCTAACCACTAATCCAACCCATTCACCCATACTAACCTCACTTAGCTACGTAACCCACCCATCCCATCAAAGATAAATCACTAACCCTTAACCCCCCTTCTAAGCTAATCCTAAATCCTCTTCTAATCATGTGCACAATCATAAACATGGGTTAAGACTTGATAACTCAAGCCAAAGTCAACAAATATCTTCTCCCCTCACCCTCCAACATAAATGACCCTTACACATCTCTTACACCTCTCCCATCCTCATTTGCATCTCCTACATGAATCTTACATAATCAACCACCCTCATCAAGCCTTTGACCAACCCTTATCCTATCTTCTCACACTCATCCTCCTTGTGACAAGTGTCACCTCCCTATTGGTGCTAAACTAGTACAATCCGTGTGCTCCCTTTTGAGGGCATCCTAACCCTCTCTCACCATCTCATCATCTTGACATCTTGGCCCTCCATTCCTCCAACCCTTGGCCTATAAATTGAACCTCCCTCCTTCACTAAAATCATCCACCTTCCATGCAAAGTTATAATGCTATTTTTAGAGCTCATAAACTACCAAAATAGCATTATAATGTTGGAATCACTCCATGAATCCATTGTTGAAAACTTGCTTCATTCACTCCATCCATCCATCTAAAGCTTGAGCATAAACTTGTGAGCATACATATCTTAAATCAGGGACAAATCTATTGCATCATAATATTATACCATTAGGAGCCTACCATTCTTGGTTTGCTTCCTTTTGTGGTGATAACAATTGGTTTTATCTTAAGTGTTAGCTTGTTTAGTATGATTAATACATTCTGTAATAGCTATTATTCAATTTGCACTACTAAAATAGGTGGTATAGTCATGGTCACTCCTAATATTGAGCTTCACCAAACATTGTTTAGTAACTAGGACTTTATGATCATCTTGCACCTAGGAAATTTTATATGTGTGGGGATATTTTCCCCTCTTGAGCTATACCTTTGAGACCATGTCCTCTCACACAAAGTTATTAGTCTTCCCACTTGTTGGCCTAATTTTTGCCCTTTGTCATGTGTTGTACCTCACACTAAAAAATCCTAGGGTTATATTCCAAATTTTTTGAGTTTCTATTGAAACCCTAGTTAATTTCCTAAAGTCTCATAGACCCTTGATGTTGTGATCTAGCCCTCAAAGGTAATTAAATATATATTTTCAAATAAAATTGTGTGGGTTATGCTTATCCTAAGTCTTATTTTCCCCAAGGTCATTTTATTTCTTTTTACAAATTAAACCTTTTGTTAAAAATGTCCTAACCATGGTTAGCTTTCTTTATGCCTTTACTATAGCCTCCTACATCAATATACAAACTAAAGCTAAAGGTAATATACAAACTATGTACTTCCTACAGGATGTTATTAGAAATATATTTTTGTTACAAGAAATAAAGATTAGAATAGAAAAATGGGTATTTTTTAGCAAGGTTTTAGAATTCACCACTGCTTTTGAGCCCAATTATAACCCCCTCATAGATAAGAAACATTGGAGAGCCAGAATGGATGTTCTGATGAACATTTTTCTTGGAATAATGTAAATTTTGAATGAGAAGAAAGGTATCTTAGCAAAAGCATATCCAAAGAAATTTGTTGAGGTGGAAAGGAGAATAAATAGTAGAATGGTTGTGAATCTAGGGTAATATACATTGTAAAGAAGGGTTGAATATGTTGTAGCTTAGAGTGAGGAGAATGTCCCTCCTTATAAGAGGCTGAGATCAAGAAGTCCATCTAACACAAGTGCCCCCAATAGATAGTGGCTAGAATAAGGAAATTCCTTTCAAGAAAGAGAGTATTCCCCATCCCAAACCCCACTTAGAGTAGATGATGAAGCATCTCTAAGAGAATAGCTAAGACAAATTGGAGGGGAGGGAGACATAATTGTCACTACTATTGATATTGAAGGGGGAATGCATGAGGAGCCTTGCATGCCATCTTTTGACCTTACTATGGCCGATTATATAGGTAAGGAAATAAATCCAATAATTACACAAGCATCACAAAAGTTTATAGATGATGAAAATTTTGTAAAATCTAGTGCTTTTGCACAATTCTTATGGAGAAAGAATATTGGCAATTTTGAGACAAAATGTAAGACAATAAAAGTAGAACAACCAAATAAGTTGGACTTTGAAATTGAGGAGGTTAAAGCTAAATTTTTGGAAGAATTTTCTCAATTAACCCCTAAGGTTAGGAGACATTTAGTTAAAGAGCCATGAGTTTTGGTTCTACCTAAGTGGGACATAGCTAATGTTATGATATTTGATTCTATCAAAAAGGAAAATGATGTGCAATATAAAACTAGAGAAGAAATATTGCAAGCACATAGAGGAATGAAGTTTAGGAATGATCACCAAGCTTTGGTTATTTGTTTTATTGAGAAAAGAAATAAAACTAGGGTGCAAGAAATTTGAGAGGCTAAGCATGTAGACACTCTTACATTATAAAGAGCTGATGAAGTGTATAGTAAGGAAGTCACCAAGATGACTAAGGAAGTGATGGGTTTCAGCTCAATGGTTGTTGGAAAAGAAAAGCATAGGTTCCTAGAACTCAATGCAAAATTTGAAGAAATAGTAAAAGCATATGAGGAAAGAGGAAACAAGATACAACTACTAGAAAATCAAGTATCCCAAATGTACAAATAGTTAAGAAAGAGGAAGGTAGGAGAACCAAGCATGCCTTGAGTTACATATCGTCACCCCCCTGTTGATCCATTCAAGTCTACTCCAATTGTTGAGTTTCCTAATTCCCCACAAAGACCTAAATTTTATACTATAGAGGAATTTGAAGAAGATAAATTTTATACTACAGAGGAATTTGAAGAAGAAAAGACTAAGTTATGGAAATTGCAGGTTGAATTGAATAATCAATATCAGGAAAAACTCAAAAACACCATCTTATACTTAGTAGATAGGATTGACTGGCCAACATTCTATGACCAGCTAGTGGTGTTCCTTAATATGTGGTATGAAATAAAATTGGGTGAAGACATGCTAAAGCCCATTGTTAAAAAATGTAGTGAGAGAGAGAAAGATATTACTCTCATGTGTCTTTTAGTTATCCAATTATCTTGTGAACAAATAGAGAACACCTTTGATCTAACTAGTTATTTGAATGAATTTGTTGAAATAGAAAAATGAGGAGGATTTGTATTCAAAACACAGCATGAAAAATCCTAAATTTTGATTGGCCTAAATGATATTATTTTCAACAGATGGAGGGAAGATCTTGTGTCTTCATAATAGATGGAAACAGAAGAAGGGGGTGTGGACTAGGAAGAACATCAAGTGAATGATACCTCATTAGAAGAAGGAAAAATAGAAATATCACCCTTAGTAATGGAAAAAAAAAAACCTACCACAACTGCTAGCCTAGGGGATCAAAGTGATGATGTGGGAGACAAGGACTCAAAAATAACTGTTGTTTTAATAGATCATAGTGATGAAAGTGTAGAGCCTTGAGTTGAAGTAACCTTGTAGAAATTAGAGCCTAACACATCATTGACACCCTTGATGGCCTCATATTTCAAGGATTCATAATAATAAAAGGCCAATCATGGAAATTTTGGTATTTGAAAGTGTAATAGAAAAAGGGCCTACCAAAAGTATATTATGATGTAAAGTTTTTCCTATTTCATAAAATTTTGTCTCATATGACAGTAGAAATTGTAAAAAATCTTTGGTCTAAAGGATAGCTATCAGTTCTATGTGCCTAAAGCTTGATGTATCTCACACTATATAAGTGAGGTTCCAGGGCTAGATAAAGTATCCAAATTGTTGTATAATTTTAGTCTTTAAAATGTTTGTTCATTCCATTTTTCTTGGTGTAAACTTTAGGATGTTTTTCTCTGCAAGTATCTGAGAGTACATTAATCTAGCAAGATTTTGATGTTTTATCTTCAATCATTTTGAGTTTTCATTTCAATTGTATGTTATTTTCAAATGAAATTAATACAAAGATGAATTGTACCCATATCTATTCTTGTTGAAACTTGTCTCCATTTTTAGTTACTAGGTCATTTTGAAGTTGTATGAGCAAAACTTGTCCAATTGAATGCAATTAAATCAAGTTGTATGTCAATTCACTATTTCTTTTAACTCAATGAATTAAGTAAATTCTTTAGTGAGATTGATAGGGTGTCTATGGATAGGAAGGATGTTTATATGAATGATTTTTCAGTGAGAATTGCTGAGAGTATTGATTGTAATGCAGTCAATCAGATCTAGAAATTGAATGAAATTTGAATCCCAATGGATAAAACATTGATCTATTGATTTAGTTTTTGTATGGAAAGATCATGATCAAGAATCAAGCTTAAATTTGAAGTCAATTTTACTTTAATGTTTGAAGAATTTCAATGCTGGTTAGGACTTGTTTACATGTAATCCACATGTTTTAGTTACCTATTATTGCCTAGAATTATTTGTAAAACTAAGAACTATGACCAAATATATTGTAAGGGATGTTCGTTGTTTTGAAATGTCATGGAATGAATAAAATATGTATGTAATATTGGTTTGAAAAGATTTCATCCCTCAGGTGCACCCACCTTGGTTTCATAGAGCCTAAAGTGTAGAGAATCTTTTATGATGTTGTTAAAGTTGGGTTTAGATTTGAAGAGCAAGTATTTTTTTATGGGAGGTAGCTAATCATTAGGTTATTGCATTCTTTATTATATTGATATTAATTTTTTTTTTTCTTAATAGTTGAAAAACACCAACAAAATGGTTACTTTATTTGGGAGTTTCTTAACACACACTTATGTGTTAGAAGTACTACAGTTTCTTTGGTCTTAGTGTATACATGTTTGTTAGATCTTTTAAGTACTACTTGTGGTTATAGTGGACTTTTTTAGTGACAAACCTTGAGAATTTAAAATAAAAAAGAAGAAGAAAGACCCTAGTACTACAAGTATACACTAACATATACACTCCCTATAAAGTGTCTTATTTTTCAAGCATGAGTTGTAGTCTTATGTTCTTTGTGATTGTTTCTTCTATGTGTTAGATATTTTCATACTATCTTGTGTCTTTCACATGAAGTCAAAAAATATTTTATTATTATATGTTCCCTAGAATAGGGTGGCGACTTAGTTAAGGTTTTGATGCTAGTGCTTATTTGATGAGTAGTAAACAATGGCTGACAAGAGGAAAAATACAAGAGCCTACACAAGAGAAAATCCTGATATACCATTTTATGTTGATCTACCCCAAGGTGGTAGAAAGAAGTAGAAAAAAAAGAAAATAGATGTAAATCCCTCTTAGAAACCAAGGGGTAGTACATCAATAAACTCCCAATATCAACCAGTGGTAGGTAGAGAAGTTTCTTCATTAAGCTCTAAATCAGAAACCACTAGTAGGAGTATTTAGTACCCCATTACAAGGTGAAATGGCATATGTCTCCAATGGAAAATGCATTCCAAAGACCATATGTGATAGATGAAATGAATCATAAGTTAGGATATAATAATGCAATGGAGAATCCTTTTAATCCTAGAGAAATGCCATATGTGGAAACAAACCTTATAGATCCAGATGATCCTGCTGATTCAAAGGACACTTCTGTGGATCCTAAAGAAGTATATTAAGAAATAAATGTTTTAAAGAAATATATTGCATAAGAAGAAGCTAAATGTGTTCATTTAGAAAAGGAAAGAGAGAAAGCCACCCTAAATGCCATTGTTGAAAGAGATACCTTTCTTAGAAGGATGGCTACCTTAAAGGAGGAAAACAAGAAGTTAGAATAGAGAACTTATGTCCTCCATACTGATGTCTTTGAAGACATAGATAGTTTGAGATCTAAGGTTCAAGAACAAGACAAAATGCTAAGCCAAAGGCAAGAACTTGTCATATCTCAAATCCAACCCTATAGGCCTATCCAAATAGATCATGTAGAATCTACTGTCAAGCAAACATATAAAGGAAAGGGAAAAGCTATAGCAATCCAAATAAATAAACCCCAAGCTATACCAAGTAGATCTATCAATCCTTACATGTCCAAACTTGATCTTGATCTAGAAAAGGCTAGAAAAGAGAAAGAAGATTTGGAAAAATAGCTTGAGAAGGTTGAGAATGAAGCTCAAGCAATAGAATCTAGGAGAAAAATTTACTTTATCAAGTCCTACTCTCCCTTAGCCTCGTGGCCTAATTTTTCTACCCAAGTTTCAAATTTTGCACCTTCTTGTTGACCAGTAATTTATAGTCAAACTATGTCTCAATTTGGCCTGATGTCATCATCCACTATTAGTACCCAGATTCCTAATGTTCCAATATAGCATTCCCAAAATGTTCCTCACAACCAGGCTAATATAGCAAGTACATCTAATGCTACTAGTTTTTAGAGGAAGCCTATACATATGGAAAAATATCAACAAATATCATTTGTAGGGATTACTAGTTTTCCACATCTCGTATCATTTGATCTAAGAGACAAAGTTATCAAGTTTTTTGGAAATAATACTATTACTGTTGAGGAGCACTTGAGGGTTTTTATAGATATGTTGAATGATTTTGAAGTTGAACATGAAGATGTCATAATAAAATTGTTTGTACATTCATTGATTGAGGATGCTAGGGATTGGTTTAGAATATTACCAGATGATTGTATTAGTTCCTAGAATGATTTGGAGAAGTTGTTCAAATAGCAATATGGAGGCAATACTAATGTTGGTTTTATGTTGAATGATTTTAATAATATCAAGAAGAATCCTAATGAATCTACATTTGATTTTAATGTAATATTGTAGAAGGGAATGTAAAATTTGTTTTAGGTCATGGAACTAAATGAAGATGTATGCATTACAACATACTTTAATTCTTTTGATAGTGAGATGACTTATTAGTTGACGGATAAAGAGCCTAAAACTTTAAGGGATGCTTCCAAGTTTGTAGTAAATATTGAGAATAATAGAAAAGCATCTGGTAAGCTAGGGAGGAGAGATGATCCAAATTTTTTTGGTCCTAAGAACAATAGGAAAGAAAATGATAAAGCTCCTACATGTAAGAAACCCAATGAATGCACAATAGGTCAAGTGTTGGACTTGCTAAAGAAGATGAATCCAACAATATTCAACACACAGAAACCTAATACTGGTAAAAAGGCCCCATGAATAATAACCATTTTAATAGAAAGCTAGTAATGCAAAATTACCCCTATACTACTCAACGAAAAGATTGTAAACCAATTCCTAAGTAGACCCAAAGTGTAAAAGATAAAGGTCCATTGAATCCTCTACAAAGAAGTTCTATTAATATGAATGATGTTGTACCATGGTGAATCATATGTCAATCACCTCACTCTTTAGATTATTATGTGGTTGCTCAATCATTTGCTTTAGATCAAAATGCACAAAATGAGAAAGAAGAAGAAGAAGAAGAAAGTCATGATGATGTAAGCTATAATATGGTGAGCATGTGTGATGACTGTTTAGATTTTAATTTGGAAGATCCTAAAAATGATATTGCAAATTAGAGAATTGCTTATCAATTATATCATTAGCAAGTGTTCTTAGATAATGAAGGTTACAATTAAGATCAGGTATGTGTTACATCTTTTCAAGTTGACCATGTAATTTAAGAATTCCTTCTAAAGAGGAAATTGATAAAATCACTACAGAGATGATTTCTCAAGTTCATAGTAATTACAATTTGAGGAACATAATAGTTAATAATGATGTTGGGAAACCTTCTGGTATATTCATAAAGGACATTATACATAAAATGGAAGATGACAATAAGTAGACAAATGTAGAGATAGCTAAGGTTAGACACAACAAGACCAAGAAGTGGGAATCCAAGAAGAAAGTTCAATTCCAAACAAATGAGACAATAAAAGCAACTGTGCAAAAGAAGAAGTTAGGATCTAATATTGTTAAGCAACTAATAGTCCCTACTATCCAAAAGACTTTTACTCTAGGTATTTTTGTAAAGCCCACTATATTTGAGCCTATTGATATGATTTCTATGTTGTCAGAGATAACTATCAAAGTACCTTTGTGAAAATTGTTTAGAATTGATGAGCATAAGAGTAAAGCCTTGTCATGGTTGGGTGGGATAATAAATAGTAGCAATATTTTTGAGTAAAGTGTCATTCAATAAACCCTAGTGGTGGTAGAAGATAGTTTTATTATATCCTAAATTCCTCAATGATTTTTGGAAGATTTTTCAGTAGTGTATATAGAAGATGTTGACCCATTCTTTTTTAGTCTATTTATAAAAGGAAAAACCTTAAAAAATTGCATGATAGACTCCATAGCCTCAAATACAATCATGCTCTTCAAAGTAATAGAAGCCTTAGGATTAAAAGTAGATTTAGAGGTATGGATGCTAGGGAAGTACTAGTCATAGGTACTATCAATGCATTTCCATTTAAGCTAGATGTATACCATAAGGTACAATTGACTATGTTAGTCCTTGTAGTTGATATTCCTCCACATTATGGAATGTTGCTCTCTAGAAAATGGAGTGCTACTATGGGAGCTATCCGACAATGTGACCTATCCTATGAAAATTTTCATATAGGAGATAAAGCTATTAAAGTAGACAAAAAGCCAAGGGTCAATCATATTTTTGGGGAATAAATTGACAAAGGTTCTACTTGTTTCTTAGACATTGGTGTGAATGCATTTAGGGCAGAGTTAATTATTCAAGAGGTTAAGAAATTGTCTTCTATAATTGAGAATGAAGTTGAATGTTGTATGGATTTACCTATTTTTTGGACCATGTACTTTGATGGGGGCACCTCTAAAGAAGGCTCAGGGGCAAGAGTAGGTTTTATTTCTCCTTAAAAGAATACTTTAGATATTCATTCACCTTGAATTTTTCTTGTACCAATAATAAAAATAGATATGAAGCTCTTTTATTAGCATTGAAAGTTGCAAGCCATCATGGAATCAAAAAGTTGCATGTCAAAGGTGATTATGAATTGGTTATTTCACAAATAAAGGAAAATTATGCCTCAGAAAACAAAATTTGAAACAGTATAGAAATGTTGTTTGGGATCAAATTGATTTTTTTGATGCAGTTGGTATCTCTTGGAGGGATAGAAGTCAAAACAAAATGGCTAACCTATTGGCAAATGTAGCAATCAAGCAAAAGGATATGGCAGTTGCAGGAATTTCATAGATTGAGGTTCATAATAGGCCTTCAATACTAGATAATATTGAACACTGGCAAGTCTTTGAGGATGATAAAGATATTTTGAATTTCATGCTAAGTGAAGACAATTATCATGGTCAAGACGTAGACTATAGTGATCTAATTGAAACCACAGATGGTAAGGAAACAATTTTTGGTCAAGAGATCATACAGTTGATGACTAATAAAGAGTCTAAAGGGTTGGTTATTTTAGAAAAAATGTTTGAAAACCAAGATAGGGTGAAGCCTAGAATTAGAGATCACAAGCCTCAAGAAATTGAAGAGGAAAACCTAGGTACTATTGAGGCTCCATAGAAAATTTACATTGGTCAAAACTTGTCAGCTAAAATTAGAAGACCTTTGATTGATTTGTTGAGAAAATATAGACATATATTTGCATGGTCTTATGATGATCTTAAGGCCTATAGAGAGGACATATTCCAACATTTTATTCAACTCAAAGATAATGTTAAACCCTTTAGACATAAGTAAAGACATGTAAATCCCACCTTAGCCCCTAAAATGCAAGAAGAGTTGATGAAGCTAAGGGATGGAGGGATAATCAAACCAATCAATCATTCTACTTAGTTTTCAAACTTGGTGCCTATTAGAAAAAAGAATGGAGATATAAGATTTTATGTAGACTTTGGAAATTTAAATATTACTTCCCTAAAAGATAATTATGGGTTGCCCAACATGGAGGCTATGTTGCAACAAGTAACTAGCTCTGACTTGATGTCTATGATGGATGGATTCTTAGGATACAAATGAAAAATTTAAGATAGCCTTTACAACTCCATGGGGTACATATGTGTATGTTAGAATGCCATTTGGGTTGATTAATGTTGATGCAACTTTTCAAAGGGCTATGGATGTAGCCTTCCATGATTACATCAATAAGTTTATGGTAGTATACCAAGATGACCTTACAACTTATTCCAAGAAAGCTAAAGACCATTGTAGACACTTGGAAAAGATTTTTATTAAAGCCTTGGAATATGGAGTATCCTTAAAACTAAGGAAGTGTAGATTTGGGATAGCTGAAGGAAAATTATTGGGACATATAGTCTCAAATAATGGAGTAAAGATAGATCCTAAGAGAGTAGTAGCCATTGACAAGGTACCTAAACTAAGAATGTGAAGGGAATACAATCATTCTTTGGGCAAGTAAATTTTCTAAGGAAATTTGTCATGAATTTTATTGAGATTAGTAGACCTATTTCAAAAATGCTCAAGAAAGGAGCTACAATTAATTGGGATGATGAACCTTCATAGGCCTTTCAAGATATTACCTTCACAGGCCTTTCAAGATATTAAGACTACCATAAAAAATGCTCTAGTTCTTAGAATGCTAGATTATACTAAGCCAATGCACATATTCTCTTTTGCATCCTTCCATAGTGAAGTTGTAGTCTTATTATAGAAGAATGAGGAAGGATATGAACAACCTATTGCATCTTTTAGTAAATCCTTACAACTTGTTGAATTAAAACATGAAATAAATGAGAAATAAGCATATGCCTTGGTGAAAGCTATTAAGGCTTTCAGGTGTTATTTGACAAGCGCCATTGTCATTGCATTTGTACCTTGTGCAGCTATCGAGGATATATTTTCTTAGCAAGAGCTATTAGGTAGAAGATGCAGATGGATCAACATGATCCATGAATTTAACATTGAAATTCAAATCACAAAATTGGTAATAGGTTAAGGGTTAGCCAAGCTTATCGCTCATCCAAGTTGGATGCTAATTAGATCAATATAGTAGAAGATGATCTAATATCAGGTTTATGTGATATGGATCACTATGAATGGTATACTAATGTTATTCATTATTTAGAACATATTGAAGCTCCTTCCCATTTGACTAAAAATGAGAAAAGAAGTACAAAGTTACAAGCCATCAAATATATCATTTTTGAGAACAACTTATGTTGGAAAATTTTAAAGGGAGTGTTACTAAAATGTGTTGATCAAGAAAAATCAATAGAGGTGTTCAATGAAATGCATTATGGAGTCTGTGGAGTACATTCTATGGCCAAGACCACTACACACAAAGTGATGAGAGCTAGATTCTACTGGCTACCCTTTTCAAAGATGCCTAGGTAATGATTAGAAGGTGTGATTTCTATCAAAGATTTGCAAGTAATCTAAAATTTTCAAGTAATACTCCATTAAAGCTAGTGGAAGTTCCAACACCATTCCAACAATGGGGAATATATTTTATAGGTGAAATCTCTCCTAAGTCTAGCACTAGTTATTCATGGATCCCAGTTGCTACTAATTATTTCACTCCAGGAATTTAACATTGAAATTCAAATCACAAAATTGGTAAGAGGTTAAGGGTTATCCAAGCTTATTGCTCAATCCAACTTGGATGTTAACTAGATCAATATAATAGCAAATAACCTAAGATTAGGTTTATGTGATATGGATCACTGTGAATGGTATACTAATGTTATTCATTATTTAGAACATATTGAAGCTCCTTCCCATTTGATTGAAAATGAGAAAAGAAGTACAAGTTACAAGCCATCAAATATATCATTGTTGAGAACAACTTATGGTGGAAAAGTTTTGAGGGAGTGTTATAAAATTGTGTTGATCAAGAAAAATCAATAGAGGTGTTGAATGAACAACATCTTGGAGTCTATGGAGGACATTATATGGCCAAGACCACTACACACAATGTGATGAGAGATGGATTCTAGTGGCTACTCTTTTCAAAGATGCCCAGGTAATGGTCAGAAGGTGTGATGCCTATCAAAGATTTATAGGTAAGCTAAAATTTTCAAGTAATACTCTATTAAATCTAGTGCAAGTTCAAGCACCATTCCAACAATGGGAAATATATTATATAGGTGAAATCTCTCCTAAATCTAGCACTAGTTATTCATGGATCTTGGTTGCTATTGATTATTTCACAAAGTGGGTGGAGGCAATTGCAACAAGAAATGCAACTAGGAAGGTTTTTAAAAATTTTTGCTGAATAATATCATTTCAAGATTTGGTTGCCCTTAGAGGATTGTGTCAAATAATGCAATGTGCTTTAGATCTGAGGAGTTCATAAATTTTTTTGATAAGTACGGGATAGCAAGATCAACATATTCTGCCTATCATACACAAGGGAAGGACAAGATAAATCCACAAATAAGAGCTTGTTGAAAGTAATAAAAAGAACATTGGATGATAACAAAAAGGCCTGTGATTCTAAATTGTAGTTAGCAATATGGGCTAATAGGGTGACTATGAAAAAAGTGATAATAATAGCTCCTTTTGACATTTTGTATGAAATTTAGGAAAGGATGCCTCAGAATAACCTAGTGGGATTATATAATTACATTCAAATATATGATGAAGACATCATTGATGATATGTAAGAAAGACTAGATGAGTTGGTAGGATTGACCAAGCTGAGGAAAGAAGCATCTCTTAGAAATCATAAGTTGCAACTACAAGTCAAAGTACTCTATGGTAGAAGAGTAGTGAGTAAGAATTTTAAACTTGAAGATTTAGTCATCATGTGGAATGCAAGGATTGAGGATAAGGGAAAACATGTTAAATTTTATCCAAGATGGTTAGGTCCCTATCTAATTGAAGCTACATGTGGAGAGGACTCTTATATTCTAAAGTATCTATCAAGCAATATTTTTGAGCTACCAATTGATGGATAGTTCTTGAAGAGGTATTTTTGTTAAAAATACTTGTTTCTACCATAAACTTTAGTGTATTCTTTTTGTATGTTCTATAAGTCCTCTGTGTCTCTTGTATAGTCCCTATATATATTTTCTTTCTGGGTGTTGTTGCTTTCTTAGAAGATGTCAGACTGTCAAGCTTGTGCTCTACTTCTCCCAAGGATTTTGAGCCCTCATATGAATTTTTACTTATTCATTTCCCTGGATAGAGCCACTGTTGGCTTGTTTTTTCACCCTTTGTAATGTGTTATACCTCATAGTGAAAAACCCTAGGGCTATATTCCAAAATTTGTGAATTTCTTTTGAAACCCTAGCTAATTTCCTAAAGTCTCATCGACCCTTGATGTTATTCCCTAGCCCTTGAAGGTAATTAAATATAATCTTCAAATAAAATTGTGTAGGACACACTTATCCTAAGTCTTATTTTCCCCAAGATCATTTTATTTCTTTTCGCAAATTAAACCTTTTGTTAAAAATTCCCTAACTATGATTAGATTTCTTTATGCCTATTCTATAACATCTTAACTATGGTTTTTTGTTGTGATCAACCATTGATCTTTCCAAGATCAACAGTCGACGCATACCTACAAGATAGATCTATTTGAAGTTTAAGAAAAGTAGGCAAGTGCCTTTGAAACACATGGCACTTAGTGACATGGGTTATGACTACATCGCAAAGACCAAATTTTGTTAGAGCTTATCAATACTTTTGAATTTTTTTACAAAAAATGTCAGTACACATTCCACTTTCCTACTCCCATGTTGACTGAGTCGTTGATCTTTGGAAGATCAATGGAAAGCGTATTACCACTTTATGGAGATGCAAGGATTTTAACCAAAGCAGTGAAGCACCTTGGTGACACATGTCCATGATGATGTCATAAAAGGTATTACACACAATTCAAAAGTTGTAAGTTATATGCCATTGATCTTGATAAGATTTTCAAGTAGCACATGCCTACAAGAGGAAAGTGAATGAAATTTAAGTAATCTAAGCAAGGGCCTCATTGACATGTGGCATATAATGATGTCCCATACCCACTTTTTGAAAAGTAAATAATATAGTCTATACTAGTGGTAGAGTTATCAGACACATTGGCACAAATGTAATGAAATTATTGATTGATGTGGCTAACTCAATGTTAAAAGTTATAACCTTGTCACATTTTTGATTTTGGAGAGATCAATAAATGGTGCTTTCCTGCATTACCAAGATGAATGAATTTTAAGCAAAGCAGGGAAGCGCTAGCATGCCATGTGGCATAGTGGGACATGTTGTTAAGAGATTTTCCTAGTCATGCCAGGCTGGAAATAAAGATCCCAGTTGGACAACATTTTAAGAACTTGAATTGCAAGATTATAGTGAATTTTTCATGATCATTGACCTTTGGAAGATTGATGATCGATGCTTCATCGCATTACAAAAGTGCTCAAAATTTAAGTAATGTGGCAATATGCATGTTTGATGTGTGACAAGCTTCATAGGGTTTTAATGTATCTTTTAAATTCTAAAGAGGGTCATCTAATACTTGAAGATCAATGGTTAGAATTCAAATTTTTGTATGGCACAAATTTGTGACTGTGTAGTATTAATCTTGATCAATGCTACTTTATCTGAGTTAAATGCTATAGTATAATACAAAATTCTCCATTTTTGAGCCACACAATTGCTAATTATCAAATCAAAAAGGCTTGCAAAGCTAGGGCATGAAATTTTATTGGGTTTTCAGTGATCTATAGAGAAATTCATAGAAAAAGAAAGCAAGAATCAATAGGTAAGTGGTCTGTAATCTTTAAAAAAATGAGAAATTATAGTTATGCTTAGTCAAATTGAGAAGATGCCTCCTTGAAAGGAATTTTTTGGCTTGACAAATTATCTAAAAAGATCTATTCATGATGATTTTTTTAAACAAATTCCTTTATCTATAAATGAGTTAACAAAAGGTAGAGAATTCATCCCCAAAAACCCTAGGTTGGTGGTTAGTGAGGGTTTTCATGACAAGGCCAATTATATAAATGATGCACAAGTTTTAGTGTGGGGTTTGGAATTTTTCAAAAAATAGTTTTCATAACTTAACTTAGACACCCCACTAAGAAATGTGTGGTAGTTTGACATTGGAAATTGGTCATTCCTGGGGTATTTTTTGATAGTGACTTGTTAGTTGATATTGCCAAGAAATACAACCCAATTAATAGAATTGTTAAAAATGATGTAGGGGATAACCTCTTTAGGATTTCACTAGCATTAATTGGAGAGGTGTTCAAGCTCAACCTAATCATGTCATCCATGAAAAAATTGATATGGAAAAATTATAGGAAAGATATGATGTACATACAGTATACTTGAGGGCAAGACCATTGCAAAAACATATTGTTAAAATTGAATCACTACCTTTGGCTACACCGAATACTCCAAAGCCCTTGATGAAGAAATATTTTAATCCTACGGTACAAGCCTTATATTTCTCTTTATGCAAAATATTTGGAATGGATGAAAAAGACTATATTCAAGGCTCTGTTGTCCTCATTATAGCTCAGACCCTGTAGTTTGGAATGAGCTCAATTCTTAATTTTTCTACCTACCTGGCTGAGGAAATTCATAATGGTTTGATTGGGATAGCTCAAGGTAAGGTAAATAGGCCTTTTTGCTAGTATTCTCTTTTGATTTATATATGTCTATATAAGGGAGTAAATTTCTTCTCCAAGGAGATGAAGTTGGAATTATAGAGGGATGGAGAGAAACTCACAGTTTAGTTATGGAGTGCTAACATGACATTGGAAGTCATAGATGCTAGTTATATCAAATTTGACAGCTATTTTTCTTCAAGGCTTAGATTACTTTTGAGAGGAGATAGTCCTAAAATACCACAGCCTTTGTTAGAATTGATAAGACCCCAGGGTCATGCCAAGGGCTATTTGTCAATCATAATTGGGGGGATATCATCCCATACCCTTTTTCCACTATGATCAAAGCTTATGGCTTTATGTGAAAACCCCATGTACTACCATATCATGTGCCTTTAAATATAAGAATTGGTAAATTATTATGGCAGATTGGATCAATTGAGGAAAGGAATCTATTGGGAAAAGGTAAAGGCACATTCTTCCTTGTTGTCACTATTGTACATGATTTTGTTTTTGTTAAGAAATGATGGAGAAATTTGGGCATTTTTTTGATAAGTATCAAATGGCCTAGCCACATGCCCACTACATCGATCCAAAATGATTCTATGACATCCTTAGGGAAAGGAGTAAAGATAAAGCTCATATACAAATTGTTTGCTTCCGAGAGGATGTTGTTAGAAATGTATTTTTGTTAGAAGAAAGAGAGATTAGAATAGAAATATGGGTAGTTTTTAGCAAGGTTTTGGAATTCATTAATTCTTTTGAGCCCAATTATAACCCCCTCACAAATAAGAAATATTGGGGAGTTGGAATGGATGTTTTGATGAACAATTTTCTTGGAATAATGCAAACTTTGAATGAGAAGAATGGCATCTTAGCAAAATCATATCTAAATAAATCTATTTAGGTGGAAAGGATATTAAATAGCAAAATGGTTGTGAATCTAGGGAAATAGATTTAATAATTGTACAAACATCCCAAAAGTTTATAGATGATGAAAATTTTGTAAAATCTAGGGCCTTTGCACAATTCTTATGGAGCAAGAATATTGACAATTTTGAGGCAAAATGCAAGACAATAAAAGTAGAGCAACCAAATAAGTTGGACTTTGAAATTGAAGAGGAGGTTAAAGCTAAATTTTTGGAGGACTTTGGCCAATTAACCCTTGAGGTTGGGAGATAAGTAAAGAGTCAAGATTTTTGGTTCTACTCAAGTGGGACATAACTAATTCTATGATCTTTGATTCTATTAGAAAGGAAAAGGATGTGCAATATAAAACTAAAGAAGAAATATTGCAAGCACATAGTGGAATGAATTTCAGCAATGATCACCAAGCTCTAGTAATTTGGTCTATTGAGGAAATAAAAATAGGATGCAATAAATTTGAGAGGCTGAGCATGTAGACGCTCATAGAGTATACAGAGCTAATGAAGTGGATAGTGAGTAAGTCACCAAGTTGACTAAGAAAATGGTGGATTTCAACTCAATGGTTGTTGGAAAACAAAAGCATAAGTTCCTAGAACTCAATGCAAAATTTGAAGAAATATTGAAAGCATATGAGGAAAGAGGAAATAGGATACAACTGCTAGAACATCAAGTACCCCAAATGGACAAACAATTAGGAAAGAGGAAGGTAGGAGAACCAAGTAGGCCTCAAGTTATAGATCATCACCCCCTTTTTCAGCCATTGAAGTCTATTCCAATTGTTGAGTTGCCTAATACCCCACAAGGACTTGAATTTTATATTTTAGAGGAATTTGAAGAAGAAAAGACTAAGTTATGAGAATTTTAGGTTGAGTTGAATAATCAATACAAGGAAAAACTTAGAAGCACCAACTTATACATAGTAGATAGGATTGACAGGTCAGCATTCTATGACTAGCTAGTGGGGATCCTTAATATGTGGGATGAAATAAAAAGTGTTCAAGACATTTTGAACCCCATTATTCAAAAATTGAGTGAAAGAGAGAAAGATATTACTCTCATGTGTCTCTTAGCTATCCAATTATCTTGTGAAAAAATAGATAAGACCTTTGATCTAACTGATAATTTGAATAAATTTGATGATAAAAGGGTTTCAATCCAAAAAGAATAATAATATAGTTGTCAAAATATGTAGGAGAAAAAATTGATCTTTTCCCTAGTGCACACAAAAGGATTGGTAAGGTAAAAGAAAAGGAAGAGTGGGGTAAGGAATTGGATGATTTACTTTGTCATAAAATGAATGAATTTATCAATGAAAAAGTAAATGTGTTGTGGTCCATGACTACTGAAGAATATGTCAAAGTACAACTATTTTACAATGCCATCAGAAAAGAATTTGTTGAAATAGAAAAATTAGGAGGCTTTATAATCAAAACGCAATGTTAAATCCTAAATTTTGATTGGCCTGATGATACTATTTTCAAAAAATAGAGGAAAGACCTTGTGTCTTTAGAAAATATGGAAATTGAAGAAGGGGGTGTAGACTAGGAAGAAGATCAAGTAAATGAAACCTCATTAGAAGAAGGAAAAATAGAACAATCACCCTTAGTAATGGAAATAGAACAACCAACCATAACTACTCGCCTAGTGGACCAAATTGATGATGTGGCAACTGAGGACTCAAAAATAATCTGTGTTTTAATAGATCATGATGATGAAAGCACAAAGCCTCAACTTGAAGTGACCTTGTAGAAATTAGAGCCTAACACATCATTAACACACTTTATGGCCACATATTCCAAGGATTTAGAATAATAAAAGGCCAATCATGGAATTTTTGGTATTTGAAATTGTAATAAAAAAGGGCCACTAAAAGTATATTATGATTTAATGTTTTTTCTATTTCACAAAATTTTGTCTCATATGATAGTAACAATTGTAAAAAATCATTTGCCTTAAGGATAGTTGTCAGTTCTCTATGCCTAAAGCTTGTTGCATCTCACACTATATAAGTGAGATTCCAGGGCTAGAGAAAGGGTTCAAATTGTTCTATAATTTTAGTCTTTACTAAGTTTTTTTAGTCCAATTTTCTTAATTTAAACTTTAGGTTGTCTTCCTCTGCAAGTATCTGACAATACTTTAATCTAGTAGGATTTTGACATTTTATCTTGAGTCATTTTGAGTTTTCATTTCAATTTTATACTATTTTCAAAGGAAATTAATACAAAGATGAACTTTCTCCATATTTGTTCTTGCTGAAATTTGTCTCCATTTTTATTTACCAAGTCATTATGAAGTTGTATGAGAAAAGCTTGTCCAATTGAATGCAATTAAATCAAGTTATATGTCAATTCACTATTACTTTTAATTCAATGAATGAAGTAAATGTTTGAGTGAGGTTGATAGGGTTTCCATGGTAATAGGAAGGATGTTTGTAAGAATGATTTTTAGTGAGAACTGCTGATAGTATTGATTGTAATGCAGTCAATTAGATCTAAAAATTGAATGGACTCTAAATCCCAATGGATAAGACACTGATATATTGATTTTTTTTGTATATGGAAAGGTCATAAACAAGCATCAAGCTTAAATTTGAAGTCAATTTTACTTTACTATTTGAAGAATGTCAATGCTGGTCAGCACTTGTTTACATGTAATCCCTGTGTTTTAGTTAGCTGCTATTGCCTAGAATTATTTGTATATCTAAGAAGAACTGTGACCAAATCTACTATAAGGGATGTTCATTGTTGTGAAATGTCATGGAATGACTAAAATATGTATGTCATATCAGTTTGAAAAGATTTCATCCCTCAAGTGCACCCGCCTTGGTTTTACAAAGCCTAAAGAGTAGAGAATCTTTTATGACTTTGTTGAAGTTGGGTTTAGATTTAAACATCAAGTAACTATTTATGGGAGGTAGCTAATACTTAGGTTATTGCATTCTTTATTATCTTGATATTAAGTATTTTGTTTCTTAATAGTTGAAAGACACCAACACCACCATCAATAATATCATCACAATATTTACCCACACACTTGTACCTGGTACGAAATAGTCTCACTAGTCAACAAGACCCTTTTCTTAACTAGAAATTCTATTTTTCCATCCTCTGAATGTGATGGCATAGCATCATAATCAACATGGGAAACCCTTGATTGACCATTAGCTATCTTATCTACCCTTCCTTGGAAATTAGGGAACTCATAAGGACAATGACCTTCTTTGTTTCAATGAAAATAGGTACCATGAAATCCTCCTCTTCTCAAACCTTGTCCACATCCTCTACCTCTTCCTCTTTGGTCTCCAAAGTTTTGATCATGGGAGTAGTTGAAACCCTTATTCCTCTAGTTTTGGCTAGTACCTACATCTTCATTTTTCTTCTAGTCCTCATTTTAGCCTCCAAATGACCTATCACTACCCCTTCCTCCTTGACCACACCCACTTCACCTTCCATCAAACTTTTTTGTCTATCTTCTCCTCAATTCACAAGCTAAACTAGCATTCCTCTTCAATGTTATTCATTCTAACCAAACTTATCTCCTATTTTATGTTAGGTCTTAACCAATTAAGGTAAAGGGGAACCTTCTCCTTTTCATATTCTACATGCCCCATCCTAATAAGGACCTGATAAAACTCCTCTATATATTCCTAGACATTTTTTTCAGCTTTATTTAACCTTTTCATCTTATTAAACAAATTAAGCTCATAGTCAAAAAAAATAAACTTCTTCTTTAGGTTATCCACCATGCAATCTTATCTTGTGATTTTTTGCTTCCCTCTTGTATTCCTTTCTAACCAAATCTCTTACCACCATAATTTGGCATGGCCTTTTAGTCTAGCCTTCCCAAACTTAACCTTCTCAAGGTCCTCATTTTCCTCATACTCAAAATATTCCTCCACCTCATTGATTTAGTCGATCAACTTATCTAGGTTTAGATTTCCCAAAAACATTCAAACTTCAAGTTTAGGTATTTCTCCTAGCTAGGAGATGGTCCTAAAAGGCTTCTCCTCTTTCTAGATTAGGACTTCTCCATTTTCTTCCCCTTTCTACACAACATTTCCTTCTTCTTCATTTTCCTCATCACTTTCCTCCCTTACAACAAGATTCATCCCTCTACAGATCTCCTCTTGTAGTGCCTAAACTTGTCTCTATAGGGATCTAACATCAAGGGGAACACCTTTGACCCTTCCACCATGCTCTCTCCATGGAGGCATATTCTCACTCCCTCAAAACCCACAACCGCACAATCCTAGTGAAAATTTCCTCATAGTGGGCACTCTATCTACATACTCTGGAACTCCCACTCTAATACCACTTGATGAAGGCACAACCTTGGAAAAAATGAACACAATAGAAAAATGATAATTGTATTATAAAAATGATATGCTATTACATTTAGTGCAATGAAAATAGGCTCAACTACATGCCCTCTTTACTTACAATGTTAATATATTCTAGAGAAAAACCCTTCTCATAGTGCCTTCTCCCAAACTCTAGAAAAAATGACTTTACAATGAAAAAAATGGCCTTTAGAATATTCCATTTCTCATCCATCCCTAATGCAAAACTAGAAGAATCCATAAACGGTAATCCAACTTTTGAGAGGCGTAACTTTTGATATGGGGTCACTCATATTGACAAACTGTTTACATTTTTTGAAAGCTCTCAATGTTCTCTATATCACTACAATGTGTTGGACCCATATGAGGCCATTTAGTGTCTCAAATTTGACTCTAAAGTATTCTTAGGGGGTCTCAAAGCAACTTAAAATTGTAATAATTTGCAAACCATAAAGCCTTTTGAGTTGATCCCTTTTATAGAATTCTTTAAATAAAAAATACAATCATTTGTCAACTCACACCTTCTAACTCAACATAATTATGGATCAATTATAAAATAACCTATTTTTTGCACTAACACATATGCCGATGCACTAAAAAAAAACCCAAAGAAGCAATAGTTGAACTATGATTTTTGGAATCGCTATTTGGCGCAAATTAGTATCTAGAAATAAAAAGACATTAAATAGAAACTAATACTAAACATAGTTATGAGTGATAGAGGATTGCCTGTACATTGTTAGATGCTCCTACATCAAAATAGACTTTCTTTATCACTAGAAAGAGGCATGACAATAACTACTCCATCTGATACATATTTTAAATTTCTCTAGGTTCTAGATTACTATCTAGAGTTCCATGTATTAATTTGAAAAGACCATTGTTTCATATGATTTATCCAAGAAATTATGTTTTTTCCATATTTAATGAGTGCAACCCTCTGATATTGGTTCAAGAGAAAGATGACCAATAAATTCACTAAAAATTATTTAAGATTTCATTGGTGTAACTTCCATTTTCTCCAGAGAGCATACTCAAAAATCTCACATTTCTATAATATTCATCCTATCATAGATGATGATGTTAGTATTAGGATTTTGGCATCACAATTAAGAGGAAATTTTTTTAGTGGTATAAATGATTGGAATACAACTCCATTCAAATTTCTGATGAGTTAGGTGAAAGAATATGTAATTTTGAAGAAAAAGTGACAATTTCTCACTTTTAGAGAAGCTGGGTATGATCAAACGAGCACCCATGAGTACATGATAGATTTCAACTATAGATATTAGAAAGCATAGGATAGAATTCCTATTCAAGTAAAGCCTTGTCCTAGTAACACCTTCATAAATTATCTTGGATCCTTCAATATTGATATTTCTACTACATTATAGACAATGGGTGTAGATAATCTACTGGCTACATATGATATTGGAATAAAGGATGTAAAAAATTGGTAAATTAGCTCTAAGATCTCCAATGCCTTTGTTTCTAGATATTCATACACATTGACCTATTTTATCTCCAATCGTATCTTTTTCTACAATTCAACCTCTTGATATTACTCCATGAACTTCTACATCTCCTAAATAGATCATGTTAGATAACTCAGAGAGGGGGAGGAGAGGGTTGAATAAATTATGGTCATCCTATTTTAACACTTTTCAATATTTTTAATAGCTTAAACTTATCAACAATTTCACTTGGTATTGACACTCAACTTATGAACTAACATACAACAATAAATAACAATTTTCACATGTAAACATAAAATAACATGTACAAAATTCATACGTAGTATAACAAAAATATTTTAAAAATCAAAACCTATTTAGGTTTAAAATTACCTTAAATTTGATAGCCAAAAATAATTCACTCTACTGAAGTGATCACAGTTAATAGACAACCTTCCTAAAGCTTACATACACATTTTCTAGATGTGACCTTGTTAGGGGATTTATACCAAATATTATCTAGATGTTATCATTCTTTAGGGTGTGGCCTTTCTAAAGGAATAGGAATATTCACTTGAATGTCACCTTACATGTAAGGATTTATAAATAAGACTATTAAATCCACCTAGTTAAGAAATTTTGTGCTATAATTGAAATATTCATCAACCTTTTTTTGGTTCAAATTGATAAATCAAATACAACTCTTTAGGTACCTTGTTTCTTGTCATATATCCTCCATTTTTGCTTCCAATAATTTGTTCATGTCAAGGTGATTTTTTGTCAAATTTATGTTTGGTGTTACTATTTCAACTCTTGCTTCTTCTCTAATTTATGATCTCTCTCTCTCTCTCTCTCTCTTCCATAACTTGAATCACATTTTGCAAATTATTGTTAGTTTCATAAAATAATTCAATATTTTATTGGTAAGTTTTAGGATTATCTTCTTTATTATAATTGAAATCAAGTATTCTTCCTTGAACTCCAAATTTCTCATACAATTTAACATTTGTCATGTCAATAATAGTCCTAGTACTTTGATGAAAACATCTATAAGAATTTTTTTTCAAAGGATAACCAAGGAACATAAAACTTATTAGTATGATTATCTCTTGTAATGTAACACTTTATTCTAAGATTTCTAAAACATTTCACTGATGGTGCCTATCTAAACCATAATTCATAAAGAGTATTATTTGTACCTTTTCTGATCTATACTCTAGTCATTGTATATACTATTATATAATTTATTGCTTCTGTCCAAAATGTCTTTGATACATCATTTTCAAATATCATAGCTCTTGCTACTTTTGTTACATACATGTTTCTTCACATAGCTATACCCATTTTCTCATGTGTTTTAGGGGTTGAAAGTTGTCTCTTAATACGATTTGCTTCACAAAAAATTATATACTCATTTGAAGTAAATTCTCCACCTCTATCAGATCCTAGACCTTAAATCTTGAATCCTTATTCATTCTCAGCTTTATTCTTAAACAACTTAAACTTCACAATGTTGGAATTACTTTAGAATAACTTTGGGTGGGGTGGGGTGGGGCAAGACATGTATTAGTTATTCAAGGTCCATATGTATAAAATAAAACATTTTCACAATTTAGTGAACCCATAAAATGTTCATACCCATGAATGCATTCACTATGTATTTACTAAAACTTAAATATCACTGTCAAATCAACTTGAAACAAAACACATTCATCATCACACTTTACACAATGACTTAACATGGAAACCCAATATGGGATAAACCATGAGTAACATGCTACTCCTTTTCACTCTTCTAAAGTGATGCCCTATGAAATGCCAACCATGTTAAAGGTTACAATACACAGTGTTAAATGTGACCTAGTTAAGGGATTTCAATCACACTATTAAAAGTACACCTTGTTAGAGGACTTTAGGAAATTAAATTGGAATTCCACCCTATTAAAGGATTTTTCAATGACTATTAGGTCAACCTTAATCTATAGGATTTACCCTAGACTAATACAATTGTTAGAGAGTAATAGTAGAGCTTTGATCTGATACAACTTACAACTTCACTTGTAGATTATAGATCTCTATTTAGTCCTCAATTCTACTTGGGTTTCCTTCTTTGTAGCTTTGTAGCTTGTTCACCCTTTAAGAATTCATCTCCCTAAGCCTTCTTTCTTGGTATGCCATTGCAAACTCTTCTCTTTGGTCACTTTATGAAGCAAAACCCTTAATTCCATCTCTTCCTTAGGTTCTTGCACATGACACCAACCTGTCTAACTTTTTTTCTCCATGACCAAACATTCATATATAAAGGAAATTAGAATATTTTTCTACTCATTATCCATCATCTAAATTATGGTTTTAGAATGGATTAGGTAGGATACAATGTATCTACCTCATATCTTGTCTATTCTAGAAAATTCTCCTAGAATCCATTTGAATCCAACTCATCAATCTTATCTTCCTCCTAGTTCACAAGTTCCATGAAAATAAACTTGTCAACTTATATTCAGCAAATATTTGATTATTATCATAATTCAACAACTCAGCATTATCAATTTTTTGATGCTTGACATATATTGCGTTAGTTGACATCAACTATAAAATCACTCAGCATCAACTAGATTTTATTGGTGCTCAACATCAACAAAAATTTACTTGACATCTACTAGAATTTGTTTTCACTCAGCTCCAATTGACTTTTTACTTGGCTTGCACTAACTTTCCTTGGCACCTACTATCCATTTGGTCAAGCTTGGTAGAAAAACTATATTTGACTTATTCTTATAATCTTTCTAAGTGTAGCTATCTATTTTGTAACCTTAAGTAGTTCATCAATGCATCATGTTATCTCTATCTTAACTGATCCTTGTACTTCATTACATAATCATAAGTCAAACTTTCCTCTAGTGCTTTTGTTACATCTTATTGATCAAATTCTCCTCATCAATCAACTAAGTGATAGTCTTGAATCTTGTAAGAAATTGTCTTACAAGAAAGTAGTAGGTTTGACATTTATGACAAAACAATGATTGAAACACATAGTCTTCTTCAATAATCTCGTTCTTCACAATCTCATTTCAAATGATCTTTTCAATCATATATCAAAAATCTCCCTCTTTAGCATTGATGGCAAACCAAATGTGTCAACTTGTATCAATCAAATGATGAACATCTTCAACCAAACTAAAAAAGTTAAGACAATAAGGCAATACCAAAGAAAGAACTTGTAAGTATTCCTCTTTCAATAGCTTCAATCTTTTGATTAGGTAACAAAATCTCTTCCTTAAAACTCCCTTTGGGTTCCTTCTTGTATGATCTCCCTCTTACTAGGTAGATTAGGATTTCTCCCTCTTTCTTTCTGGCTCTCTGATCAATGTCTTCCTCTCTATTCTGACTTGATTCTTGATATTTTTCTCCCTCTCTAATTAGTAGATCAGTTTAGGACTTTCTTCCACTTTTCTCCTAATCTATTGATGATGTACTTTCACCAATTTCCTCTTGCACTTGATCAGTAAAACTCTTCTTGTAATGATGATTAGTTTAATGTATTTTCTCCCTCTTTGACAACAATGCCAAAGACTTATACCAAACACTTGGCATCTTTGATACATGTAGATATAGGCTTTTGCAAGGTCTTTAATTTCTCCCTCTATCATCTCGCTTGTGACTAATTTGAAGTTTTAGCTCTATGATTACTTTAGGTAGTTCCTAAAGTAAGATCCACTACATCAATTTATATTATATGAACACCAACTTGTTTGATGTAGGGCATTGCTTGTATTTCTTACATAGCCTTAGATAGGGTTATCACCCCTAGTTTACTTCTTAGATACTCATGAGCATCCTTACATAATGGTTTTGTGAAGATATCAACAATTTGCTCCTTTGAGTTAATATATTCCATCTTTACCTCTTTTCCTTGAATGAACTCTCTTAAATAGTGATACTTGGTAGCAATGTACTTTGTCTTTGTGTGCATCACTAGATTATCAGTCACTAGTTCTGTGATTTCTTTCTTCATTCCTTTGAGTAGCTACTTTATCCATACAATGTTTGTTCAATTTACAGAAGCAACAACATATTCTATTTCAGCAGTAGATTGGGATGTATAGCATTTTTTTTTCTTGTCCATGTAACCAATCTCTTGTCTAAAAAAATGCTCCTCCCCTAGCTCTCTTTCTATTATCAATGTTTTCAGCCTAGTCAACATTAGTGTAGAGTCTCAGGTCAAACTTTTCATTCTTCTTGTATTATAAAACAAACTCTTATGTTACTTTCAAGTATATCATTATCCTTTTCAAAGCCATCAAGTGATTCTTGTAGGAGTTGATGAAATCCAACTCCACAACTCTCTAAGATCACCTACATGCAAATAACCCATCAAAGGGAAACCAAGACGGAAGAAGTAGAGCTTGGAAAAACCCTAAATAGACATGATAGAAAATATATTGCCAAATAATGAAATTATATTTATAATAATAATAAGTTGAGAAAATACATTGAGAGAGCTCAAATATAAGGCCTCATGGAAGCTTGTAGAACAAGCTAGAAAGTGGTAGAATATAAGATTGACAACTAAGCACACTTCAACAAAAGGGTGGAAGATGCTAAAAGGGAACAAACTCCCATGTTGTCAACAACTCATCACTACAACAACTAAATGCTAAATATTAAATAAATTCATTAACCTAAATAAGCTTAAGTAAATAGAATAAATAAATAATTATTTACTCTAACACCCCCCCCTTAAGTGCAACTTAGGGGAATGTGTTAAGCTCACAAAACTAAATTGAAATGCAAAATGGGTCTTAGCAACGAGGCCATGTTAGGTACCCATGTACAATGCAAAGATATGAAATCTCTAAAAAATGGGGAAAGAGAGAAAACCACATGGGGAAAGCCTTCCCCCAAAAAGAGGTAAGAACCTAATGAAGAACTGAAGAAGCCTCTAACTAGGGGAATGTCCCCTAAAATAGGAACAAAGAGTGATCATGAAGAGCATCATTGAAGCATGAAGAAGTTGCAATGTCTGCCATTTGAAAGAAATTTCTGATCTAAAGAACCTCCATGGAAGAAGAATGCATGAACTGAGCATGTCTATATGGTAGATGATCCATCTCACCAAAATGCATAGGTAGCTAACCACTTCAATCACCTTGTATATAGGATCAACCATTGAATACATAGCTCACACTATTAAATCATCAAACCAAGGATGCATTAGAACAACAACATAAACCCCCCTTAATGCAAACAAGGTGAGATGATAGGCTACTGAGAAGATGGGACAAAATCCTCTATAGACAGAATCAAGAATGATGAGAGAGGAAGAGATACAAACACCTATAAAGACACGGTCACACCAACGTTGCATGGGAAAACAAAAGGAAGAAGGCCTAAAATATTAAACAACTATACCCCCATGGTGCTTTATAAAAATAGTGCAAGTACAACTCTCTCAAAAAATAATGTTCATGAAGCCTAGATGCAAAAGTGGTACTTTGTCTTAGTGTGTATACAAAAGAGCTTAGAAATGATGTATACAATAATCAAAAAAGGAAAAAATCTAACACAAAAGATAGGATAGCCCAAAACAAAAGAAACCATGCCAAAAAAATGATCCTCGGACCTAAGACACCCAAGATATCCACCATAGAGAAAAAAATGCCAAAAACATGATAGAAAGAGCATGGGCTAGAATCTAAGAAAAAAGACCACTTTTCTAAAAAGGTGACAAAACTAGCTTTCCAAAAATATAAAATTTTCAAAAAATAGATACGGAACACAAAACATATGCATGCTAGAGTAAAAAATAGAACTTTGGACTTCAATTGAAAAAAAGGGCAACAAAACTACATCAAAACTTGAAAAAACCTACAACAATGTCTTCATCTTTGAACTAGCTTTCCAGTGCTTCTTTTGGATCGAAAAAATACCTTTGTATGCTCAAGTAATGGCCAAAAAATTACAAGTAGGTCAAAAAGGACCTTGGAGAGGTGCAAGAGGGCTAATGATGTAGTGATCTCATGCTAATGTCAGCAATATACTATGTTAAATTTGACGGCCTAAGGGACATCACAACAAAAGAAGGGTGCCACGTGTCATGCCATGTGGTAGTGCTATGTGGATACCACATGGCAGGATGCTGAGTCAATAGCATGACATGGTAGGGTCCATGTGGCAAAGTGCCATGTGTCAACACCACTACTACTGACTATGCAAAAGATTCTTGCTAGTTCTGACATAGACTTCCATGTAGTTGCTAATGTGTACATAGGTGGAGCAGAGTGGAGATCCACTACTTGAGTGAGGCGCAGGTTGTAGAGAGAGGAAGCATTGTCAGTGGAGGTGGTTGTACAAGAGGCACCGATGAGCTGCGGAGTGGCAGAGGTTGGAGGGTGGCACTGCGGTGGCCTGCTAGTGCTACTAATAGTTGTAGTGGAGTAGGGGCCATGCCATTGTGGTTGTTGGGTATCGCTACCAATTTTTTTTTATTTTTAAATTTTTTTTTGCACTATTCATCCGTATGACTATACAGAAGGCCCTCCTAGTAAAAAAAAAAAATTCTCCTGGAACCGTGTCTCCAAAATCGACAAATTTTATATGGATCTTGATTGAAATGTCCTAAATCTAATGGAAACATCCATTCCGGCCTAAAGTGCTCTGAAAATGCTCTTCCTCCAGATTGAAGAAAAATGCACAAACAAACTAGGGTTTGTATCTTTGAATCGCGACTTCAAAAAACCTTCAACGAAATAGCAACGGGGAGGCTCTAATACCATGTAGGAGTTGATGAAATCCAACTCCATAGCTTGCCAAGATCACCTACATGCTAATAACCTATCAAATGGAAACCAAGAAGGAAGAAGTGGATCTTGGAAAAACTCTAAACAAACATGAGAGAAAACATATTGCAAAATAATGAAATTGTATTTACAATAAGATTGAGTTGAGAAAATACAATGAGAGACCCAAATATAAAGGCCTCATAGAAGCTTGTAGAAAAAGTTGGAAAGTGGTAGAAGATAAGGTTGAAAACTAAGCACAATTTCACAAAAAGGTGGAAGATGCTAGAAGGGAACAAACTCCTGTGTTGTCAACAACTCATCACTACAACAACTAAATGCTAAATATTAAATAAATGCATTAACCTAAGTAAGCTTAAGTAAATAGAATAAATAATTAATTATTTACTCTAACAATTCTCTCGTGGCTTAGAAGATAATCTTGCAACTATCCCCATAGCTAATGCAATATCAAGTTTTCTATGTACTACATATTGTGATTTGCCAATCATAAACTTATACAGTGTCTAATTCACCTTAGTTGAATCATCATTCTTCTACAACTTATGTCATGTCACCATAGGTGTACTTATTGGTTTGGAATCCTCCAATCCAAATGTCTTCAATATCTCTCTGAATATTTTGATTGAGTGATGTATATGCCATACTTCATCTAATATACTTGTAATCCCACAAAGAATTTGATCTCTCCATACCTAGACATTTCAAATTCTTGCTTCATCTAATTTGCAAAGTCCTTACACAAAGCATGTTGTCATCCAAAGATGATATCATGAAAAAATGTTTCACATAGCAAAATACCTTTGTCTTTTTCTATCTTCATGTACAAATTTTTGTTGTCATTAGTCCTTTAAAATCCAATCTTCACAAGATAAGTATGAATTCTCTCATATCATGCCTTGGTGCTTGCTTCAATCCATATAGGTCTTTGTGTACTATACATAAAATGTTCTTATTGTTTTCATCAAGAAATCCTTCTAGTTGTTCTATGTAGACTTCTTCTTCTAGTATGCCATTCAGAAATGCAAATTTAACATCCATATGATAAACTTTGAAATCTTTGTATGCAGCATAAGCAAGTAGAATTCTTACTCCTTCCATTCTTGCAATAAGGGCAAATGTCTCACCATAGTCAATTCCTTCTTGTGCATATCCTTTACAAATTATTTTTTCTTTTTTTCTTTTCACTTCACCATTCTCATCTAGCTTGTTTCTAAATAATCACTTAGTGCTAATCACATTCTTGTCTTTTGATCTAGGAACTAGACTCCATGTTTTATTATTCTCTATCTATTGAATCTCTTCTTCCAAGGCCTTGTACTAGTCATCATCTTCCAATGCATCTTTCACTATTTTGGGCTCCTTCATACTTAACAAACATGATTTACTTCTCAATCTATTTTTTTTCATTGGCCTTCCATCTTTTTTTCCAATGATTTGATTAGTAGGATGATGTCTTTTGAAATATTTTGACAATCTTGGTTTAGCTCTTGTTTTTGCATTTTGTCTTTCAGTTTTAGTGTCACTATGTACATCTCTGTTAGATATCTCAATATCTCATTCACGTGTATTGGTCTCAGAATCAAAATTTACATTTTCTTCATTCTACAACTCAGCATCTAAATGTAGCTTGGTTCCTAAATGCAAATTGGCAATCATAGGATGTGACTCTGAAGTTACAGAGACTTGCTGTTGATTTGTAACTTGATTCTTAGCATCTTCTTCAGTAGACATTCCTTCATAGAAGTATACAAATGATTTGTATTCTTTTGGTTCTTTCATAAGTTCAGCCTCATCTACTTATATCAATTCATCAAAATTCACATTTGCACTTTCCACAATTTTGTTAGTGTTAGTGTTTAAACACTTATAGTATTTGCTTCTTGTGGGGCATCTAAGGAATATACCTTCTTTACTTTTTGAATCAAAATTTCCATTCCTAACATCTTTAAGAATATAACAGTTCCTTCCAAATACCTTAAATTATTTCACATTAGGTGGATATCCATACCATAGTTGAAAAGGTGTTGAATGAGTGCCTTTCTTGACTTGCACATGATTCCAAGTATATATAATATTTTTAATAGCTTCTCTCCAGTATTATAGAGAAATATTATTCTCCATCATAAGTTTTCTAGCATAGTCCATTATAGACTTGTTTCTTCTTTCAACAATTCCATTTTGTAGAGGGATCCTAGGACCATATTTCTATCTTTTGATTCCTCTATCATTATAAAACATCCCAAACTCATTTGAATTGAATTCTCCTCCTTTGTCCAATCTCAATCATTTTAGATTCTTACCTATTTGTTTTTCAACTCTTGCCAAGTACCGCTTAAACATTTGAAAAGAATCAAAATTTTGTTTTAGAAACATGGCTATCATCATCCTAGAGTAATCATCAACAAATAGCATTATATACTTATCTCCTCTGTAGCTTTAGGATTCAATTGGTCCACACAAGTTAGTATGAATAATCTCTAGTATTTCTTTTGAGGTATAAGTTTTACTCTTAAAGCTTGAATTTGACATTTTCCTAGCTGACATTGTTTTCACACTATATTATCAGGTTTATTTAACTTAGGCAATCCTCTAACTCTTTTCATGTTACTGATACTAACCAAATTATCAAAATTAACATGACATAGTCTCTTGTGCCAAAGATGTACATCATCAAGTTTTGCAATATGACAAGTAGCATTCTCTATATCTAGATAGAATACATTACTTCTAGTTTGATCACCTTTTCCAATCAGTTTCCCATTTGTGTCATATATCTCAGCAATTTTGTTTTCAAATTCAGCCTTGCATCCTAGATTATTTAGATGTGACACACTTAACAAGTTATAATTTGTTAGAAATGGAAAAAGAAATCTATAAATAAGCAATACCAGGAAAGAAATTAAGTGAGTAAATGCATGAAAAGATATTACCATAAAATAGGAGAGAGAACGCTTCAAGCTCCAACACCATGAGACAAGATATTTGGAAAGGGGAAAGCAAAGAAAACCCCTTGTGACATTATGAATGAGGCATGAAAAGCCTAAGAAGGAAGAGAGAGAGAGATAGAGAGCAATGCTCATACAATATTTGAGAAGAGGAAGAAACCTCATTATGAAATGAGAGAAGAGGGTCATCTCTTAAATAGAGATGAGAGAGAGGAGTTAGAATGTAACTCCCTTGTCTATGAATGCCACCATTCATAAGTGTGTGAGGCCGAGTGTGAGATTCCTCTTAAGGAGGAATAATCTAAAATTAGAAATTACAATATATATTTGTCCTCACATATTCCACTAGATGACAAAATAAGATGTAGTGGAAAAAGGACAAAAAAGAAATGTATTAGGATACCTTGGCTTATATCCTAACATATTACAATAATAAAGAAAGGAGTTCTAACCTTGGTTTATAAACACACCAAGGAAATATTACAACTTCTAACACCCCCCTTTAATCTTTACTTGGGGTAATTACATCAAAGGGTATTAAACCCATAATTTACAAAAATCTGCAACTTAATCTTCAAGATGAAGTAATTTGATTGTCATAAGATAAGAAAAATCTAAGAGAAGTACATGAGTCCTTTGAATGTGATCAATTGGAAGCATAGACACCTCTTCATAGGTGGAAAACCAAGAAGGTTCCTTGATGGATCACCTGAAAAAAAAGAACAACAAGACAAATATCCACAAGTAGAATGCTATCATATATGCAAATTCGAAATCCTTTTGAATAAGGATAATAAAACTCTCATAGAGAAACACTGAGTAAAACATGTTACCACAAAAAAATGGAGATAACCTAATATCAAGATAAATTATATGCTCAAAAAATTGTCAACAAGGACAAATTGAGTAAAAAGCTTGATCAATGCTCTCATGAAAATAATATTATACTAATGCACAAATGACCACAGACAAGGCCAACTAATGATACGTGCATCAACATTGCATCAATCATGTGGATATAGACAGTTCACTTAATGAATCATCCCACTGAAAGTTAATGGGTGATCAATCCATAACATGCATGACTCATGATCTAAGCAATAAAGTATGCAGATCATTATCACATTAATATATGAAAATAAAGTAACAAGAGAGACATGCTGATCAAATTAGTATTATCATGATTTGTTAGGATACTCAAACAAATGGATTATGAGGATGTAACAACATATTGCCTTCAAATTAGATCAAATTATCTGAATTTGGAGGGGAAACTCCAATAATAACATCCTCTTCATTGAGGAGAAAAAATGGAACAACATGGAGGGAAACTCCATAAATATCAACCTTTCAAAGTGGAGCCAATAGAACCAAATGGAGGGAAACTCCATAAAGATATTATCCTATCAAAGTGGAATAGATAGGATCCAATGGAGGGAAACTCCATATAAAATGAGTGCACACCAATTATAGGTTGGAGGGATACTCCACGGGCCAGATAAGGCAACTACAAGTCAGTTTAAAACTGTTGGGTCCACTGTAGTTAACCTTGATAAATTGGCTCCCGATGCAACTTACAAAAAATATCATATAAATCAATGGTATAAAACCATAAAGTGCCAACATGGGCATAGAACAATGCTATAAAAGCATAAAAGTGCAACTATGGGCACATCAAAATATCACAATGAAGGCAAATGTGTAAGATTACTCATAATCCAATTAAGTAAAATGATTTAAGGAAGATCAACTAAATATAGATATCAGGTATAAAACTCCATTAAGGGTAAACATGGGTATGAAAATTATAATAGCTTGTATATTTATCTTGGTATATATGTGTGCACCCATATATACTTGAATAAATATACTTAAAATATCATAGTATGAAATCACACAATTACAATTATTAAATGATAGCTTGATGCTAGAAAAATGATTACCCCCTTTGTTTTTTTTATATATAGAATAATTAGCTTTATGTTGAATACTTTGGTTCAAAATATATCTCAAAGTAATAAAAACATAAAGTCATGGGGCTAGAAAAGATCTCCCCATATTCCTCATACATATGCCTCCAAAATTGGAATAAAACATTAAGAAAGATATAACTATGAGCATATAGATCAATTAACTCAAATCATTAAATAATGAAGGCAATAGAGTACAAAAAATAATAATAAAACTTTAATTAGTTTTAATATTGAATTCTAAGAAAACTTCTCAAAAAAAAACCTTAACTTCTCATTTTTTACTTAAAATCATGTAAAGGAGTAAGAGAGATTTAAAATAAAATATTGCACTTGAGTTGGAGTTGTCTGACAATGAATGATAAAATGTCATAAATAGATTGACAAAAGGCAATAATAAAAGCAATGAATGATTTCATGCCAAAACTAGGTTGACATAAGGCAATGATAAAAGCAAAAGATGCCTCTGTCTAGAACTCAAAAAAGAAAAAAGAATCTTGCATGAAAAGACAAAAAAAGTTACTAAAATAATAGTTTTCAGAATAGTAAAGATACGTTATAGCTGCCAATATCGCAATGATATACCAAAAATAGTAGAGGCTTCCCTTTGTGCCATTGCAGTCTAGAAGTATTTCCTTACACTGAGCATTGGCAGAAGGAGGCCACCCGTCTTGAGAAGGAGTGTGCTCTATATCTCCATGACAGAGAGATCTTTATGGGGGCCGCCGATGAGGCTGAAGAAAGGGCTAATCAAGCTAATTACGGGGCCATCCAAGCCAAAAATGAACTTCAACGAGCGCTTACCCAGATTGATCACCTCAAATTTTCCACCGTGAGCAAGGGAAAGATGGACGAAGAATTGGGTTGACTCAGACGGAGAATCACAGAACATGAGTCTACAAACCATAGCTTGCAGAATGATCATCTAAACTTACTAAAATGGCATGGAGATGATGCTCATGTAAACCAGCCTGTTAAACAGTTGGAGCAGGAAAGAAAAATCTAGAAGAAAAGAGAGGTTAAACAGAGTCCAAACATCCAAACATGATAGGTTAAGTGGATTCCAAAAAACCAAACATGGTACTGAAGAAGGAAGTCGGGCATACAAGCTGCTTGCCAATTCCATTGTATCCTCAATGGTTGACAAAGGGATATGTATCTGGAGGAAAAATAAGAGAGATACGAACATTATATGGTATAACCTCCTGCTGCAGTGCCTCAGCCAAACCACGAAGAGCAAACTTACTTGCAGAATATGATGTATATCCATATACGCCCACCTGGCCAGCCTGAGAAGACATCATGTGGCGGCCTTTGATAGGGACCTTTATCAGCCGTGGTTGAGCTATGAACCACAAAAAAGTGAGAAGGATAGGAGGAATGAAAACCGGAAGGACTAATACTACCAGATACAAGAGACTCAAGGTCGCCATTGATTTACAGAGTGTAAGCTATGCTTCCATAGATTTTGATACCCAAAAAATATAAATGTCGATACAACTGCACTGAAGCCATAAATACTGCTATTTAAGTTGATAAAGAAGAGCAAGAAGCAATAACTATAATTTGTTTAGATTGTTGAAGCATATTCAAGAATACATGGGAAGCATGCCATACATTAGGTAGAAAAGTGGTGCTTGTTAATTACAAGTATGGATGTGGCAACTGTAATAGCAAAATTTTTGCAACACTTCTACTTTGGTATAATGGGAGAGAAGAAGACAGAACGCATTCGTAGAATGATGTTTTCAGCAATATTGCGAAATGAGGTTGGTTGGTTTGATGAAGAAGAAAACAATGCAGATTCATTGTCTATGCGATTGGCAAATATACTTGAAATTGATAAGGAGTGTATGGTGGCTAGAGTGGAACCTCTTGTGAACATGGGACAGATAACGAGGGTGACCGTACCCATGAATCTGGCCCTTGCAGTCGTGGCCAAGCTAGATGATCTTACTGTTGGAGGTTTGATCAATGGGTATGGTATTGAGGGGAGTTCCCACCTTTATGGGCTATTTGTTGATACTGTTGTGGCTTATGAGATCATTTTGGCAAATGGAAGATTGGTTAGAGCTACAAAAGATAACGAGTTTTCAGATCTATTCTATGCAATCCCATGGTCACAGGGTACATTGGTTTTACTGGTAGCAGCGGAGATAAACTCATACCAATCAAAGAATACATGAGACTGACTCACAAGCCCGTGAAGGGAAATCTCATAGAGTTGGCTCAAGCTTACATTAATTCTATTCACAGGAAAAAAATGTTTTACCCCAGTGAAGCACTGATCCTCTGAAACAAAAAACCAATCGACCCAAAAAACTTAGCAAGCTTGCAACCCGAATAAAAAACTACAATATGGGCACAAGTACCAATTCCTTTTTTTCTAGGTGATGCCGAGGCTTTTGTCAACATCAATATTCCAAGCATGTCTATGTTCTGTACAAGTCTTCCTACTAAATAATGGTTCTGGAATCTGAGGCACAGATGGAGCTACTGGGCATCCAGAGATTGGTTCAAATGAACGTGCGGCTGACCTGTAAATAAGTTTTTGTTCATACACAATAGTGGCTGCTGTGAATCCAGCTCCCATGGTGGCTCCCAGAATACGTTCCTGAACCAATATAAAAAACATGGTTGCATTGTATATCTAATATTCTTTAGTCAAACTCTCTTCTACATTTAGTGAACAATTTCCTTACCTAAAAGCACGATTTATAGTCACAGAGTCATTTTTTTAAGAAAAAAGTTTTAGAAAACAAAGTGTGAACGCTTGCTCTCACTTGAGCGTGAATTTCTGCCATCGTAAGTAAATGTTATAACCATAAACAAAATAGATTAGACAAAACAAGAGTAAAAAAAATTGATATCTAGATAGGAAAACCTTTTGGCGGAAAGCCTGCCAAAAGGGGTTAGATAAAAAAATAAGAAGTAACCTGCACAAATTAGAGCAAACAAAAGTTAAACGGGTTTGGCGGTAAACCAGCCAAATCCAAAAAAAAATTCAATTTCTTCCATCTTAAGAAGATTAAAAAAGAAATTAGTGAAATATCTCTCAAGAGTCTCTTTCGAATCATACTTTCATGCAAACACTCAAAACAAAGATTAAACTGCTCTGATACCATGTTAGAAATGGAAAAAGAAATCTGTAAATAAGCAATACAAGGAAAGAATCTAAGTGAGTAAATGCATGAAAAGATACTACCATAAAATAGGAGAGAGAAAGCTTCAAGCTCCAACACCATGAGACAAGATATTTGGAAAGGGGAAAGCAAAGAAAACCCCTTGTGACATTATGAATGAGGCATGAAAAGCCTAAGAAGGAAGAGAGAGAGAGATAGAGAGCAATGCTCATACAATATTTGAGAAGAGGAAGAAACCTCATTATGAAATGAGAGAAGAGGGTCATCTCTTAAATAGAGATGAGAGAGAGGAGTTAGAATGTAACTCCCTTGTCTATGAATGCCACCATTCATAAGTGTGTGAGGCCGAGTGTGAGATTCCTCTTAAGGAGGAATAATCTAAAATTAGAAATTACAATATATATTTGTCCTCACATATTCCACTAGATGACAAAATAAGATGTAGTGGAAAAAGGACAAAAAAGAAATGTATTAGGATACCTTGGCTTATATCCTAACATATTACAATAATAAAGAAAGGAGTTCTAACCTTGGTTTATAAACACACCAAGGAAAGATTACAACTTCTAACATAATTTAATCCTTCAACATAGTAAGCATTGTCACATGAAATCTTGTTTATGAGTTTGATAGACCCTTTTCCCTTTACTAGACATGGTGCATCATCACTAAATGTTGCACTATTTCCATCATAACAAGTTAAGGTAATGAACTTACTTTTGTCTCCAGCCATGTGATGTGAGCATCCACTGTCAATGATCCATCTATCATTCTTGTTCACACAAGTCACAAGTCTAGTTGTCTCATCCTCATCGGATTTGTCCTTCATTACAACATATACTACTTCATCATAATGTTTATCAGAATCTTTTTCATTAGCAATGTAGCATGACTTCTTGCCTATCTTTTTAATCTCTACTATCATCTTCTCTTCTATTTTTGTGCTTGTTTCCTTCTTTGTAGTTATTATTTTGTGTACATCTTATAGCAATATGACCAATTTTATTACAATTGAAACAAATGATGGGTCACTTACCTTTGAACTTGCCTTTACCTCTGTGAAATCTCCTTGCTAGTAGTGCTTCCAATTGTTCAATTTCTTCCTCATCTATATTACTATCACTAGATGCATATTTTATCTTTCTTTTCTTTGTCTTTTTCTTTACCTCCTTAGAATCATTCAATAACAGCTTAGCTTTGAAAGTAGATTCAAGACTCTCTAGTTTGTAATTGTCAATGTTAGATAGCTCAAAAGTAGTGAGTCTACATAACAAACCTTCAAGGGTTAGATCATTTCCTTGGATACATCTCAATTCTTGGATTGTTGAAACTCTAATAGCATAGACAAGTAGTAATGTTCTTAAGGCTTTACTTAACATAGTATCATCATCTATATGACCAATAGCTCCTCTTATTTCACTAACTTTCTTTATCCTAGCAACATATTAAGCAATATTTTCACCTTCTTCCATTCTTTTATCATCAAACTTACCTCTGAGGCTCTCAAACTTGGATCTTTGAACATTTTTGTCTCCTCCATAAATGGTGGTTAGAGCATCCCACATCTTCTTTATAGTTTCACAAACTTTAATATCATCAAATTCAGCATAGCTTAGAGCAGAGGCAATCTCCAACATTGCTTGATTGTGCTCCTTTTTTTTTCTTCATATCTTCAATTGTTAGGGCTCATGCTAGATCAACATGTTCCACTGAAATGGTAGATTGTGCATGATCTCCAAGTCCTCCAAGGTGTAACTTCATCAAACATTTTCATGCAAGAAATTTATCTCTGTTGAGCTTGGGTACTTCTCTTTTAGACATCTTGATCTTTGTGGTTCTAATACCATAAAACTAGTCCTTTTAAGAAGATGACTCTGATATCAATTGTTGGAATTACTTTAGAATAACTAAGAGGGTGAGTGAATTAGTTATTCAGGATCCATATGTACAAAATAAAACTTTCTCCCAATTTAGTGAATCCCTAAAACATTCATACCCATGCATACATTCATTGTGTATTTACTAGAACTTATATCTTACTATCAAATCAACTTGTAGAAATGTAAAGCATGAAACACAACACATTCATCAACACATTTGATAGAATGATTAAATGTGTAAACCCACTTTGGGAAAAACCAACAGTAACATGCTACCCCTCTTCACTCCTCTGAAGTGATGCACTATGAAAGACCAACCCTATTGAAGGCTACAATACACACTGTTAAATGTCACTCAGTTAAGGGATTTCAATCACACTATTAAAAGTACACCTTATTAGAGGACTTTAGACCATTCACTTGGAATGCCACCTTGTTAAAGTATTTCCTAATGACTATTAGGTCAACCTTAATGCAAAGGATTTACCCTAGATTGATATAATTGTTAGAGAGTAATAGTAGAGCTTTGATCTAATACAACTTACAACATCACTTGTTGATTATAGATCTTTTTTCAATCTTCAATTCTACTTGGCTTTCCTTCTTTGTAGCTCTAATAGCTTGTTCACCCTTCAAGAATTCATCTCCTTGGGCCTTCTTTCTTGGTATGCCATTGTAGCCTCTTCTCTTGGGTTAGTTGATGAAGAAAAACCCTTAGTTCCTTCTCTTCCTTAGGTTCTTACACATGACACTTGTACACTTGAATGTGTCACACTCTAAACCCTTCTATTCAAACGATTCCATGAGTTTGGAATGCTTTGATGCTGGCTTAGAGCTCCCTATCCATGGAGTGCAAGAGAGTGCATTTCAAGTTCAAGGGCTCTCAGCTGAGCCTTAGGAATACTCTTCTTGCTAGTAAACCATGCAATGGGAGGTTCCAAAGACAAGATGCAAGAATGCAAAGAATGCAAATGTCTCAAGGAGTTCCTCAAGAATGAAATGCAAGTATGAAAACTAAACTAAGATGAGAATGCAAAATGCAGCTATGCTAAAACATGTATGAGAGTGTTCAATCCAACTATTAGACTATGTGATTTAAGCTAAATGTGAAAATGAAAGCTAAGCTAAGCTAGAATGCCATGGATGAGAGAATGTAGACAAGAAAGAGAAATTCTCCACAAAGCTCCAAAGAAACCTGTTAGAAAATCTACAACATAACAATATTCGAATCAGGGTGGATTTAGGGGGAAAGCTCTCTCCCTTTTAAAGTCGTACAGATGGTAGAGATCAAGATGAAGATGTTGGATGATCAATAGTGGAATTCAAAAATAGGAGTGATCCATGTGCACACACAAGTCAACCAATAGAATATAAGTTGACTTGTCATATAAGACAAAAGTCACAAAGCCTTTTCTTTTAATTACAAAATAGAAAAATAACTTTATGTGTGCACTTTAAGTGGGTTAGAAGAATGGGGTCTTTTATTTAATTAAAAGGGGACATGTTCTTTTAATCAAATAATGAACTTAGGATAGCATAGTCAAACTATAGGTTATAATCAAATAAATTGATTATTAGCAATTTGGTCTAGGTAAATGATTGAATTAATTTAGCGAAAATGTTGAAAAGGGGGCTAATAGTCTAGATGACCATTTTTAGGTGGTTAAAACACTAACCTCTCTAATTCTTTTTCTTCATGACCAAAAATTCTTATATAAAGGAAATTAGAATATATTCCTACTCACTATTCATCATCTAAATTGGGGTTTTGGGATGGATTAGGTAGGATACAATGTATCTACCCCATATCTTGTCTATTCTAGAAACTTCTCTTAGAATCCATTTGAATTTACCTAAAAATGGTTTACATCAAATTTTGTACCACTAGCTCATCAATATTATCTTCCTCCTAGTTCACAAGTTCCAAGAGAACAAACTTGTCAGCTTATAATTAGAAAATCTTTGATCTTTATCATAATGCAATAGCTCAAAATTTTCAATTTTCTGATGCTTGAAACCTATTTTATTACTTGGCATCAATTGTCTAGCTTGGAATCTACTAGAATTTTCTTTCACTCAGCACCTAACATCCACTCAGTCAAGCTTGGCAAAAAAACTATATTTGACTTATTCTTCTAATCTTTCTAAGTGTAGCTAGCCATTTTTTAACCTTAAGTAGATCATCAATACATCATGTTATCACTTTCTTAACTAATCCTTGTACTTCATTATACAATCATAACTCAACCTTTCCTCTAGGTGCTTTTGTTACATCTTATTGATCAAATCCTCCTCATCAATAAACAAAGTGATAGTACTTGAATCTTGTAAGCAATTGTCTTGCTAGCAAATAGCAGGTTTGACATTAATGACAAAACAATGATTGAAACACATAGTCTTCTTCAACAATCTCCTTCTTAACAATCTCTTTTCAAAAGATCTTTTCAATTAGATATCAACACTTAAATTCTTCTAAATTTTCTTTAATAAATTCTACCCACATCATCCAAGTAAAATCATCAACAAGACTCATGGAATACATTTTAGCATAGAATCTTCTTGTCTTTGTAGGACCACTCAAATATGTGTGAACAATCTCCAACTTCACTATTCTAGTAAACTTATAGCTAGGAAGATAAATTTTCTTTTTTTTTAGCTATCACGCATTCCTTTCATACAATACTAGTAGGCTTCACAACTTTAGGTAAATCTTTTACTACAAATGTAGTACTTTATTTCAATTCAACTAAAAAATATTACCTTTGGATCTAGAAATAGCATCAATCATATTGCTATCATTATCCTTGATAATACATATCTTCTCTATGAACTTCAACTGATATTCCTTGTCAACTAGCTATCAAACAATCAAAATATATTTTTTGAAATATCAATAAAATAACCAACATCAATGTTAGTCTTTTCATCAAAAGTAATGGATACTACTCCCTTTATGTAGTAGGATGCATTTCTTCCAACTCTGACAGTTTCATCATCACAACTATTGAACTTAAAAAAATATTCAAATAACCAATCATATGATGTGAACAACCACCATCTATGTTCCAATTAGGTTTCATCTCAACTTATGACACTAAGGCTCTTTCTTCTCTAACCTTTTTTTTTGGAATTCCTTCTTTTATAAACACACATCCTAACTCATCATCACTTTCTGATGTAGGAACATCCTAGGAATAAGAGCAATCTAGCATCACACAAAAGTATTTCTTTTTTGTTTCTTGAATAAAGGTTTTCTTATATCTACTTGTTGATTATGGTGGGTTTCTACTTATTAAGTCATTCATATGAGCTCAAAATGTCCTAATTTCAAAGAAGCATATTCATCATGGATATATTGGCCTACCAATTGAGTATCAGCGCCATATCATGAGAATTCCTAAATTTATTACAGATTTTTGGTGTGTAATTTTTGTATAAAAACATTAGGCTCATCATTGAAGATTTTAGAGACCCTAAATGGGCTCTAAAATGGAGCTTGGATGAGTTGGGGTCTATAGACAAGAAGCTAAGCATTCTCAAAAGTGGTTATAATAGCCAATCAGAACAACTCTTAAAATGTTATGTTCTTCCAAAGTTGGGCAGCCCAAAATTTCCAAAATAAGTTTCAAAGGTGTATTAGGCCAACTCTATATGTAATTCTAGTGTGTGTTAGTCTCAAGGGTTATAGTTTTATGTTCAAAAAATTCTTTGGTGGTGTAAAAATTCTTATTTAATTAATTCTTATACATTGTCTAGAACAACTCTAGGTGATAGTTCACAACTTTGTGTTGTAAGTTATTGTAGGGAAGGCAACCAGGTGGGCTTTCATTTTGTATATTAAAATTTTGTAATTTTTCATTTGTGGTGATAATAAGAAGCCTATATTTTATTCTCACTAATTATTTCTATTTTTATTTTTTTGTATTATATTTTTGTTGCATTAACGGGAACACCCTTCATAACTTTCAAGTAGAATCATTTTATCTAGTCCATTATCATCATTTGTATACAAACATTTTTTAAGCTTTGTAGACTTGAAATTATTTTTGGAATTCATAACTCTTTGAGGGAATTTAGAAGCATAATGACCAAATTCATGTCAATTCTAGCATTTAAATATTTTCTTACCATGTGGGTCTCTTCTCACAAGGAGGGAAATTCCTTCTTCAATCTTATTGTCTTTTTCAAATCTTGATCTACTACTGCTTGTATAATCTATATTAGTTCTTACACTCCTAGATAGGGTAGGTCAAGCACTCAATGCACTAAAGGTAGTCTCTACTCTAGTAAAATCTCCATGTTATTTCAATATTATTTCTAATACTTCTAATCTTCCAAGAACAATATCTCTAGAGAATTTCTCACTACATGGTATCACTTTCTCAATCATCTGCATTATTTTCTTGATTGGGGGTCTCAAAGTTTTCAAGATTTTCCATATGATCTCATATTCTTTAATTCCTTCACAAGCCTTGATTCCTGCAACAATTTATGATATTTTTGTTGGAATTTAAAAGTGGGGAGATTTACTTCTAGGGGGGGTGAATCAGAGGTAACTAACCTTAACCTTTAAAACCTTTTAGCTGAAATCATTTACATGCATTTAATTCATCTAACAAACATGAAAGTAAATAAATGAATAAAAATAGATAAAATAGTATTTTGGTAACCTAGAAACCCTCCAAAATGAGAAGGTAAAATTGGGGTGGGGATGACACCCACAAATTATCACTGCAACAATCTGTAACTATTTAAGGTTACAAAGTTTGACCACTTCCAATGGTTTGCCTCATGAAAGGCCTATCCTATTAAAGATTTTACACTCTATTAAAAGTGACCTAGTTAGAGAATATAAAAACACTCACTTAAGATGTTACCCTATTAAAGGATTTAACACCTTGTTGAAAGGCTTACAACATGGCTATTAGACCAACTTGTTATCATAGCATTTTCATTCCTAATACAATAGCTAGAGAGTATAAGAAAGTATTGACCTAATGACTTGCAATCTTTAATTGCTGATTCCAAATCCTCATTCTGCTCTAATTTTTTTTGATCCTTCCTTGATCTAGTATGCCTATCCTCTAGGTTTTGATACTCTATTCTTGATCAATTGAATTCTGCAATGTTGTTCTAATTTTTCTAAGTCTTTACACCTCTCTATACTTTGTTAGCTTTCTCCCATAAAATCTCACACATACACACACACAATGGGGTTTCATCCTCCTTGGAAAGGTTTCAAAGACTTAGGGTTAGGTATGAATCTATGATCAATATTCATTCTTCTCTTCCCACTCAATTCTTTCACTTTTCCTATTGGTTGCATGCCTTCTACATTTTTCTAATTGGCTACATGTTGATTACATAGGAAATGAAAAATATTCAATCTTATCTTGAAGATCCTTCTAGATTCATCTTAAGCTAGCTTCAAAAATGGCATACATCTGAGTTTTTGATGGCACAAACTCATATGTTGATTCTATGTTACTCGACACTTATTTATTGTTGATGCTTGGCACATATATGAATTCTGTCTCACTCGACTCCTATAGTAATTTTTCTTTGCTTGGTATCTATACTTTTCTCAGGACCTATAGTGACTTGGCATCACTTATCACTTGGCACTTGATACTTGCTCAGCACCTAAAGTTCACTTGGAACCTATTGAATTTTTGGCTTGACACATACTATAGCTCAAAATCTATATTATACTAAGCATCAAATTGAGAATAGGTTAAGTGTGTTGACACTTAATTGTCAAAACCAATCTAAGACCAACAATTTTTCCAATATAACTTCTTACAAATTCATCTTCCATCATTTTGGTTTCTTAAAATAGAAATATCTAATTTTTTAGGCTAATTCTTTTAGCATGTTTATCACCTTCAAAAGTTCACTGTAAAGATTTCACCTGACTTTACTCATTTTTAGGGAGAGTTGGATAAAGTGCTTCTCTAGAAAGCTTTTTACACATGAAAAATTCCCTTTCAACTTCACTACATTCTTTAATCTTGATTTCATCAACTATGGTCTTCTCATTCTTAGTGATGAACCAATATCCCAAACCAATGCATAACATATATGTCTTCATCTTCTCTTTATAGCTAACATAGTTAACTCCATCAAACTTAGGTCTTTATTTTCTTAAATGATCTTCCATTGATCTCCTTAAATTGTCAAGATTTTCCTTCAAGAACATAATGCTTTGATACCAATTGTTATAAAGTAAATTCCACCAAGCTAAGTGAGAGTCGGGGGGTGGGGGTTTTATTAATTCTCAAATATATGATCAATATAAAAAATGGTAAGAAAATAATTATACACAATAATACCAAACATGTTAACTAGAGAAACCCTTGATAAGAGGGAAAACCCCAGTGAGGATTGTACCTGATGGCCTGAATTGTCACCTAACAAAAAATTGAAAAATCTTGTGAAAATTAGGTATAATTTGCATAATTTTCTTAGGGTTTCTAAAAAATATCATCCCTCATCAAAACCCTAGGTCTATACTCGTGTTGTATATTTCATTCAAAATATTCATAAGTTTACATGTAATAGGCATACATGAAGAATCATGTTAATATGTTTATATCCCTAAGTATTTTGGCCCTTAGTTCTCTTCTATTTTTCATGCTCTCCTTTATATCTTAAGGCATAACCTTGCAAAAAACTTCAAGGTGCAACATTTATTCTTTTAAACTACTAACCTTGTTCAAGGGTGTGAAGGTTTGAAATGGTTATCAATGCAGTCTATGCAACTTTGTGAAAGTTAGAGCAAACTGCATGGTTCAAGTTGTCATAAATCATAAAGAGAGAGTTCACATGGTCATAGCTTGTCTTGGCATCAAGATTTCTAATGGTGTGACCATGAAGATGGTTACTACTCTAGTCATGATTCAATAATTTCATGGTGTTGCACAAGGTTTAGTTTTACCTAGATTTTATGGTGCAAAGTTATGACTTCTTTGGTCATGGATTTGCAAGGGTTAAATGGCAATTAATAGTTTATGTTGTGACTAGGCGATCAATGGTTATGGTGTAGTTTTCATGACTCTGTAAGGCTTTAAATGAAATTATATTTTGAGTTCTAAGTGTATGATTTTAAACCTAGCGGTTAAGTTTGTGTCATTCACAATGTCAAGGAGACTAAAGACTAACTTGAGGATTGAGAAATGAAATGGTTAAGCATTCTTGTCACATGATCACAAAGGATTAATGCTAAACATTGATTTGAGTTGTGATGATGCGAAAAGAGTTTGGAACATGGTCACATGATTTAAGTTGATTTAAATATTTTAAGCTACAATGGCATGAGTAGTTAAAATCTTCCCTTGTGGGCCTCTCTTTCTCTTCAATTTCTAGCCTATGATTGTGCATGTTTCAAAGTCATTGATTAGATGAAGATCTATGGTTTGCACTCTCCTAGATTTTAAAGATACTAAAAATTTAACTAAAGTAGAGAAGTGATGATCTACCATGTGGGATGACATGATCAAGATGCCCAATGGTTAGGGTGAATAAATGAAAACCTAACACATGGCATACTCTAGGAAAAGATATCAATGGTCAAAGTTGGTGGGGTCAGATTTCAAAGGGGTGTTGATCGATAAAGAAGATAATTTCTCATCTGATAATTTTCTTCAAGGATACTTAAAAGTCAAAATGTTAAGTTGTGATTTTGTGAAAACTTAATCAAATAGTTAAGGTCTATACATTAACGAATTTTGAGCCAATTAGAACTAAGTTGATGATAAAGTTGCTAGCTTGTGAATTGGTTAGGGTAATCAACTTTCAAATATTTTGCATCTTCATAGGTCAAGTGTGGTGGGTAAGATTTTAGGTTGTGAACTTGCAAGATAATGAAAATTTTAAGGAAATAGTAGGCAAAACATCCCATGTCAAATGTTGTAGTAAAGTGGATTAGCTGCAAGGTTGTAAAATAGTATGTTTTCCCATTGCACATGATCACAAAAGTTAGAAAGATGAAATGAAACTTGGTTGTGAAGCTACTATGTAAAGAATAAAGAGGTAATTTGTAATGTTTCAAATTATTTATAGTAGTTATAGAGAGAGGTAGAAAAGCTATGAAAGGTTAAGGATAGACCATTTTGTAAGGTCGTAGTAGTTAGAAAGAGAAAACAATAAACTACTTCAAAGGTGTGATCATAGTTAGAATGGAGAGTTCACAACATCATGGGTTAGCATGGTCAACAAAGAAAGATAGTTGTGAGATTGTGAAAAGGTGATGAGTCCAACCTATCTAATGATGACACATGGATCTCACTAGGAAATCAATTGAGATTTGACTAAAGTAGTAAAGAATATTGGTTTTATGGCTCAACACTAAACAAGCAAGATAGATGAATGTGAAATATGTCTTTTTGTGACCATGGTTATCCATATACTCTCCAAAGACTTCATATTTTCTTCTTTTTGTCACTTATAAGGTGAAATTATGTGAAATAAATCTGATAGTCTTTAAAGCTTCTCCATCATTTTGATGAGATATTTTTGCAACTTTTTTGTGCCATAATTGATGAAGATCTAATTTTCACTTTTAGGAAGAGAGTAGAGATAAGTTCTTCATCTAGAGGTGGAATTTTTCAAGTAGACAAATGGTAGTATCATATCTAATCTAGAAATTATTTATGTCTATTCATTCTTTTCTTCTCTCTTTTGTAAGGGTTTTAGTTTATGGGTCGAGAATCTCCCTAGGTTCTATGAGACTAGAGTTGGTTCCAACTTTTTGGAAAGATTCTAGAGCTATGATTGCACTATTTCTTTAATATTTCTCTCATGTAATGAACAACAAGTAATGGTAATATATATTTTTCTAGTCTATTTAGTAGTTTTATGGTTCAATTTTATGCATCCTTATGTATTTATTTGAAGGAAATGAATAAAAGTGCAACAACAAGTTTAATATCCAGTCAGAATCATGTCTATGTTATAATTCTTTAGAATAACTGAGAGGGGGGGGGGGGGTGAGTCAGGTATCCAAGGTCCAATGCCACTTTTTCTCCAAATACTTAATAACACATAACTAAAACTATCATGCATGCAATTTGAACATTTAAACAAATCTGAAAAGTAAACATGCATCACACCATAACACTAAGAATTTGATAACCCAGAAACCCTCTAGGAATAAGAAGGTAAAATTGGAGTGGGGATGATACCCACAAAATAACTGCACAATTGATTTCAACCACTTCTAATGGTTTTCCCTTTTAAAGGCTACAACACATTGTTAAATGTGACCTTGTTAGAGGATTTCACCATACTGTTAGGAATGCGCCTAGTTAAAGGACTTTGGAACATTCACTTGGAATGTCACTCTGTTAAAGGATTTACAACATGGCTATTAAACCAACCTAAGTCTATAGAATTTATTTTAACTATTACAATTTGTAGAGAGTAACAATAATGATATTTGATCTTATACAACTTACAACATGTCTTGCAGATTACAGATCACACTTCAATTCAATCCTTTGCTTGACTTTAATCACTACAGCTCTATAATCTTGTCAACTCAAGCTTCATCACCTTGAGTCTTCTTACTCATCATACCAATGCAATCATATCTATGGTCACCTATGAAAGCAGAGTAGTTGTCCTCTCTTCCACCTTAGCATCTTCTTCAGCACTTCATGCTTTCATGCTCGACCATCTCACACTTGCTTCGTGACCTTATGACTCCTTATATAGAAATCTAGAATACCTTTCCCACTTGATTCTCCCTCTCCAACTTTAGGATTTCAATATATTAGGTAAGATACAATGTATCTAATCCATATCTTGCTCTTATCCAGAAACTTTGTCTAGAATCCAATTATATTTGTCAAAAATGTTTTACATAGTGTTCTATGCCACTAGCTCATCATTCTTATCTTCTGTCTAATTCACAAAATTCTAGATAACAACCATGTCGGCTCAGATCTGGTGAATCTTCTATTTTCAAAATAATGCAGCAACTCGGCATTATTGATTTACTAATTCTTGGCACCTGAAGAAATTTTGTGAAACTCAACTCTTGAAATTCACTCGGCACTTATATCTTGCTCGACACTTAAAAACTTACTCGGCCCCTATTTCTTTTCTGCTACTCGGCACCCGATATTGACTCGGCACCTGAAGACTACTCAGCACCTGAAGACCACTCAGCATACACTAAGTTGAACTTTTCTCAGCTTCATCTGAGAATCTATTTGGCACTAACTAGCTTGCTCAGCTCTTGTATCTTTCATATGTCTTGGTGTGTTCATCCTCTATGTCTTAGAGTATGTCATCAATACACAATTTCATCAATGGCTTAGTTATTCCTTATACTTTGTTACAACATCATAACTTCAACCTTTCTCTAGGTACTCTAATTACATGTTTTTTATTGCCACCTCCTTGTCAATCAACCAACTTATAGTATTTGGATCACTAAAGAAATTGTCATTCCTACAAGTAGCGAGTTTGACATCAATGGCAAAAAAATGATTGAAAACATTCTTTACCAGTTCCATTGCTCTTTAATCATTTTCAACAATCTCCCTCTTTGGCATTGATGGCAAGCCAAACTTATCACTAGATCAACTTAGTTACCACCAAAATTATATACATTTTCAACTACATTCTGCTTCCTTCTTGACTACTACATCCTTTACTACTAATTTCATATATCTCCATATCTTTACCTTTCAGTTTCTCATAAATCTCCCTGTTTCATATATATCCCCCTTTATATATATCTCCCTCTTACTTTGTATTGATGATCAGTTTTCTGCATATATCTCCCTCTTTGACATAAATGCCAAAGATATAACATCTTTAACATGCAAAATCTAAGCTTTGCATCTCATGTTTTCTCCCTCTGTCACCATGCTTGTGACTGATTTGGAGTTTTTGCTCCTCCTATCATCCTCTGCATCATTCTTCTAATATTTCAATGATTTTTTCTTGTTGATGCAGGGCAGCTTCTTTGTTTCTTTTAAACTACTTGAGCTAGGGACATTACCCCCAACTTGCCTCTAAGATATTCATAAGCATCCTTGGGCAATGGTTTGGTGAAGATATCTGCAATTTTTTCCTTTGTGTGAATGTACTCCATCTTCACTTGTTTGTCTTCTACCAATTCTCTGACATAGTGATACTTGATATCCATATACTTGGTTTTTGCATGCATTGCTGGATTCTTGGATATGTTTATAGGACTTGTATTATCACAATACAATATCACAGGTTTGGTTAACTCTTCTTTCATTCCTTTCAATAAATGTGTGAGCCATACAATGTTTGTGCAATTGACTATTGCTGCCACATATTTTGATTCTACAATGGACTGAGATGTGCATGTTTTCTTCTTGCTGGTCCAAGTAACTAGTCTTTTACCTAAAAATAATGCTCCTCCACTTTTGATCTTTTTGTCATCAATTTTGCCTCCCCAATCTGCATTTGTGTATGCATTGAGCTCAAACTTTTCATTCTTTTTATAATATAGGCCAAAATCATCAGTTCCTTTGAGATACCTCATTATTATTTTTACTACTATGAGATGATTCTCTTTAGGATTAGCAAAGAATCTAGCCACTATTCCAACTGCTAATGCTATGTCCGGTCTACTATGTACAACATATTGTAGTTTTCCAATCATGGATCTATATATTTTTTGATTAATTTCAGCTGATACATCATTTTTGGATAGCTTATGTCTTGTTGCCATTGGTGTACTGACTAGTTTGGAGTCTTCAAATCCAAACATTTTAAGTATCTCTTTGATTTACTTTGATTGTGTCATAAATATACCATGTTTTAGTTGATGTACTTGCAAACCAACAAAAAATTTGATTTCTCCAAACATAGACATCTCAAACTCATGTTTCATTTTGTCAGCAAAACTTTTGCAAAGAACTTCCTTTCCTCCAAACACTATGTCATCCACAAAGATTTTAGAGACAATAATATCGTTACCTTCTTTTGATTTGATTTACGTGTTGCTATTATCACCAGTTCTTTCAAATCCTATTTGCACTAAATACTTGTGAAGTCTCTCATACCATGCTTTAGGTGCTTGTTTTAGACCATAGAGTGATTTATATAATTTACAAACCATATCCCTGTTGTTCTCATCAACAAATCCCTCTGGTTGTTCAATATAGACTTCCTCTTACAATATACCATTCAGAAAAGTAGACTTTACATCAATCTGATAGACTTTAAAACCTTTATATGCAGCATATGCAAGTAAAGTTCTTACTCCTTCCATTCTCACAATAGGGGCAAATGTTTCCTCATAGTCTAATCCTTTTTCTTTAGCATAACCCTTACATACTAGTTTGCCTTTGTTTCTAGTAATCTCACCATTCTCATCTAGCTTATTTTTGAATACCCACTTGGTGCCAATCACATTCTTGTCAACTGATCTGGGAACCAAACTCCAGGTTTTGTTCTTCTTTATTTGATGAATCTCTTCTTCCATAGCTTTATAGCAGTCACCATCTTGTAATGCATCATACACTGTCTTAGGTTCAAATTTTCTTAACATACATGACTAATTTCTTAGTCTATTCCTTGTCATTGGTCTTGCATCTTTGTCACCAATTATTTGTTCAGCAAGGTGATGCCTCTTCACATATTTGGAAAATCTTGGTTCTGACCTTGTTTCTATGTTTGATCTTTCAGATTCAGGATCACTATACACTTCATTGTTAGGTAGCTCTACATCTCTATTATGTGTACTGAATTCAGAGTTAGAATGAGTATTTCCTTCATTCTACAACTTGGCTTCTGAATGCAGCTCAGCATTCACTGGTTGTGACTTGGTTGAGATTGAAACTTGCTATTGAATCCTAATTTGATTGGTAGTATCCTCGTCAATAGGCATTCCTTCATAAGAATACATAGATGTTTTGTAGTCATCCTTTCTCTTTGGTTTTTCAACTTAGACATCTACATGCTCATCAAAGTTTACATTTGCACTTTCCACAATTTTTTCAATGTTAGTATTTAAACACTTGTATGATTTACTTGTAGTGGAGTAACCAAAGAATATGCCTTCATCACTTTTTTCATCAAAATTTTCATTTCTAGCATCTTTAAGGATAAAGCATTTGCAACCAAATAATTTGAAATGCTTTACATTGGGTGAGTGACCATACCATAATTCAAAAGGTGTTGCATTAGTACCTTTCTTAACTTGTACTTGGTTCAGTGTATGAACAACCACATTTATAGCTTCTCTCCAATATTTTAGAGCAATAATCTTTTCTGTCATTAATGTTCTGGCACAGTCAATCACAGATCTATTTCTTCTCTCAGCAATTCCATTTTGTGGGCGAGTTCTAGGGGCTGATGTTTGTCTCTTGATTCCTTTGTCTTTGCAAAATATCTCAAATTCATTTGATGTGAATTCACCACCTCTGTCTGATCTCAGGCATTTCAAACTCTTTCCTATTTCCTTTTCAACTCTAGCCACATACCACTTAAACAATTGAAAAGCATTAGATTTTTTCTTTAAGAACATAATAGTCATCATCCTGGAATAGTCATCAACAACCAACATTATATATTTATCTCCTTTGTAGCTCTATACTTCTATTGGACAACATAAGTCAGTATGGACTAACTCAAGTACTTCTTTAGATGTGTAGTTTTTACTTTTGAAACTTGACTTGGTCATCTTTCCTAGCTGACATTGTTTGCACATGATATTTTTAGGTTTCTTCAGTTTAGGTAAACATCTAACTTTCTTCATTTTACTTATATTGACTGGATTATCAAAGTTGACATGACATAGCCTTCTATGCCATAACCACACATCATCAAATTTTGCAACAAGACAAGAAGTATTTTCCAGATTAAGATAAAATAGATTACTTCTTGTTTGATCTCCTTTTCCTATCAATCTACCATCAGTATCATAGATTTTTGGAATTTTATTTCCAAATTCTACTTTGTACACTACATTTCCTAACTGTGAGACACTTAGCAAATTTTAGTATAGCCCTTCAACATAGTATGCATTATCACATGAAATTTTCTTTGCAAGCTTTATGGAACCTTTTCCTTTGATTTGACATGGAGCATCATTACCAAATCTAACACTATTTCCATCATACTGAGTAAAGTTAACAAGCCTACTTTTGTCTCCTATCATGTAATGTGAGCATCCATTGTCTATGATCCATCTGTCAGTCTTGTTCATACGTGTAGGCTCTTCTTCATCATATTGGTCCTTCATGGCCACATAAACAACTTCATCATCATTATCATCAAAATTTTCTTCAACAATATAACACTTCTTGCCTTTGTCTTTGTAATCTCTCTTATCATCTTCTCTTCTATTTTTGTACTTTTTGCCTTCCTTGTATTCCTTTTTCTATGTACACCTTGCAGCAATATGTCCTACTTCATTGCAATTGAAACAAATGATAGGTAGCTTACGTTTGAATTTTCCTTTGCCTCTGTGAAATCTTCTAGCTAGTAATGCTTCTAATTGTTCCACATCTTCATCATCAGTGCCACTGTCACTGGATACATATTTCATCTTTCTTCCCTTCTTTGATTTCACCTGTTCAACATCTTTCAGTGATAGCTTGGCCTTGAAAGTAGATTCAACATTCTCAGGTCTTTAGTTGTCAAAGTTAGATAACTCAATTGTAGTGAGTCTACCCACTATACCTTCAAAACTTAGATTGTTTCCTGGCACACATCTTAGCTCTTGTATAGCTAATACTCTAATAGCATAGATAGGGAGAAAGGGTCTTAAAATCTTACTATTAATAGTATCATCATCTAATTTACCACCCAAACATCTTATTGCACTTGCCAATTCCTTTATTCTAGAGGCATACCAAACAACATTCTCACTTTCTTCCATTTTCGTATTATCGAACTTTTCTTTGAGGCTTTCTCTTTTTTCTCTTTGGAAATTTTGATATCCTCCATAAATCTCTAACAGCACTTTCCATATCTTGAATGCAGTGTCACATCCTTTGATATCATCGAATTCAGCATAGTTGAGTGTAGAAGCAATTTGCAGCATTGTATGATTGTGTTCTTGTTTCTTTTTCAAATCTTCTGCAGTAAGAGTACTAGTTGGATCAACATGTTTAGTAACAATTGAATTTTGGGCATAATATCCTATGGATCCAAGATGTGGCTTCATCAAGCTTTGCCATGCCACAAAGTTGTCTTTGTTGAGCTTGGGAACTCCTCTCTTAGGCATTTTGATCTTTTCTGCTTCTAGTCCCTTTAAACTAAGTTAGCAGCAATGCTCTAATACTAATTTTTATAATTCTTTAGAATAACTAAGAAGGTGGGGGGGGGGGGGGGGGGGGTGGGGGTGGGGGGCGTGAATCAATTATCCAAGGTCCAATGCCACTTTTTCTCCAAATCTTTAATAACACATAACTGAAACTATCATTTATGCAATTTGAACATTTAAACAACTATGAAAAGTAAACATGCATCACACCATAACACTAAGAATTTGATAACCTAGAAACCCTCCAGGAATAAGAAAGTAAAACTGGAGTGGGGATGATACCCACAAAATAACTGCGCAATTGATTTCAACCACTTCTGATGGTCTACCCTATTAAAGGCTACAACACATTGTTAAATGTGACCTTGTTGGAGGATTTCACCATACTGTTAGGAATGGACCTAGTTAAAGGACTTTGGAACATTCACTTGGAATGTCACCCTGTTAAAGGATTTACAACATGGCTATTAAACCAACCTAAGTCTATAGGATTTATTTTAATTGTTACAATGGCTAGATTGTAACAATAATGACATTTGATCTGATACAACTTACAACATGTCTTGCAGAATATAGATCACACTTCAGTTCAATCCTTTGCTTGGCTTTAATCACTGTAGCTTTGTAATCTTTTCATTTTAAACTTTGTCACCTCGAGTCTTCTTACTGATCATACCAATGCAATCATATCTCTGGTTACCTATCAAAGTAGAGTATCTATGCTCTCTTCCACCTTAGCATCTTCTTCAGCACTTCATGCTTTCATGCTCTGTAAGCTTTGTGACCTTATGACTCCTTAAATAGAAATTTGGAATACCTTGCTTGCTTGATTCTCCCTTTCTAACTTTAGGGTTTCAATAGATTAGGTAAGTTACAATGTATCTATCCCATATCTTGCTCTTATCTAGAAACTTTGTCTAGATTCTAATTATATTCATCAAAAACATTTTACATAGAGTTTTGTGCCACCAGCTCATCATTCTTATTTTCTATCTAATTCATAGAATTCTAGATAATAACCATGTCAGCTTAGATCTGGCGAATCTTCAATTTTCAAAATAATGCAGCAACTCAGCATTATTGATTTACTGATGCTTGACACCTAAAAAAATTCTATGAAACTTGGCTCTTGAAATTCACTCAGCACTTTAATATCACTTGACACTTATATCTTGCTCGACACTTGAAAACTTACTCGGCACCTATTTATTTTCTGCTAATCAGCACCTGATCTTCACGCTGCACCTGAAGACTGCTTGGCACTTGAAGACCACTCAGCACACACTAAGTTGAACTTTTCTTATCTTTAATTGAGAATCTGTTTGGCACTAACTAGCTTGCTCAGCTCTTGTATCTCTGATATGTCTTGGTGTCTCCATCCTTGGTGTCTTAGAGTATGTCATTAATACACTATTTCATCAATGGCTTAGTTGTTCCTTATACTTCATTACAACATCATAACTTCAACCTTTCTCTAGGTACTTTAGTTACATATTTTTTATTGCCACCTCCTTGTCAATCAACCAACTTATAGAATTTGGATCACTAAAAAAATTGTGATTCCTGCAAGTAGCAAGTTTGAAATCAATGAAAAAACAATGACTGAAAACATTCTTTACCAGTTCCATTACTCTTCAATCATTTTCAACAGTCTATAGTTCATGATGTTTGTGATCTTCTACTATATATACATACATGGTGCATATTTTCCATTTTCAATATGTTTATATGTTTTTCTTGTGGTTCAAGGAGTCATGGAAATTCTTTTTTATTCATCATAGGGTTGCAGATTTTATGAATGGATATGTTGAGTATAAGATTCAAAAATGATGGACATGTCTGATTCACAAGGTGACTGAATAGATTAGGAAATCTTGATACATAAATGTCTTAATGATTTCCAAGGATGTATGTTAGTGATTTATGGAATTTTTCAATAGATAAGGCACTAATTAGCTGTAGGATCAAAGTTTTGTGTTGTCCATATCTTTCTTCTATTGAAATCAATATTATAATCAAAATCCTTTTCCCTTTTGTTGAAGAGCTGAAAAGTGCTACCTTGACTTAGCTTATAGTTCATATGTGATGAATCCCACTATTTCATGTCTATTTTATTTTCCTAAGCATATATGATTAAGGGTATTATCTAATTTGTTATATTCAAGTGTATGCATTAACATTGGTACCTTATGAATGAATCTGAGGTACACCCACCTAGGTTTTGTAGAGCTTGAAGTAGAAGAAGAATAAAAGCTTATAGTAGGACCTAGCATTTGAGTAAGTATATTGAATATGGGAATTACCTAGTTCTAGATGTATTCTAGTCATATCACTAGGTTTTTAGAACATGATGTTTTAAAACACCAAAAAGATGGTGACTCTATTGGGGAGGTCTTAAATCTAAAAGGGGATTCAATATATCTCCAATGAAAATTTAATATTTAAATCCTACATTCGAGTAATGTTTTGTCTAGGATAAAAATAGATTTGAAGTTTGAATGAACTCACATTGTTACTAGTGTTTCCATCATCAATTAGTTTACCTAAGACTTTTTTTCAAAGTGTTGTATTTTTCGGAGTCAAGAATGAGAAATAGCGTTTGTTCTTTTTTTCAAGATTCTAAATCGCCAAGAGTAGTTTGATGATTTTCATTTTTCCTCTAATTTAAAGTCTAGTCTAGATTTGTCAAGTGAAAAATTATGTTTTATTTCTCACAAGTATGTGTGTGCCAACTCTATATCTCTATACTATTGAAAATAGATTAATATGAGTATGAAAATGTGTTTTGATCATTATTTTGTCACTAATATCAAACTTGCTACTTTCTCATAAGACAAATTGCTTAGATGATTTGAGTACTATAATTTTTTTGAATAATGAAGAGGATTTGATCAAATTTGGAAACAATAGAACCTATAGGAAAGGTTGAGTTATGATATGGAAAATGAGTACAAGGATTAGTTAAGATTATGATATTATAGTGGATTGATAATCTATGTAAGGTTGAAAGTAATGTATACACTGATTAAGTTGAGAAGAACAAGTTAAATGAAATATATCTACCAAGCTTAACAATCTACATAGTAGGTGTCTCAAACTTTAGTGTAAGTCAAGGAGAAAATTAGTTGGATGTGAGAAAAGTAAAATTTTAGGGTATGTTAAGTGATAGAATGTAAATCAACTAAAGTTTAGTTGATGTTGAGCATCAGTTAACTTTAGTTTATGCCAAGTGTTTTGATAATGGATGTCAAGCAAGGTAGTATGTGTCAAGCATTAGAAGCAAGTTAATACCAAGTGTCAGTATCATGAGAAAGATCATGAATTTGAGCCAACAAATTTGATTTCTTGGATTGTGTGAACCTTGTGCAAGGTAAGCTTGATGAACTGGTGGCACAAAATTCAAGGTGAACAATTTAGAGGTGAATTCAAAGGGGAACAAAAGAGAAGTTTTTATAAGATAATAAAATGAAAAGATGAGTAGATTCACTATTCAAATCCTATCCAATCCAACCTAAACCTAAACCATGATCCATGTGCAAGCACTCTAAAATTACAAGTCAAAACCACAATCTTCCACCTTAAAACCAAGAGATCTAGGACACCAAAAAGAAAAAATCTACCACCAAATCAAGATCAAGTCAATTTTACTTCTCCAACCCAAGTCCTAGTGCAAACTACCTCAGCTTTGGTGATCTAACTACACACTCAGGAATAATTGTGCTCTGATACCACTTGATGTAGTGTAAGGCTAAAGTATCCCTAAAGGAGATGTCCTAGCCCCCAAAAATATAACCACATAGTAGAAACACAACAAAAAGAAGCAATAACACAAAATATGATACCAAAATCACAATAAAATATAACTAATTATATGAATTGTGTAAAGCTATAAGGCCTTCCCAATTATAGCCAAATACAAAGCAAGTAATAATTCTACAAGATCCCTCAAGATCCAATCCAAATAGTAATCCTAGCTAGTCTAGATCTGTAACATAACAACAATCTGGAAGAGACCACAAAGGAAATATAAACTTGTTCTCACAAGCCCACCAAGAAACCTCCTTGTTTTCTAGCTCAGCCCTAGCTCTTCTCTAATATCCAAGATCCAAGTGTAAACTACCTCACATTTGGTGCTCTATCCATAGACTTAGGAAAACTCACTCTTCAATTGATCCCACATTCACTCCTCCTCTCCTCTAAATGACTAAAAGACTCCACAAGACCCCTAATTATACGACTCTAAATCACAAGTCATATCAAAACAAAAATTAAATACAAATACATAAATTAAATGCCACAAGTCAGCATGCAACAATAATTAAATGTCTAAAAATTGATATATGATTAAAATTATGATATCTCCTAGCTCTGATTGAATTTATACTCATGATTTGAACCATAGGTAGAAATCTAGGTCCTCTATAACCCCTTAAATTCATAAGGGCTGATATCCCAAGGAAAAGTGTGCACCCATCCTAAAAGTCACACACAACATACTATTGCACAGAATGGCCAGAAATTGATACTCCAAGAGAATTACCATATCTCCCAACCTATAATGAATTAGAACTTGTGATCTTGATACAAGGAATTAATCTAGGACACATTCAATCCTTTAAGGGTGAAACCTCTCATTATTTAATAATAATTAGTTCTACACTCTATAATAGGCACCCAAAAACTAGAAAACACAGTTCTAGTAGCAAGGTACAAACAACTCAAACTTCAACTCAATCTAGCCAATCTCTATGAAATCATGAGAAAATGTTACCCAATGTGTCTCCAACACATCACTAACCATGAAAATCCTAGCTCTACAAAAATCCAAGCTTGATGCTCCTACATCAAACTTCCCAAATAAATAGAAAAGTATGTCCCATACTTTGATGCCCAAAGAAAGATCTGCAACCAACTTCATATTTACCAAAGACTTCCACTTCATCAAAGTCAATAGAAAAAAATTTAAAATCCACCATCTATGTTTCATCCACTAAAACATTAGAATGAAATATATATCAACAACCTAATTAGCATGCTCACACTCAAGAACAAACTGAACATAATGCTTCACTAGTAAACCCTCATTCACATCAGTATTAACAAACTCCATATCAGTAGCAATATGTAACTCCTTAGCAACATATTCTAAACCCTCAACACCAACCATCTCATTGCTCACAAAAAGATTCTTTTCAATACATAACTCACCACCAATAGTGACTAGATCATCCATGACCAAGTGCTCTATAATTTCTATGTCAGATTCAACCAATTGATCATGAAAACCAATGTCTATCCTAACATCAACAAGGTTAGGAATATCTCCATAAACCTCTACAAGTTCTATATTAGACTTCAAAAAGTGATCAACAAAACCAACCTCTTCCACCTTGACCTTACTATACCATTTTCTCTGGCAAACAAGTCTCTTAACTAACCAAAAAATTCTCTTCTAGATCGGTAGATTCCAACTCCACAAACATCGACGAAATACCTTCCTCATCCTATCCTTATATCAATTAGCTAAACTAGTTTCAAACTGAGAAACCACCTTCTTATTTTGGTCAACTAAACTAGCTTCAAACTTACTAGACATCTTACGAAAATTCCTCTCCAGCACATCATGGATATTTGCAATCATCTCAAGGTGCTATCCTCTTGGAGCCATCTCCCAAGATCTTCATAAACCCTCTACAACAAACCCTTACCATGCTCCTTAAAACAACCTAAAATTGTTTGCAAGTCAAATCAAAACCTACCACCTCACATGAACAATTAGAAACCAAATCACAAGTCTAGGACCATGGATATGCAATCAACAACTCTCTACAATCATGCTTCAACAAGATCAAACTTCCATCTTTACATTCATCAATCCATCTGTAAGCCCTTTATGATTGCAAATCAGAACCATGATCTACCACTTTACAACTAAAAGATCTAGGACTCTAGAAAGAACAATCCATCACAAGATCAAGATTAAATCAGATCTACTTCTCCAACCCAAGTCCTAATGCAAACTACCTCAACTTCAGTGATTTTTCTACACTCATAGGAACAATTGTGCTCTGATACCACATGACGTAGTGCAAGAATGGAGTATCCCAAAGGAGATTTCATAGTCCCTAGCAATATAACCACATAGTTGAAACACAATAGTAAGAAGAAATAACACAAGATCTTATACCAAACCCACAATAATATATTCATAAAATATAACTAATTACATGCAATGTGCCAAGCTGTAAGGCCTTCCTAGTTATGGCCAATTACAAACCAAGTAATAGTTCTACAAGATCCCTTAAGATCCAATTCAAACCCTAATCCTAGCTAGTCTAGATATGTAACATAACAACAATTTGGAAGAAACCACCAAGGATATCTATACTTGTGCTCACAAGCCCACCACACAACCTCCTTATTTTCTAGCCACAGCCCTAGCTCTTCTCCAAGATCTAAGATCCAATTTTAATACCTCACATTTAGTGCTCTATCCACACACTCACAACTCTATCACAATCTTGCTATAAACTACCTCACATTTTGGTCTTTGTCTACAGACTCAGGAAAAATTGCTCTTCAACTGCTCCCACTTTCACTCCTCCTTCAAATGAATGAATGACTAATAGACTCCAAAAGGCCCCTAATTATACTAATCTAAGCCACAATTCATCCTAGAACATAAATTAAATACAAATACATAAATTAAATTCCACAAGCTAGCCTACAACAATAATTAAATGTCTAGAAATAGATATCTAAGTAAAATCATGATATCTCCTAGATCCTATTGAATTAGAAGTAATTTTTCAAATTTTAGGTAGAAATCTAGGTCCTCTACAACCACTTAAATTAAAAAATACTTATTCCAAAGGAAAAGTGTGCATCCATCCTGAAACTCACATACAACAGACTATCACATGAAACTGCTAGAAATTGATACTCTACGAGAATTGCCATATCTCCCAACTTATAATGAATTAGAACTTTTGATATTGTAAAAAGGAACTAATATAGGCTCTCTTCAATCCTTTAATTTTTAAGAATCTCATTCATTAAGGATAATTAGTTATACACTTTGTAATAGGCATCTAGAAAATAGAAAACACAATTCTAGCACCAAGGTACAAACATCTCAAACTTCAACTCAATCCATCCAATCTCTATGCAATCATGAGGAAAGGTTCCCCAATGTGTCTCCAACACATCACTAACCATGTAAATAATAGCTCCACCAAAATTCATGCTCAATACTCCTACATTAGTCTAGTTTTTAGGCTCAATACTTTTGAGCTATCTAATTTTGATAATTTCAAACTTAACAATGAATCTTCTTGCAAAGCCAACCTTTCATTGAAGGAAACTAATGAGAAGAAAAAGAGAAATGTAAAATATGTGTTCAATGATAGTGATATAGATGATGAGGATGTAGAACAACTTGAAGCACTACTAGAAAAGAGATTTTATAGAGGAAAGTGAAAATTCAAATGTAAATTACCTATCACATGTTTTAATTGCAATGAGGTTGATCATATTGTTGCTAGATGTCTACGGAAGAAGAATTATAGAGGTGGAGACAAGTACAAATTTAGAAGATATGAAGAGAAAAAATATTAAAAAGAGAAAGACAAGACAACTTTCTATATTTCCAAATGAAGAAACAAAATACAGATCTAGCGATCATGACAGTGAAGTGGTTTACATTGCAATGAATGATGGATCTAATGAGGATGACATGATGGATCATTGATAGTGGGTGTGCACATCACATGACTAGAGATAAAGGTAAGTTCATTACCTTGAATTATTATGATGGAAATAGTGTAAGGCCTGGTAATGATGCACCCTATCTAATAAAAAAAATGTTCTATCAAACTCATACAAAAAATATTATGTGACAAAGCTTATTATGTTGAAGGAATTAACTATAATTTGTTGAGAGTGTCACAACTATTAATAATTTAGGTTGTAAGGTTGAGTTTGAGAACAAGATTGCTAAGATATATGATAATGATGGAAAACTAATTGGAAGAGTTGATAAAACTAGAGATAATCTATTCTACCTTGATATAGAGAATGCTACTTATTTAGTGGTGGAATTGGATAATTTGTGGCTATGGCACAAGAGGTTATGTCATGTTGATTTTGATAACTTGGTTAGTATCAGTAACATAAGAAGAGTTAGAGGTTTACCTAAGTTGAAGAAACCTGACAACATAATTTGTAAACAATATCAATTAGGCAAAATGACAAAGTCAAGTTTTGAGAGAAACTTGTAACTTTAAAGGAAAATTGGAGATTTTTCATAATGACTTGTATGGACTAGTTGATGTGAAAAGCTAAAAAGGAGATAAGTACATTATTCTATTTTTTGATGATTATTCTAGAATGATGAAAATTATGTTTTTGAAATAGAAATATTATGCTTTCCAAATGCTTAAGTGGTACTTAGAAAGAGTTGAGAAGGAAGCAAGTAAAAATCTAAAATGTTTGAGATTTGGTAGAGAAAAGAATTTACACCAAATGAGTTTGTGATGTTTTTTAATGACATAGGAATCAAAAGACAGACATCTACTCCTAGGACCCCTCCACAAAATGCAATTGCTAAAAGGAAAACAGATTTGTAATGGACTATGCTAGGACATTCATGATGGAGAATAATGTTTCTTTGAAATATTGGAGAGAATTTGTAAGTATAGCTATATATACCTTGAACTATGTGAAATTCAAGAAAGGTATTGATTCAAGGGTAAGTACACCACATTATGGTGCCAAAAACATGACACACTTTTTTTTTTATTATAAAAGTATGTATGCACTATAGTATGCACACAGTTTGGTTTGGGCTCCACAAGCCTAAGGATTGTGGAGCCCAAGCCAAAATATGTGCGCATTATAGTGCATGTGCACTATAACACATGCATGCTCTATAAAATAACAAGTTTTAATATATTGGTTGAAAACCCACAACCCATTTCATTTGTTTTTATTGTTACATTCTTTCTCCTTAACAGTGTGCACACTAGTTGTAAAACTTGAAGAATTTTCTCACTCACCTCATCAAGATGCCTCCTTGTTGCTAGAGATCAAGATTGGGATCATGTAGTATGATTTTTAATCTTGTTTTTGCATATATATATATATATATATATATATATATTGTATTGTTTTTTATGTTTTTAAATTGTTTTATAGGTTTTTAGTTTTTCTCTAAATTTGTTTATTTATTTAGAATACAATTTGTTTCTTATCAAGAAATGTGAATAGTCAACCACCAAATCCCTAGCTTGATCAGTAAAATCAAAATGTAAACCCTCCACAAGATGAAAATCAAAACCCTCAACAAGAAGAGCAAGAAATTTTCTAACCTCCACTAGTTGAAAGACCTTCTCCTGGCACCTAAGAAAACATAATGAATGAAATAGAAAGAGGGAAAATGAATTAGAAGCAATCATTGGTAGGTTGAAATCTTTTGGAAAAACCAATCCTATGAGAGCACAATTGGAACCCTCCCTTGAGTCCATTATGACCCATATAGCTTCTAATAGTGGTCAGTTAGATATTTGGCATATTAAGAGGGAAGAACAAATAATATATTATGCAAACAAATTATCCTATAAAGATGTAAGAAAAAAGGAGATAGAAAAAAGTAACATTTGTGCATTATTTTAAAAACCTAGAGAACAAGACACTATTAAACATAAAACTAAAATATTCCCCATCCATTAGTGCATACATGATGATATTAGAAATATATTTTGAGATAGATGGAGAAATTAATACATATTCGACATACATTTGATGTATATATGATATTTTATGATGTATGACATATATTTTATGCATGACATTATTGGTTATCATAATATATATCTTGTTTTTCTTCTTTTTATTTTAAGAAAATTTCATGTATTTCATTTTAATGTAATTTGCATCCAAAATGATGTAGAATGCTCACACCAAAAGCTAGTGGATTCCTAACAAAAACACTTTTAAGGAAAACTACTATTCCCAGCTTCCTAAGTGTCTTCAAAGACTCTTTTTAACTTGGTTAAAATGCTAAAAAAACTTCTAGAAAACTTCACAAAACTACTTGATCACTTTCCCTATTCAAGACTTGGGAAGCAATAAGGCAAAAATGAACAAATTTGAGAAATGGATCATAATCAACTTGTTGCTTCAAACTAACACCTTAGACAGTTCAAGGAACACCTAATAACTATCTCACAAACTTCATTCTATAATCTATTGCATCCTTCCAAGAAATTATTCAACGTCCCATGAGTGATAAAAATCTTCCAACATCCTATGACTCTATTTTCTTTGCAACAACATTTAATTTGTTGATTTTTTGCCAACTCTTCACAAAGGGAAGTGATTATGTTTCAAACCCATGAAATGGGTATGAAGACAACCAAGAAGATCCTTAACAACTTCCAATAACTTCATTCAGTGATAACATGCAGTTAAAGTGTGTTTCATTTTGACAAAGTATGAGTTTTTTTTTCTAAACAAGTAATAATATTTGACAATAACTCAATGATCCTATATACAAGTTTAACGTCAGCAGTGATTCCTTACCATATAAAAAGAACTTAATAATCACCCAATACATTATGCCTCCTCTTGTATATGAGCAATGTTAGTATGCTAATAGAAACTAAATTTAAATAAAGCTTCTACAAACTAAACAAAATTCATAAACTTCAAGATAAACTAAGATGAGCTCTCAATTGAGAATATGAGCCATTAATGGGCTTTGTCAATGAGAAGCTCTCTTGTTGAGTGGCTTTGTCTAAATAGATAGGATGTATGCTCAAGCTTATGCGTCAAAAAGGGCTTCAAACGGAGTTGGAATTTGGGTGTGAGTGTATGGTTTTGATGTAAAATGGCTTCTTAAAATGGCATTATGACTTTACTTCATGGATTGTGTTCTTTTGCAAAGGGGAAGGATCCAATTTATAGGCAAGAGGCTTGAGGGATTGAGGGCTAAGATACAAAGATGGGGAAAAGCTCATGGAGGGCTCAGATTGCATGATAGGAGAGCACGTGGATTGTGCTTCCTTATAGCCAATCAGGGAGTGACACATGTCATAGGGTGAGAGAATGGAGGAAAGGGGAAGGATGAGTCAACAAAGGAGGCTCAAGGGATAAAATCTTCATAAAGACCCTCATAATGGCTTGTAAGAGCAATGAAAGGGCTTGGAAGAGTCATTTATGACCTAGTGGGCTTCATAAAATTTTATAGTTGGGATATTCTGAGGGAGATGAGAGGAATTTCAACTTGGGCTTGATTAGGAAGGTTTTAAGCTTGCTTAGGATTGTGCAAATGATTAGAGGATGGATTAGGATGTTTTAGGACTAGCGTAGGGATAGGAAAGTGGATGGCATTTAATGAGGGTGGGTGAAGGAGGAGATATTTGTTAACTTTGGCTTGGGTTAGTAAGTCTTAACCCATGTTTAGGGAATGTGACAAGGTTAGGAGGGGATTAGGATTAGGTTTAAAGACATTTTCTAAAAGAGTCTAGACTTTGGATGAGGATAAAAACGTTCTAGAATAGTCTAGAACTTCCTAGGATGAGGATGAAGACTTTCTAGAAGAGTCTAGAACTTCTTAGGATGAGGATAAATTAGATTTTTAGGAAACAAATAAAGTTTTATTTATTTGAAGGGTTTGGGTTGAGGAGATATTTATTAAAACTTTTTTAATAAACATGAGGATTAATATTTAATCTTAATTAAATATTTTGAGTTGGGATTAGGGGTAGGAAATGATGGGATTAGCCTTTAATCAAAATTAAAGAAGGATTAGAAGATTTTGGAAGAGGTTAGTGGTCTTAAGGAAATTGGCAAAGTTTTGGGCAAAAAATAAATTGTTAATTTATTTTGGGTTTTTTGGTCAATTAATTAATTAATTAATTAATTAATAAGGAAATAATGTTTAAATAAGATTTAAACATTTTTGGGAGGTATTCCGTAATTAAATATTTTTAATTAAGATAAAGAGATTTAATGACTTAAAAATAAATAAATTAATTAATTAATAAAAGATGATGTCATCAGGAATTTTTTCAAAAAATAAAAATACTTTATTTTCTAAAGGATTTAGGTGTCTACATTTTTCCCCTCTTTGATGTGATGCTGCAAGTGGCATGGCATCAAAGATAAGAAAATAAGATGCCCAAGGCTAGAGTAGAAGAGGAGAGAATGGATTGTGAGATGCCCCCTCAAAAAGGTGGCGAGGAGAGAAAGTGAGGCTCAACGGCTTCTTGAAAAGTACAAGAATTTGAGATGAGCAAAGAGACTCAGATTGGCTTAAGAGAAGAGGTTTAGTTAGCTCAAACTCTCACTATGGGAGAATGATAAAGGGAGAATCAGAGGGACAAGAGGAAGCAAGCTTAAGATCTCAAGGATTGCAGAGGATGAAGGAGCGGAGCACTATAAAAAGGAATCTAGGATAGGGAGATGGATGATGGGATGATAAAGCTAATGCAACAAGATTTCAAAGAGTCGAATTGGTAGAAGATGGGTTTTGGAGATCCCTAGGACTAGGATTGTGGAGCTCAAAAGATGAGGCTTGGTGGATTGATTGGATTGGTGGATCCCTAAGACTAGGATTGTGGATCCCTAAAGCTAAAAGTGCAGATTGATTCAAAGAGATACTGATGCATAAGCTGGGGTAGGAGAGACAGATGCTACATATGGATGGGGGATAATGGAGATAAAGGGAAACCATTGAAGCTTTTTTTAGGAGGGGGATACTTCAAAGAGAAGTACCACCATGTAGTTGAGCACTAGATTTGCTATAGGACTATTGGTTAATTGCCAAGGTTACCAACAACATCAAGGCCTTTTCACCAACTATCTAGAGGACTGATGGATTGACTCAAAATAAACACGCAAGGATTGCCCCAACATCACACATGAATCCTAGAGGAAGTAGTATGGAAATGACACTGGGTAACCTGCAAGAAGAAAAGAAAAACAAACAAAAGACTTGATCAAGACCTCATGCTCATATTGCCCCATTCGTAGTATACCACGATATGGAAGATCGTGGCAACCTTGAGGAGGGAACAAGGAGATTTCTTGGAAAAGATACTTCAAGACCCAAAAGGGAAGATTCCAAATCAAAAGAAAAAAAAAATCCAAAAGAGAACTATTTGCCAACGAGATGGGTAGGATGAGGTACTAACAAACCAAGATCAAACATGTGAAAAGCTATATCCTACAAGGATCTATCGGAGAGCACCTATGCTGATAGATTTTGGATGAGTGATGCATCTAGCAAGTTGAACTAAGAAGGATAACACTTTGGTGATAGGAGATCTAGCTAAAGGATGCATTGGAATAGCTAACCAAGGGTTGTGCAATGTGTGCAAGATGTTGAACAAGGAGGAACTGACACAAAAGCTAGATAGATACAATGGTACTAAGCTAAAGAGGATGTACAAGCTGACGGATCAAGATATGTTACAAATGTACAAGGTTGTTCATGTTTTCATTTTTGTGAGATGGAAATGTTTTTGAATGGTGGGATTTCTACAATAGTTGATAGGCGAATAGGTAGATGGTTTGCGAAAAGCTTAAGAAAAATAGGATTATTTGTGTGCATGTGATGGGGTACAAGCTAGGATACAAGATTTGGCATATAATACAAGTTGGAATATGGTACAAGCTTTGGACAAGATTTGGATATACAAGCTATGATACAAGGGATGATACAAGATTTACAAGTTGGGGTACAAGATTTACAAGCTGTACATGAGGTATTTACAAGCTTCATTAGATGTTGGATATTTGGTTGGAACACCAAGGGAACAACTAGGTGTTTTATGGTATGGTGAGAGAATGGATGAGGGATAGGATAGTTATAGATAATGGATTAGTCTTAGTACACAAGGTGCCTAACTTACCAGGTTTTTACCAAGGTACCTATCTAAGGCGCTTGAATTGCCAAGTTTTCACCATTGGACGCTTATTTCTCTTTACTATTTTTTTTTTTTTTTTGTATTTTCAAAAGCTAGGTATACCAAGGATCTTCAAGCATAGAAATTCTTGAGATGAATGATGTTAGTAGGATCATTCAAGAGTTCTCCATTTGGTGTAGATAGATAATAGGCTCCGGAGCTAAAGGAGGCAGTGACAACATAAGGACCAAGCCATGTAGGTTCAAACTTACCTTTCTTTTCTCGATCTGCTTGGACTTTCATGTTTTCTTTAATGACCATGTCACCCAGTTGAAAGTTTCATGGAAGTACCTTCTTGTTGAAATTTCTTTTGACATGATTTTGGTAGACTGTGAGATGATCATAGGCTTGTTGTCACTTCTCATCTAAGAGATCTAGCTGGGTGAGTCTAGCTACTTTGTATTCTTCATCTGATATTTGCCCTTGCAAAGATATGCACAAGGAGGGAAGTTCAACCTCTATAGGTAGTACCACTTCACCACCATAGACTAGGGAGTATGGAGTTATGCCTGTGGATGTATGAAAGGAAGTTTGATAAGCCCATAGGGCAAGATTAATCTGTAGGTACCAATCGCAGCCAGAATCATTGACAACTTTCTTTAGGATTTTGAGAAGGGTTTTATTAGTTGCCTCTGCCTGGCCATTACCTTGTGGGAAATATGGGCTACAAAAGTGGTGATGGATATAGAGGGAATTACACAATTCTTCCATGTTGAGATTTTCAAAGTTACCTCCGTGGTCGGTGAAAATGGTGGATGGGATGCCGAAGCGGCAAACAATGTGGTACAAGATGAACTTGGAGACCTAAAATCCTATAGCTGAGACTAGGGGGACTACTTCCACCCACTTAGTGAAATAGTCTGTAGCTATTATTATCAATTTATGTCCATTAGATGAGAGAGGTGTGATAGTTCCAACTAGATCAAGGCCCCAACAAGCGAATGGCCAAGGTTGTGCAATAGGCTGTAGATCCTATGCTTGAGCATGCACAAGATTTGCATGTTTTTGACATGGGAGACACTTTCTACCAAAGTCATAGGAGTCTTCTTCAATGGTAGGCCAATAGTAGCCTACTCTAAGGATTTGTCACACGAGGACAATACCACTCATGTGGGCACTGCAAAGTCCAGAGTGTACTTCTTTTAATGCCATCGCGGCCTCATTTTCATCTAAGCATTGAGAGTATCATGATAACCTCGACAATATAGGGTATTGGCTATGATAACATTGCGGGATAATTTTTGGATGAGATTTTGGCATTGGGTATGTGTGAGGTGAGGGGAGATGATACCATCTTTAAGGTAAGCATGAATCTCATGGTACCAATGGGATTGGGGACCAACCAAGATACAAACATGGTTTGAGTCATCATTCACATAGGCAGGTGTGAGGAGCTGCTTGACTAAAAACTCATACTGTGTAACCGCTTGGGGAATTTTCAAGAGTGAGCTGATAGTAGCCATAGCGTCTGCTGCTTTGTTTTGCATTCGAGGCACTTGTGTAAACTGAAGCTTTGTAAAATGTTGGGTTAGCTGATCAAATAGCTCTTTGTAGGGTAATAGCTTTTCATCTTTGGTTTGATATTGATTTAGGGCTTTCTTGATGATGAGCTGAGAATCACCAAAGATTTGTAACTCAGTGATGTTCCATTCTGTAGCTATCTTTAATCCTGCTATAAGAGCCTCATATTCAGCTCTATTGTTGGTGCTAGGGAATTGTAGCTTGAAGGCTTTTGGAATGTAATCTCCTTGCTGTGTGACCAACAATATTCCTACCCCTGATCCATGAGATGTATATGACCCATCAAAATAAAGTTTCCATGGGGGTTGTTCTTTAATTAGACAGATATGCTCATCTAAAAATTGTGTGATCAAAGGATATGTATCTACTAGAGGTGTATCAACTAGGTGATCTGCTATAGCTTTCCATTTGATTGCCTTTCTATCCACATACTAGATGTCAAATTCGCTAAAGAGCATAACCCATTTGGCCAAATAGCCTGTAAGTGCTGTTCTGGAGAGCATATACGTGAAAGGGTTGATGTTGGAGACTAGTTGGATGGTATGACTTAGCATGTAGTGGTGAAGCTTTTGAGTTGAGAAAAAAACTGTCAAACAAGATTTTTCCATTGGAATATAATTGAGTTCATAACCAACTAGTGTTCTACTGATGTAGTAGATGGGTCTTTCTTTGTCGTAGTCATCGAGTTGTGCTAGAAGTGCCCCTAGAGTAGTAGGCGTTACTGATATGTACAAGATCAAGGGATGACCAAGAACTGGTGGAACCAAGATAGGGGGATTGATGAGATACTTCTTGAGATGATCAAAGTTGCATTGACATAAAGGATCCCACTTGAAGTTTTCATCCTTTTTCAGTAAATGTGCAAATGGCGTACACTTATCTGCAAGCTGGGAGATGAAGCGTCAAATGGATTGAAGCTTTCCCTGAAGAGTGTGAAGCTGTCACAGTGTCTGGGGAGGTGGCACGTCTAAGATAGCCTTTACCTTCTTGGGGTTGATCTCTATATCTTGTTTAGAAACTATAAAGCCTAGAAGCTTGACAGATGTGACCCCAAAGATACATTTCTTGGGATTCAGCATGAGATGATATTTGACTAACCTATCAAAGACTTTCTCCAGGTTAGCAAGATGATCCATGAAGGTGTGAGATTTAACCAAGATATCATCCACATAATCTTCCAAAATGCTATGGATAAGATCATGGAAAATGGCTATCATAGCTCTTTGATAGGTAGCCCCAGCATTCTTTAATCCAAAAGGCATCATGTTGTAGCAACAAGTTCGCCAAGGGGTAGTGAATGTTGTCTTATGTTGATCCTCTTCTGCAATATTAATTTGATTTATATCCAAAAAATCCATCCATGAGGGATAGAGTTTCATGAGTAGCTGTAAGGTCTACAATCATATCTATGTTGGGTAAGGGAAAATCATCTTTTGGACAAGCTTTGTTAAGATCTCTGAAATTAGTGCAGATTCTAATGTCACCAAAAGGCTTAGTGATGGGGACCATGTTGGAGATCCACTCTGAGTAGTCAATAGGTTGAATAACCTTAGCAACTAACATTCTTTCTAATTTAGCTTTGACCAGTAATGCCACCTTGGGGTGCATTTTTCTAAGCTTTTGTCTGACAAGCTTGATCTTTAGATCAACTGCAAGATGATGAACTACAAGCTTTGGATCAAGTCCTAGGATGTCTAGATATGACCATGCAAATCGACCAATTTTCTCTCTTAAGACATCAAAAAGGAGGTTAGCTTGGTCTTGTGATAGGCATGTAACAATGTGAACAAGTCTAGGGATCTCTAAAGAATCGATGTTGACTTCTCTAGTATCTTCAATTAGAATAAAAGACACCTCTGGTCGATTATCTTGAGGAGGCAATGCTAAATCCTCATGTTCTCCTTGTGACTCTAGATTTTTTTACTGAAGGGTTCTCTCCACCACCTTAGCTAGTCCCAGATTCACCTTAGTTCCATTTTTGGGTGTATCAGAACTAGGTTGTGGATTTTCTCCAAAATACCCCTTGGGATCTAGCTTATAGATATAGGTAGAATCTGGCTTTGTTTGCTTGTGAGGAGTTTCAGCTCCCATGAATCTCAGAAGTTATTCTTCTGATGTGAACTCATCAATGTGTACGATGCTCGGTTGGTCCTAATCTATGAGCTGTGGATGGGCGAGTGGTAGGTCAATAAAATAGATGGATAGTTCTTGGAGAACAAAGTCTCTGAGGAAGATTTGGTCTAGGATATCGTCGTAGGTTCTCTTTTCAACTTCCTCAGGAATGTCTTCAATTTTGACAAGGTCACAGTAAATGTTTGAAAAAGTGTGACCATTCTCATTGGTGCCCCCAATTGTGGGTATGCCAAAGCCAAGACCTAACTTCGATTCCCACTTGTGTGCTTTGGTGGGGCACTACATGCCTCTTTCCTCTGGTCTTAGACCACCACCTTGATAGTTCCATTTGTCAGTGATGAGCTTATGTTCTTGGGGATACTTCTAGCTGAAGTGATCAAGGTGTGCTTGATTTCTTGGAGGTGCATCCTTATGTAACAAATTGTTGACATCTAGAGTGAGCTCCTCATGAAGAGGGACTTTCGAGGATATAAAGGTTGTTGGGCCAAACTGTTTGTATTGAGGAGGTGGAATCTCCTTAGCTTTGTGATATGTTGATCGTCCATGGGCATGTGGATCAAGTGGGAGTGCCCCAAAAAAAATACATTTGATAGACTATACTCTCCATAGCCTTTTTTATTGATCTTTATGGTAGATAGGGTGAAGGTGAGGATGGTTTTTGGGTAATTACAAGTGTGGGATGAGCTGGCAATGGCTATGCCGATATCAATTCCAAGGCAATGGTTTGTATATGAATCTTCAACCGCATTGCAGTAAGTAAAGGGTTCTGGATCGGCATGGATGGTTACCTCAGTGCCTTGATACAAAAATTTGATGCACTGATGGTAAGTGGATGGAATGACTTTCATGGAATTTATCCATGGGTGACCAAGGAGGATGTTAAATGGTAGGTTTAGATCAATAACATGGCAAAGTGTTTCTTGGATGACTGGCCAAACTTTGATTGGCGGAAAAATAGTTCCTTCTGTGGTTCTCTCCAAGTTGTCTGTAAGCTTTGATGGTGATAAGCTCACTAATGATATCTGCCTCAGTATACCCATCTTGTTTTATGAATTTTAGGGTGCAAATATTCAAGGCTAATCTATTATCTATCATTACTCTTTTTAAGATGAAGTTCGATACCATGATGGCTATGCAAAGCGAAAGGGTGTGATCTGGCTCGACCACAGGTATGTCGATGGGTTTGAATGATAGGGCACATGAGGAGGATAGGTGTCCAACAAGATTACAAAAATCAGTAGTGTTGATATCTGAAGGGACATGGGATTCTATGAGAGCACTATCAAGGATGTTTTTGTATAAAGTACTAGTACGAAGAAGGTCTAAAATGGAGATTTGGGTTGGCATGTTCCCGAGTTGTTCCAAGATATTGTACTGATTTTTTGATGGAGCTGATGGTGCTGGTGAAATTGGTAGGCCTGCGATGTTAAATTGCGCTCTTCAAGTGGTGACTGCACACCCATTTTTTGGTCCTTGGATATTGATAACATTGACAGAAGGCTCTTTCTCAAATATACAACCTATGAGGCTACCATAGTCTATATAGGATGAAGTGTGGTCATTGTTCTTCCCATGTTGTTGGTTTGGATAGGTGCTTTTCTAGGATTTTAGTTGTTGTGAGGAGGAAAAGAATTTTGATAAATCTGTAAGCTTGCATTGGGAGAGGTTTGGGCACCAAAAGTGATTTCTTTTTGATCAATTAAGTCATGCACATTATCTTTCAGTTTCATGCATCTAAGGGTGGTGTGACCTTTTACCCTATGAAATTTGTAGTACTCATTGTCTTTTTACCATGTAGCTTTGGATTGGCCTGGGTCAATTTGCTGGGTAGGAGAAAATTTGATGAGGTTTTCCTTAGTCAATTTCTCAAAAATGACATCCAATGGCTCACCAAGGGGTGTATAATTTCTAGGTGCAGGTTGGAACTTGGGCTTTGGTCCTGTAGCTACATTGATGGCATTAGCTTGATTGCTAGACCCTTGAAAGTTGGGTCTTGGATTGTGGCCTTGATAGCTTTGGTGATTCTGGTGTTGGTAGTTGATAGCTTGTTGATTGTTTCATTGATAAGGTGGGTTAGACTGATTTTGGGAAGGATCAACAATATTCACATGTTTGGTGTTAATGACATTGCCTGTTGCAACATGCATTTTTTTGTTCCAATACCTAGACTTGTCAGTGGAATGTGATTGATTTTGGGGTGCTTCCTTGTAAATCTTGACCACACCATCTTTAATGAGTCCTTTCTCAAGGATCATTCCTTTTTCTTTGATATCTTTGTAGGTCTGCAAAACGTTCATGGTCATGTAGTGAGCCAAGCTAGGATGGGCATTATTAATAAACATTTTCACCAAATGGCATTCTGGCAAGGTGCAAGATATGCAGGTGGTAAGGTTTTGCCATCTTTGTAGATATTTAGGAAGGCTTTCTCCACCTTTTTTCTTAGTGTGGAAAAGATCAACTACTAATAGCTCTGTTTCAACATGATGGGCATATTGGGCTACAAATGCCTCAGACAATTCAGGAAAGTTTTTAATTGTGCCATATGGGATTCTATAAAACCATTCAAGAGCTGGTTTGGCCAATCTTTTGGGAAAGAAACGGAAGAGGAAGACATCATCGTATGCAACTTCTTGGTAGTGCATGTAAAATTCTTTGATATGTGTGACATGCTCTCCTTTTCCTCTGAATTTGTCAAACTTGGGTATCTCAAAGTGTTTGGGAAATGGAGTCATAGTAATGGCTCTATCAAATGGATAAGGACACACAGTCTCAAACTTGAATGTCTTCAGATCATTCCCTTCTTGGATGGCTTTCAGAGCTATCTTAATTTCATCCCATTCTGAATTGATGGATGATGGCTGGGGTGCCCCACATGTAGGAGCACTCTGAGGTTGGTATGTGCTAGATGGGGCTACTGAATAGGGATGGTTTTGGGGGACTTGCTGATAGGGATTGTGCATTGCTTGGGCAACTGAATGGTGGATGATGGGTTGCTGAGGTGGAGGTGGCACATATTGCTGCATGTGTTGCGAGGCTTGCTGCTGATATTGGATTTGAGGTTGGGATTGAGGAACATAAGCTTGCTGTGGGATAAATGGATTGCTTTGTGGAGGTAAGGTATAAGATGGTTGTGAAGCTTGGGGAAAGCATCGGGGAGCTTGTGGAATGTGACTTTGGATTTGATGATTTTGACCAATATATGTGGGTTGTGCCCCCCTTTGGGAAGGTATCTACAAATAATTGGTGGCTGGCGAGGGTGGTGGATTACCTCCTAGAAGTGGCATAGAAAAATAGTTGGTAATAGGAGGTAATGGATTAGTTGGTGGTGGAGGTGGTGGGAATTGAAAGCTTGGGAATGGAGCTAATGGGATTTTATAGCTTGGTGGCTGGATTTGAAAGCTTGGCATAGTGGTGGCAAGAGATTGGGTAACTTGAGAGCTTGGCAGAATATTAGTAGTAGCTTGTGGGGTTTGATACCTTTGTGGAGTGAGGGTAGTAGCTTGTGGATTTGTGGCTGATGGCACCGAGCTCCAAGGACCTAGTGGAAATGATGGAATTGTGTTCTAAGCTGAGGTAAACAAGCTAGGGGTGATGAAAGGTTGATTACTTGTCCCCATGGGTGGCATCCCTATTGTATATTGCTGAGGTTGGCCAAAGATGCTAGCACTAATTTGAGAGATGGGTGGATTTGGAAGGTTGGGTTGGAGAGCAGTAACAACAATAGTGAAGGGAGTTAATGGTGAGGTGTTTTGGGAAAAGATAGTTTGGAGTGGTGAGGTATGAACCAAGGGCTAGAGTGGTGGTGGCTAGATTATCTTTTGGAATGGATATTTCAACTTGGGTGGAGGATGGTATGTTTGGGTCTATTGGATCAAAACAATTGGCTTGAGGCTCTTCTTTTGGCACATATTAAGGATAATCTAAATCATAAGAGCCTATAGGTGGTGGCAGTTACCCAAACAATGGGTGAGATAGATCTAATAAGGGAGGAGGTCTTCTAAAGTCAAAGGCTTCTATATTGTCCCTTCGAAAGTTAGCCATGATTGTTTCTTTGTTCTTGTCTATAGTGGCATTCACCAATACTGCATTTCCTGGTTGGTTCATGAAAGCTTCAATGTCAGTAGGTGATGGTATAGTGTTCTTTGGGCTGTAGGATGGTTGAGTGCTCAAGGGGAGCGATGTTGTTTGATCCAAATGATAGGGCTCCATTGTTTCCTTCTTCTTCTTGGCTAAGTGAGTGACGGGTAGCATGAAAATGTTCCTAGGGATGAGATGCAACAATGCTGATGGATGCAAAGGGGGAAGGCTTTTCTATGCAAATGATTTCCTAGGTTGAGGTAAAGCTATATGAAAAACCTAAGGAGGATTGGGTTGGGGATTCTAACTTCAAAGATGTGTCACCAAATCATGAAAGGTCTGCTTTCCTATGTACAAGCTTGGTGGTGATTCTGTCAACTTAAGGATATAATAATGATCCTTTAGGAAGAACATGAGATTGACCACTTGTGGATCTCAACCTTTAGATCAAGGTGATGAGGGATGACAAGTGACAAAGCTAGATTACCCTAGACAAAGCTCTATCAAAGGGATAACCTTGGTGAGGCTGGTGGATTTGAAAGATGGTAGGAATGGTAGACTTTTGGCAAGGTGACAACAATTTTGAAGACTTGGATGTGAAGTTTATGCTTTTGGGATGCTAGCTAGGTTTGAGGGGATTGGTTTGGTTCTAAGGAAAAGATCTAAATGAGATCGGTGAGCTAAAATTCTTAAGGGGATGACTAAGGGTGGTTGGCTTATCTACAAGGATGACTCTAAAGTGGAGCTTGCAAAAGAAGATGTGGAGGAACAAGGGGGCCTAATCATAGAAATCATGCCTAGTTGGTAAGGCATAAGCAGGGTTAACTCCTGGATGCTTGCTAAATTTGATAGTGCAATCTAACCAGGCATCTTGAAGGGCTTCGTTGGCAGCTTTGTCTTCTGCTTTGTGGAGTTTGGCAATTTGAGGGCTTGGTGTTACTTCCTTTTTCTTAGCTACAATTTCTCGGTATGCCTAAGATGGCTTGATTTTAGCTTTGTGAAACTTTTGTTTGGGTTTGGGTTGTTCTAATATAAATTCCTAAATCTGCTTGGTTAGAGAGATTTTGGTTGTTTTGCTTCAACTTGTTCAACTTCTAGAATAGGCAGTGACTATGCTAAGTATGCCTTAAGCTAGGATTGACCAAGTTTTGTAAACATTCATTCAACAAGTAAAAAATCAAGCAATAGATAGGAACAAAAGGATAGAAGTTTTTGGTTCTTAGAATGTTATACTTGCATCAAGGACTGTGTATGTTTTACAAATGTTTCGATCAGTCACTTCAAACACATTGACACCCTAGATGGTTGTCTGCAAGGCTGATAGTTGGTTTAGCTAGGGATTCGTTGATATACCCAAGGTATGTGAGGCCCAAATCCGTAGATGAAAATAAAAAGATATCACACAGCCGAGAGGAGCAGTAACCCACTTCTTCTCTTTCACTTCTCAAGAGTATAAAGTTCCTTGAGGCTTAGCCTGAGTGACAAAATCTTGATCCCAAGAGAGGTGTCTTTGGATTCACCTCTCGATCTTTATACTCCACGGGAACGCTGGAGTTGAGGTCATCCCAAGGGGTGATGAAATCCCCAAGTAGGCCTCCTAAAATTTAAACAAGATTTTGGATCCTAATCTTATGCACCCAAGATGGCCTCGAAAGACAACAAGGGGAGAGAAGACTTGGATGATCTTGGGCTAAAAGATAGAATTCTTTTCCAACTAACGCTTAAGTTTTTCTTATCTAGACCTTGCAAAAACACACGTTTAGGATGCAAATGTTCAATTCCAACTTGAAGCATTAACAAAAGTAAAATCGATCAAAAAATGAATACACCAAGAAGATTTAGGGTCAACAAAAGTAAACTCGCGTGCCCGGAGGCCCTCCACATCAAGTATCGATTGATTTTTCTTTAAGGCATTCAAGATTGAGTGTGAGTTTTTTTTAAGCCCAAAATAAAGATGTGTAAAACTCAATTTCAAGTGCATGCCTGGAGGCCCTCCACTTCAAGATTTATTCAATTTTTATGCCCAAATGAAGTGTTAGCAAAAATAATTTTCATTCAAGAAATGTTCTAACTTAGAAAAACCAATAAAAACTCAAGTGAGTGGAGTTTGATTTTTGTGGAGCACTTAGCACCTTCTTAGGTAGACCCATCCCCATATATGACACTAATATTGCAACCAATGGCTAGAATGATGGGTGATTAAAGAGGGTGAGTCCAAAAATAGATTCACTCAAAGTGTCTTTATTTGTTTTTATAACTTAGAAAGCTTCTAAAATGTAGATTCTTTTTATGCCCCAAAAGATGAAGTGTGAGATATTGTAATGATTAATTGACCTTTTGCATTCAAGATTGAATTTGTTGTTTTAATCATGCATTCATAAAAATAAACAAACTTGATTTTAATCCATGGCACTCAAGAGTAATTTTAGCAACATGCATTCAAAGACAAGTGATTAAATATTCAAGTTTTTTGCTTTGAGCATTCAAGATTGAGATTTTGTGTGTTTTTTTAAGAACCTTAAAGTGCTTTGTTTTAACCTTAGATCATTCAAGATTGTTTTTGACTCAAAAATGAAAATGAATTCTTTGGACTTTGGTTTTCATTCAAGATTTTGTGTTCTAGTTTACATGTTTTAAGCCCAAAAATGATATTCTTAGATTGTTTTGATGCATGAAAAACCTAAGAAACATTCAAGATTTTGCATCAAGACATTTGTTTGGAACAAATAACAAAGCTTTTAGGACAATTTTGGCAACCATTTAGAACTCTTAGTTTTCATGAGATTTTTAAAACAACTTTAAAATATCTGCAAATGAGGTTCATTTTATCTTTGATTGATGCTTTGAGTTTGATTTAGATTTTAGTGTGCACTTAGTGTTGATTTTGAACCTTTTGAAATGGAAACTTGAAGTTCTTTTTAAATTCCCAAAAATGAAGTGTTCATAACTTTGCATGAATGCATCTAAAACCTTGATTTTGCAAGGATCCAAATGATTGGATTGGTTTAGTTTCACTTGTTAAAAGATTTTTTATTTTGCAAATTTTTAAATTTTAATGGATTTAAGTATGATTTCGGGGTTCATTTTAAGCACTAAAAAGAAGTTTGTATGATTTTTCTTCCTTAAAAAAAAATGGCCAAGATCTCCCACAAGAAGAAGAAGAAGAAGATGGAATAAGAAGAATATAGACAAGAAGAGGAAGAAGAATTCCAAGTGCTTTGTCCACCTATAAGCTTGAAAAATCTACAAACACTATGAGATAGACTACGAGTTCCTTTTTCTTCTTCATGCTCATGTGGACCTACAAAACCAATTTATACAATCCTACCAATCACAAAAACAAGCAAAATTATCCAAAATTAGCAAATGACATACAAAAATTGACTAAAAAATCTAATGAAGATGACCCATGCGGGGTCCCATGGGGCATGCCAAAATGTATATGAGCAATGTTAGTATGCTAATAGAAACCAAAATTAAATAAAACTTCTACAAACTAAACAAAATTCATAAACTTCAAGATAGACTAAGATGAGCTCTCAATTGAGAATATGAGCCATTAATGGGCTCTGTCAATGAGAAGCTCTCTTGTTGAGTGGCTTTGTTTAAATGGATAGGATGTATGCTCAAGCTTATGCTTCAAAAAGGGCTTCAAATGGAGTTGGAATTTGGGTGTGAGTGTATGGTTTTGATGTAAAATGGCTTTTTAAAATGGCATTATGACTTTACTTCATGGATTTTGTTCTTTTGCAAAGGGGAAGGATCTAATTTATAGGCAAGAGGCTTGAGGGATTGAGGGCTAAGATGCAAGGATGGGGAAAAGCTCACGGAGGGCTCAGATTGCATGAGAGGAGAGCACATGGATTGTGCTTCCTTACAGCCAATCCAGGAGTGACACATGTCACCAGGTGAGAGGATGGAAGAAATGGGAAGGATGAGTCAAAAAAGGAGGCTCAAGGGATAAAATCTTCATAAAGACCCTCATAATGGCTTGTAAGAGCAATGAAAGGGCTTGCAAGAGTCATTTATGGCCTAGTGGGCTTCATAAAATTTTATAGTTGAGATATTTTGAGGGAGATGAGAGGAATTTTGACTTGGGCTTGATTAGGAAGGTTTTAAGCTTGCTTAGGATTGTGCAAATGATTAGAGGATGGATTAGGATGGTTTAGGATTAGCTTAGGGATAGGCAAGTGGATGGCATTTAATGAGGGTGGGTGAAGGAGGAGATATTTGTTAACTTTGGCTTGGGTTAGTAAGTCATAACCCATGTTTAGGGAATGTGACAAGGTTAGGAGGGGATTAGGATTATGTTTAAAGACATCTTCTAAAAGAGTCTAGACTTTGGATGAGGATAAAAACTTTCTAGAATAGTCTAGAACTTCCTAGGATGAGGATGAAGACTTTCTAGAAGAGTCTAGAACTTCTTAGGATGAGGATAAATTAGATTTTTAGGAAATAAATAAAGTTTTATTTATTTCAAGCGTTTGGGTTGAGGAGATATTCATTAAAACTTTTTTAATAAACATGAGGATTAATATTTAATCTTAATTAAATATTTTGAGTTGGGATTAGGGGTAGGAAATGATGGGATTAGCTTTTAATCAAAATTAAAGAAAGATTAGAAGATTTTGGAAGAGGTTAGTGGTCTTAAGGAAATTGGCCAAGTTTTGGACAAAAAATATTTTTATTTATTTATTTTGGGTTTTTTGGTCAATTTATTAGTTAAATAATTAATAAATTAGGAAATAATGTTTAAATAAGATTTAAACATTTTTGGGAGGGATTCCTTAATTAAATATTTTTAATTAAGATAAAGAGATTTAATGGCACCAAAATAAATTAAATAATTAAATAATTAATTAATTAATAAATGATGATGTTATCGAGAATTTTTTCAGAAAATAAAAATACTTTATTTTCTAAAGGATTTAGGTGTCTACACCTCTAACTTAATATATGGTATTTTCATCACTTGACATCCATTCCAACTAATTAATAATTTGTTTGGTTGGTTACAAGGTTAATTTCAATGTTTTCCAAAATGTTGCTAAAATTACCAAAAAGCTGTCAACAACTTTTATGGCAAAATGTAATTTTTGCACTAACTCTTCCTACAACTTAACCAAGTGGTTTTTGGTAACACATAGGACCTATATAAGATGTAATGACTCTTAAAACACTTATTTAGTCAACTTATTAATAGAAAAAATAAAAAATCAAAAACCTCTAAGACTAAGGCAACTTGGGTTTATAGGTGACTTCAAGTTCCTTGACCTTACAAACAAGGATTACCTATTACCATAAAAAAAAACATGTTCAAAATGAGGTGTATGATCACTCCTTTACTTTCTATCATGAGTCTTCATCATTGGATGAGATAACATATCCAATTGCTACCTAGGTACCCCCCAGCACAAGTTTCAGCATCATTGGAGATGGGGTCACAAAATCAAAATGAATTCTAATCTCCAAAAAGAGAGAGGTTATTGTAGGTGTTAGAAACATGATCCTATAACACCTAGAATGACATTCATACATCACATAATATTCAAGATAATCCCTATCAAAGATGACTACCCTATGGCATTGAGTGGATCTTAGGATCAATTCGGTTTGGCATGCCAAAGAATGTTTGAGTGCTCAATGAGATAGGATGATCTTTGGGCTAGGGTTTATCCAGTCACTTGGAGCTAATAGAATAGATAGTTTGATCCAATAAAAAATGGTTAGAGATATTCAATAGTTGGCAACTTTTTACTAGCCAACACTTTAAGTTTCAGCATCACTTGAGATGAGGTTGCAAAATCAAAAGGGAATACAATCACCAAAAAGAGAGAGAGGTTATTTTAGGTCTTGGAAAAATGGTCATGTATCAGCTAGAATCACATCCATACCTTGCACAAGCTTTGAGATATGTCAATTGAGTTCAATGTACCTAAGAATGTTCAAGCACTCAACAAGATGGGATGATCTTGGGGCTAGGTTTTACTTGGCCACCTAGAGCTAATGGAATAGATAGTTTGATGCCATGACAAATGGTGAGAGAAATTTTATAGTTGGAAACTTTATACTAGCCAACATTATGAGTTTAAACATCACCTGAGATGGGGCCACAAAATCAAAATGGAATCCAATCTCTAAATAGTGAGAGAGGTTATTGTAGATCTCAGCAACATGGTCCTGTATCACATAGAACTGCATCCATACCTTTCACAAGCTCCAAGATATTCCCCATCAAAGATCACTTCTTTATGGTATTTACTAACTCTTAGGATCAATTTTGTTCAGTGTGCCTAAGAATGTTTGAGTGCTCAATGAGATGGGATGATCTTGGGGCTAGTGTTTACCTAGCCACCTAGAGCTAATGGAATAGATAGTTTGATCCCATGATGAACAACATATATTAATGATATTAATAGAACAACAAAAATATCATTGCCACCTTTAAATGGAGATTGTTAGCTCCCAAACATGTGCTAGTCAAGTAGATGACCAAGATTTTTCTTGAGTAAAGGGAATACTAGTTTATTAAGGTATCTTTATGATCCCACTTGCATTTAGTTACTATTTTTTGAGCAGCCAACTAGCTGCTTCGATGTGGGATTTTTGTAATAGATAATGTCCTCATACAAGTACATGCCAATTTTTGTAAACATTTTCTATTGTAAAAGGATTAGTGAGAAATTTTTGTATTGTCCATATTTGGGACTAAAGAATATAACTATTAAAATTAAAAAGCTTCCATGTTGTTGTAATGGAGGTTATGTGCAATATCATTTTGCTAATTCTAATTTGGTCAATAATATTGTATACATAATAATTGTCTGATATTAATGACTTATTACCTTTGGTTTGGAAAACTCTTTGTTGTATACAATACTCAATATTGGTATTCCTTTATATTTTTTATTGGTTAATGATCATATGTGCATAAATTTCCTTTAATGATGTTCCTTTTCTTTATTGGATGCACTTGCTTCAAATTCTTAGAATGACTATCTATTACCTATTGGAGGGTTGTGTCTCTTCAGTGTCTCATCAAGAGTAGCATCTCTTCCATGCATTCCCTATCCTATACTCTCTCTCTCTCTCTCTCTCTCTCTCTCTCTCTCTCTCTCTCTCTCTCTCTCTCTCTCTCTCTCTCTCTCTCTCTCTCTCTCTCTCATTATTCAATCTAATGAACCAACTAGATCTACTCTACATTTTAATATCTCAAGTATTGCCTTGTGGTTTGACTCACAAACCTTCCAAAAATTCTTACTATGTGGTTTTCCATCACATTTTATCAAGTGAAAATTTGATGTGACAACAAGGTTAGAATGATGAAGAATCTTTTTCTCTAGTTTCCAATCCTCAAATAACTGCAAGTTAGGGTTCTTCATAGAATATTATCTAAGCCATGTGTCGATTACAACCATCGCACCGATATGATACTCTGAACCTTCACCATCTATAATCAAGTGATCCAAAAAAAATTTGACCTAGACACAATGACACAAATAATAATGTCCCTTCTTCATTTTTTTCAAGTGCAAAAATAACAAAAACATGGCCTATAGTGATAAATTTACAAAATGTGATCATTAATTCAAAAAATGCTTAGGTAAAAGTTATAAAGTTACATATTGAAATTATAAAGGCATATATTACCAAGTTGCACTAGATTAGATAAGTAGTCAAAGTTAATGGATGAATCCATCTCTACCATTGCTTATGGGGGATGATATGTGTCAATTGGGTCCAAAACCCATATATCCCATTTGTCCACCCATTCAATTGACTCACACTCATCCCAATTTTCCCCTACATGTGATGGACAATAGCATGCCATTTTTCATGTGTGTATACTCCATGAACCTGCATTATATCTTCTAAAAGAATGAAACTCACTTGATCCTATTAGTGTGCAATAATCCTCATATGGTGCAATGTTAGTATTATCTATCAACCAAAAAAATCTATGAACTGTATACTCACCTTCCTTACCTTGACCCATTGTAGCATTATTCCACTAGATAATGTATTTTGCATCTATCAATATTGCTCCATATTTGTACTTTAGTTCTTCATGAGATAAAGCTCTTTTGATGTAGGTGCCTACACCATTGTGCTCTCCCTCTCCATGACCAACCTCTGTGAAATTTCACATATATTAAATTGAGATGTACAATTGTCTAATCAAAAAATGTGTTGATCATATGGTATACCATTGTTAGCCAAATATCCATAAAATAGTTGAAAACAACCATTTAAAAACTCCATAGAATGTGACTGATCATCGCTAATGTAAAAATGGTACTCCCTGAAAATCTTTCTATCATCCTCTATACTTGTATGTGAATGCATGAATGTTATGTGAACAAATATGGAAACCTATTGTGAAGCATAATAATTTTCTTGTACCTCACTCTGTGGTCATAGTGTGTAGTTCTCTATGAATTCTATAACCAAAACAATGTTATCTAGTGGAAACATATCATTGTACAACTTGAATTGCAAATCTCGCCATCGAGCTCTATGTGTATGCCTTGCATATTCGTAAATTATCTTTTCACAAAAAATCTTCATGGACTCATACACTAGAATATTTTTATGAATAAATCACATCTTTTACCATGTTTCACATCTTTTAGAGCATATGTCACTATCTTATTTTTTTTGCAATCTACTATTTCATTTCCAATCGCATGTGTACTATCCATATGTTCACAAGTTGATAAAAGTTGCAAAGAACCAAAAAATAAGCATGTACTGGATCCAAGCATGATATCTTATAAAATTGTTAATTGCCCCCTATTTTAAATAAAATGTTGGATATTAATTCCCTTGAAAATCAAGGTGGCTCATTCATGTCACAATCCTACAAAAAAACATAGAATGCAAAAACACACATATATACCTAAAAAAATTAAAATGGTTAGAAAATTCAATATGTCTCTTACAAGAACAATTTGTACGTGTTTGATTTATCTTCACATAAAAAGGTTTACCCATCTCCAAAAATCTTTGACTTATTCAAATTTGAAGATAAAAACCAACAAATTTTGCAAAAAATTGTGTTTGAGTTGAGTACAAAAAATGTTTTTCATGTGGGTCGCGAATTTGGCTATGAATTTGGCTATGAATCCTCCTTCTTACAACATCTTTTTGATTAGGAGAAACATGTGTGTTATTTTTTCAAAATCTTCAATCAATGATTTCAAAGCTTTACTAAATTATTTATACTTTTGTAGTAGTCTACTGCTAAATGTCTGTAACTCATTTTTTGTTGGATCTTCCAATCTCTCACACCTTAGCATGGCTCTCCTTAGAGTACCTCTACCAATTTTTAATATTTTAGTTGTCTTTCTTATGAGTCAAGATTTTTTCATTTGGGTAGTTATTAGTGTCAATGTAAGTACTCATCTTGTGATATTTCTATCTTTGGTGCATGATTTAGAACCCACTTTGTCATAAGAACTCATTATATTATTTACAATATTTTTTTCATTTGAATTGTTCATTGTTCTTAGCCCAAGAACCTTCATGATAAGCCTAAATTTCAAATTCCTCATCATTTCATAAAATAATTGGCTTTAACCTATAATATTTAATTCTTCAAAGAATAATCTCCACATACGATTGATTTTTCTTTGATAAGTATGCTTGCTATTCTTGCCGAAAATTGATTTCAAAATGTTAGTATCAATATCAATCGAATATTTTGGTCTTCTAAAATGAATTCTAGAAGGTTTTATAATCTCTTCCATTCCCTCAACATTTTGAACATCAACATAAGGTTGAGTGTTTTGTGTAACTTGAGCTGAAGATGATGTGCCTTCACAATAAGATGTAAAAGATGCAATATCACCTACTTGATATGTTGATGCTTTGCCTTCAACATGACATGATGGAGTACATACATCATTGGATGTACAAATTAGCATCTCTTTAGCATTAGATGATGATATCACCCCAACATTGGAAGATGGTGTAGCTTAAAAATTCAATTGTCTTCTTGAGTGTAATAGTCTCATTCATTTTCTTCTTCTATCCAATTCTTCCTCTTTGTTTCTTTGTATCAGTGGTTCTTGTTCCTCTTTGAAAGACAATTCTTCATTATTGCTTTGCAATTTTCTCTGTTCACATAGTAGTTTCATTTTATCTCTTTTAATTGCCAAATCTCTCTCCCTCTCTTCCATTTTTTGAGTTTTTGGTTTCTTCCTTGGCATGATGATGATTTCTATATGTCAAATTATTCAAACATCTGAATTACTTACAATTTGTAAATTACAAATCATTCAAATAAATATAAAAATTACAATTATTTTAATGAATGCACAATATATATTAAAGAACTTGTCCAATTTCTATCCATTTCCAAATAAAAATTCATTCAAACATAAAAATTTCAATAAATTCACTATATATTAAACAATTTGTCAAACTATAATCAAATTTATCTCTATATAGTAAAAAATAGAATTTAAAAAGGACTACACTAACCTTTTATATAGAAAGAATATTCTAAAAGCTTTCAAATATTGTATCCAATGATTGAATTTTATGTTTGCTAGCTCCAAATAGAATGAAAGAATGTTAAAAAAGCCTTCAATTAGTGTATCTAATGATTGAATATGGTTTTTGCTAACTTCCAATAGCATGAAACCAGTATTTTTTGTCGGAACAACAGAACACACAATAGACAAAAAGTAGAATATGTATCAAAAGGGACCCAAACTTTTGTTATGACCATTTTTTGGTGTTCTCATATATTGTGTATGTACTATAGCATATATGCCCTCTAAAGTGTTGATGCACTATAGTGCATATGAACTATGTGAAAAATCTATCTCTCTGTATCCAACCCTCTCCCATCCCCTACTCTCTCTCTCTCTCTCCCCCCACCCCACCTCTACTCTCTCTCTCACACACACACTCCCATCCCATTCTCTCTCTCTCTCTCTCTCTCTCTCTCTCTCTCTCTCTCTCTCTCTCTCTCTATCTCCCATCCCAACTTTATTTCTCACACACACACTCCCATCCCAAATTTCTTTCTCACACACACACTCCCATCCCATTCTCTCTCTCTCTCTCTCCTCCCATCTCCTAATCTCTTTCATACACACACTCCCATCCCCCCTTCTCTCTCTCTCTCTCTCTCTCTCTCTCTCTCTCTCTCTCTCTCTCTCTCCCCCCCCCCCCCCCGTCCCCTACTCTCTCTTATTCTCCCATGCCTTACTCTCTCTCTCTCTCTCCTACCCCCTACTCTCTCTCTCTCTCTCACACATACACACACACACACACACACTCCCATCCCCTAATCTCTTTGTCTTCCTACTCTCACTCTCTTCTCCTATCCCCTACTCTCTCACACACACACACTCCAATCCTCTCTCTCTCTCTCTCTCTCTCTCCCTCTCCTACTCCCTCTCCCACTACCTTCTCTCTCTCTCTCTCTCACACACACACACACACACACACACACACACACACACACACACACACACACACACACACACACACATACACACACACACACTCTCTCTCTCTCTTTCTCATCTCTCTCTCTCTCTCTCTTTCTCATCTCTCTCTCTCTCTCTCTCTCTCTCTCTCTCTCTCTCTCTCTCTCTCTTCATACTCTCTCTCATTCTTTCTTCCTACTCTCTGTCACTCTCTCATTCTCCTCTCCTATCCCCTACTCACTTTATCACTCTTTATCTCCCTCTTCTACCACCTACTATCTATCTTACTCTCTCTCTCCCATCCCCCACTCTCTCTCTTTCTCCCACTCCCTACTCTCTCTCACTCTCAATCTCCCTCTCTCCCATCCCTTACTCTCTCTCTTCCACCCCTACTCTCTTTCTCACTCTCTCTCTCTCACACACACACTCCCATCTCTCTCTCTCTCTCTCTCTCTCTCTCTCTCTCTCCCTCCCCCCTATGCTCTCTCTCTTCTCTCCCATCCCATACTCTCTCTCACTACCATCCCCTTCTCTCTCTACTATCTCTCACTCTCTCTCTCTTGCACTCTCCCATCCCCTACTCTCTCTCACACACACTGCCATCTCTCTCTCTCTCTCTCTCTCTCACACACACACACACACACACACACACACACACACACACACATGACCATCTCATTCTCTTTCTCCCCCCCTCCCTTCCTCCCACACCCTACTCTCTCCCTCCTATTCCCTACTCTCTCTCTCTCTCTCTCTCTCTCTCTCTCCCTATACCACCTTCTCTAATCACCTACGCTCTCTCTATTTCTCCCTCCCTTTCTTCCTATCCCACCTCATACTCTATCCCCATCCTCTAATCTCTCTCATTCTCTACCCTCTTTCCTTCTCTCCTTCCCTCTCTATTGAAATTCAGGATTTAAGAGTGTGTGCATACTAAAGTGCATATGTGCTATGCAAGCCAAAATGTAAAAATGCTTTAAACAACGTGCATGTGGTATTAAGTGCACACACTATTTAAAGCTTTGGATACCAAGCCAAAGGCTTGGTTTTTCTTTGGGGATCAAACCCAAATATTTGGAGTTTGTAAACTGATTTGAGACATGTTTTGTTGTAAACATTCAAAAAAATGATTGATTTTTGCTCTCCTTCAAGTTTCTCCATGCTTAAGCATCAATAAAATTAGGTTACATGACATTGTAGATCTCTGTATTAGCTATATAACCATATAATTTATTTTTGATTTGAACTATGTCAAGCCTTTCAACTATAATTTCTTTTGAATATATGTCCATTTTTTTTCAAAAACCAACATGTACTAATTAAGTTGTAGATTTTAACTCATTCATCAAATTTTGTGACAACTTTGTTTTTTCGCAACTAGACTCCATTCTATATACTTTCAAAAAAAGAAGTTTTGATTTTAAATTATGTCTTAATCATTTGTATTGGGAGCACACAAATATTTCATGTTTTTGGGATGATTCTAATTTTAAAATTTTTTTTTAAAATTTTATAAAATTACCCCAAAAATCTAGGATAAATTACATAATGTTAGGTAACTTTTGACTGGAGTGATTAAAGAATTTCAACAAAAAATAGTTGAAATTTTTGGGGGGGCACACTTTGTACGGTGTTAATTTTTTTTTTCTAAATAATCAGTACCACTTTCTATGGACCCCTTTTTGAGGACCTAAAACTAAACCATTTTGAAAATAAATTAGTAGTTTAGAAGCTAGATTCAAAGGACTATTAATTCTGGTTTTGTCATATCTTAAAATTTTGAGTGTGACTATCTTTAAATTCTTATTGAAGTTTAGAAATTATTATTTTTTTTTAAAATGTGGCCAGTTATACCTCCCTTTTGACACCACAACTTGGTGCAATTATCCTCAACACCTTTTTAGCTATGGTATGGATACTCACCCAATGTAAAATATTTTAAGGTATTTGGAAGAAAGTTTTATACTCCCAAAGATTTCAAAAATGGTAAATTAGATGCAAAAAGCGAGGAAGGTATATTCCTTGGCTATTCCATAAGAAGTAAAGCTTATAAGTGTTTAAGTACTAACACTAACAAAGTTATGGAAAGTGAAAATGTGAAATTTGATGAATATATAGAAGTACATGAGGTTGAGCCTATAAAGGAACTAGAGGAATACAAATCATTTGTATACTTTTTATGAAGGTATGCTTATGGATGAAGACGTTGTAAATCAAGCTACAAACCAAAAACAAGTTTCAATGATTGTTAAGTCACATACTGTGAATGTTGAGATGCATTCAGGAACTAAGCTACATTTAGGTGCCAAGTTATAGAATGAAGTTGAAGCAGATTCTAATTTTGAGGTTAGTGTACATGAAAGAGATGTTGAACTGATTGATAGAAGATGTACATAGTGATTTAGAAGTTGAAAAACCAAATGAGAAAAATAAATCAAAACCAAGATTGTTAATGTATGTCAAGAGACATCACCCTACTATACAAATCATTGGAGATAAAGATGCAAGACTAATGACAAGGAACAAGTTGATAAATGATACATGTTTCCTCAGCAATAAAGAACACAAAATAGTGAAAGATGCCTTAAAAGATGTGGAATAGAGTAAAGCCATGAAAAAAGAGATTGAATAAATTTAGAAAAATAAGACATGGACTCTAGTTCCTAGATCAAAAGATAAGAATGTGATTGACACCAATTGGGTATACAGAAACAAGTTGGATAAAATTGGTGAAGTCATAAGAAATAAGACAAGATTAGTTTGTAAAGGATATACACAAGAAGAAAGGATAGACTATGGAGAAGCATTTGCTCGAATTGTAGGATTAGAAGTAATAAGAACTCTACTTGGTTACTATGCATACAAAGGTTTCAAAGTTACATTTCTAAATGGTATATTGGAGGAAGAAGTTTATATAGAATAGACAGAAGGATGTTTTGATGCTAATAAAAAAAATAGTATGTAGACTAAACAAAGCTTTAAATGGTTTGAAGCAAGTGCCAAGAGAATGTTATGAAGCTTCATAATTATCTTGTGAAGATTGGATTTGAGAGGACTAATGATAATATCAATCTATACTTGAAGATAGAGAAAGGAAAATGTATTTTACTATCTAGAATTTTTGTTGATGATATCATGTTTGGAGGTCAAGATAGTTTTTGGTAAATCTTTTGCAAATGAAATGAAGAAAGAATTTGAAATTTCTATGTTTGGAAAGATCAAGTTCTTTATGGGTTTGCAAGTACATTAGATGAAATATGGTATATATATATATATATATATATATATATATATATATATATATAACTTAGTTAAAATATGTAAAGGAGATACTAAAAACTTTTGGATTGAAAGATTCCATTCTAGTAAGCACACCTATGGTGATAGGACATAACTTATCAAAGAATGATGATTCAACCGAGGTGAATCAAACATTGTACAGGTCTATAATTGTCAGATATCACTCTGTAGTACATAGTTAACCTGACATTGCATTATCTATTGAGATAGTTGCAAGATTCTCTACTAATCCCAAGGAGAATCATTTGATGGTTATTAAGAGAATTATGAGATATCAAAAAGGATACAAAGGCTATGGCCTATACTATAAGAAAAATGAGAAATTTGAATTGAGACCCTAAACTAATGTTGATTGGACTAGAAATGTTGATGACAAAAAGAGCACTAGTGGAGTAGAATTTTTCTTAGACAAAAGACTTGTTACATGGATTAGCAAGAAATAAAACTATATATCTCAATCTACTATTGAAGCTGAATATGTTGCTACAGCAGTAAATTATACAAACATTGTATCAATCAAACAATTACTCAAAGGTATGAAGGAGGAAATCATTGAACCTATGATATTTTATTGTTATAATACAAGTGATATAAATATATCAAAGAATCCTATAATGCATACAAGGACTAAGCATATTACAATCAAGTATCATTACTTGAGAGAATTAGTTCAATATAGAGAGGTAAAGATGGAATATGTTAACACAAAAGAGAAAGTAGCTAATATCTTCACAAAAGAATTACCTAAAGATTCTCATAAGTATTTAAGAGGTAAAATAGAAATAAAACCATTATCAAATGCTATTTAGGAAGCATGAGAAGTGCTCTACATCAAATAGGATGATTGACATATGTTATACATTGATGTAGTGTATCTTACTTTAGGAGCTACCTAAAGTAATGAAAGAGATAGAGCTACAAATCAGTCACAATTTAAGTGATAGAGGGAGAAATTGAAAATGTTCATATCTACATATTAAGATGACAAGTCTTTGGAATTATTGTGAAAGAGGGAGAAAATCCTATTGAGGGAGATATTGTTCTCAAAGAGGGAGATGAAAGAAAACATAGAAGAAACATGGAATATCTAGTAAGATGGAGTTAATGTCAAAGGAGATACAAGAAGTGATCTAGAGGGAGTTATAAGGATGAGTTGATTGATTATTTTTTGATCAAAAAATAATTTTATAACCTATTCAGAAGATGGAAAGTTTCTCATTGAGGGAGAGATTTCAATAGAAGGAATTATTTTCTTTTTGCAATTTTGTTGGTTGTATTGATTAAGTTTGGTCAGTTTGATTTGCCATCAATGCCAAAGAGGGAGATTGTTGAAAATAGATTGATACAAGTATGAAAATGTGTTTTAATCATTATTTTTCACTGATGTCAAACTTGTTACTTGTTGGTAAGACAAATTGCTTGGATGATTTGAGTACTATCATTTGCTTGATTGATGAAGAGGATTTGATCAAATGAGATAACAATAGCACCTAGAGGAAAGGTTGAGTTATGATATGGAAAAGGAGTATGATGATGAGTTAATATAGTGATATTATAGTGCATTACTAATATACTTAAGGTTGCAAGCAATGGGTACATTGATTAAGTTCAAAAGGACAAGTTAAACAATGTATGTCTGCCAAGCTTAATAATCTGCACACTAGGTGCCAAGAAAACTTAGTGTAAGCCAAGAAAAAGATTAGTTAGAGCCAAGAAAAGTCAAAGTTTAGTGTATGATAAGAAATATAGTGTAAGCTAAGTAAAGTTTAGTTGATGTCAAACACCAGAAAACTTTAGTTCATGTCAAGTATTTTGATAGTGGATGTCAAGCAATGTAGTATGTTCAAAGCATCAGAAGAAAGTTAATGTTGAGTGTTAGCACTATGAGAAAGATCATGAATTCAATGAATCTAATATAAAAAGTTTAATTTCTTGGATTTTGTGAACCATGTGCAAGATAAGCTTGATGAGCTAGTGACATAGAATTCAAGGGGAACTATTTTAAGGCAAATTCAAAGAGGAATGAAGGAGAAGTTTCTATAAGGGAATAAAATGAAATGATGGGTAGATTTGTTGAATCCTACCTAATTCAACCCAAACCTAAAATGGATGATGGAGGATGAATGAGAAAAATTATTAATTTTCTATTTATAGAGATGGCTAGTTAGAAGTAAAGGTTGTCATGTGCAAGAAGCTAAGGAAGACAAGGAGTCTAGGGAATTACTTCAATTAATGACCTAAGAGAAGAGACTTCCATTGGTAAGGAAAGCAAGAAGGCTTAAGGGTATGGATACTTGAAGGGTGAAAAATTTGTTACAGATAAAGTGTGTGAAATCCAAGTAGAATGTAGGAATAAAAATAGAGATCTGCAATCTACAAAATGGAGTTGTAAGTTGTTATCGGATCAATCCTTACTATTACTTTCTAATCATTATATCAATCTAGGGAAACTCCTTTGGACTAATGTTGATCTAACAATCATTTGTAAATCCCTTAACCAAGTGACACTTCAAGTGAATGATCTAAAGTCCTCTAACTAGGCTTACTCCTAATAGGGTGATTGAAGTCCTTTAACTAGGCCACATTTAAAAATGTTCATTGTGACCTTTAATAGGGTTGTTCTTTCATAGGCCATCACTTTAGAAGAGTGAGAATGAGTTGACTTGACAGTAACCTACAAGTTTAGGTGATTGTATAATTTAATGGATGCATGCATGATGAAAATGTTTTATGGATATGGGTTCACTAAATTAAGAAAAGTTTTATTTGTACATCTAGACCTTGGATAACTAATTCACCTCCCACCACTAGTTATTCTAAATAATTTCAACATGTACCAGTGTTCCTAGTTGATTTTATATTGTATATTTTAAAGGAATTTTAGCTTGTGTGGAAAGATCTGAAGCTCTTGACAGTAGTTCTTGGAAAATAAGTGATAGATTCTTGATATAAGTTTAGGTGTTGTATGTAATCTTCCATTATAAGAAGTTTAAATGTTATAAGGTGAATAAAAGTTGTGATTTTTCTATCCTCTTCAAGGAGGTTGTGGCTTTACATGGCCTTGATCAATGGTGTGAAGAAGTGAAGCTTACACCCATGCCAAAATTAGGAGATGAATTTTTGCATCAGCACTTATGGTATTTTTATTTTCATGTGTTATCTTTGCATGAAAGTCAAGTTTTAGAAATGGTTGTTGTTAGCCATTTTTTGCCTCCTACTAAAAATTTGAATTCAAATGCCTGAACTCACCCAACAGTCACTTCCCACTTTTAATTATATAAATACCACTAGGAATAATTTAGAAAAAAAAAAAAATTAAAGACTTACGATATTTCCTTTTTCCTAAGTTTTTTTACATGGGTCCATAGCTTTCCTCATCGTCAGATCTTACATAAATCTATGGTGAGTGCTTTCCTACTTTATCAAAGTGTACTATCTTTACATAATGTGGGAAAGTGTATCATTGTCACATGGTAGGTGGGTCTATTTCCTCTTGTGGACTATAGAGGGGGAAGCTACTCGATGAGCTAGCAATATGATTGGAAGGAGCTTCCCTACATTCTATGTTTTGTCAGACTTCCTAACAATGTAGGCAAGCACCATCGTGCCATGTGGATCGACGAGGTCAAATATGTTCTTTAATGGGCCATAGGAAGGGAAAATGATTATTAGTCGAGTTGGCATATGGAAGACACTTCATTGGTCAAGTACTAACAATGATCATTAATAGGCTATAGATTCTCATCGACCGTCAGATCTCCCAAGATCAATGGATGGCGCTTCCCCACTTTATGAAGATGCAAGGATGTTAAGGAATGCATCCAAGCACCTTGCTACTGCATGTCTTTGTGGGGTCAAGTTATATTTTATAGGCTGCAAGGTGATGCCAAATGGGGCTAGGTTATTGAGGTGGCTATCGAGTGGTCCATGGGCCCAAAAATTTTGGAGGGCAAGTGTAGTATAATAAAGGATCTTTCACGATCATTAATCTTATTGAGATCAATGATTAGTGCTTTCCCACTTTATGAAGGTGCAAGGTATTTAGACATTATGGGGAAGTGCTTGAAGGACATGTGTCCCTATGGGCCTACCTAAGGAAATAGTACAAGAAGGCATTGACAATTAAGGCTGATATTTGTGAGGCCGCCATGGTCAAGGTTTTAAATTGTGGCTTAGTTAGTTGCAAGGTGGTCAACCATGTAGAGACTTTGTGGGTGGCAAAATGAAATAAAATCATTGGCCCACATGGCTGATTTTGGTTATAGAACTTGTTTGACTTGCTAACTTTATTGACTCATAAGCTATAAATGAAGGGAACCAGGTTTTCTTGCACAATCTAATCTTCATGATCGATTCCAACCACTCTTGAATGAATGCTACACCCAGTGAATGAAGGAAAAATTCCACCACCTCTAATCCTATCCATCTACTTGATCATAATGGTTTAATGGCATTTTTTCTATCTTCTCAAGGCCCTGTTTTTGCAAGATTTTGGATTTCATTATATTTGAGTCTGTGCCAAGGTTATATTTGCCCTAGATCTGCATGATTAGTCTCTTTAAGACTTAATGGTAGTAGTTTTGGTGTAACTTCAATTAGAGAACATCTCAGTTATGTTGGAAATATTTAGGATAAGGTAGGATACTAAGAGGGGAGGGGTGACTCAGTAACTTATTAAACTTTTATCCTTTTTAGTATTTTAATCATACACCATTCATTCATTTGAACTACTACATAACAAAAGGAACAAACATTCATTGCACATGTACACAGAGATTTGGTGACCCAGAAACCTTCCAAATAGAAAGTAAAACTGGGGTGGGGATGATACCCACAAAACTTCATTACTACAATATGAAGTTGGCCGGTTAAGGCTTACATTGATCACTTCTGATGATTTTCCCTGTTAGGAGCACAAAGGACTGCTAGGTCCACATTGTTTAGAGGATTTACAAACATACGCTAAAGTATGCACTCTATTAGGAGATTTATGTAAAGACTGTTAAGTCTACCCTATTAAAGGATTTACAAAATTGATTCACCTATTAGGATGAAATAGTGGATCTACTTACAAACTTGATTTGTTGATTAGATCCTTGAAGTATAGATCACCTCTTGTGACTGATGAATCTTTTCTGCTTTTTGTAGACCTTGCTAGATAATTTTCTATTCTGCTGATTCGCAAAATATTACATGTCACTCTTGATACATTTTTCATTTTTTTTTTTAAATTCCATACTACAAATGATATCATACATTACATATATACCATTCCAATATTTACAACTACAAGGTCGGCCAAAACATAAGTGAACAAAACATTACTGAGTCAGCCAGATAGTAGAAAACTCAAGTTCTTCAAGCTGACTTGGTGACCTTCTGATACTCAAAATCTACTACATTACTCGGCATCGTTATGCACTAAGTAGAAGTAGAGGCTTGACTCATACTAGTCACACAATACTACTTTGAACTTGGTAACCACTGGCGACTCAGTAGATATAGTGTCACTCAGTAGAAACTAACTTCTTTGTTTACCTTGTTGTGCTCGGTGAAAACTGAGTTCTTCATTTACCTTGCTTTGCTCGGTGAACACCGAGTTCTTCATTTACCTTGCTTTGGTTGGTGAACACTGAGTTCTTTATTTACCTTGCTTTTCTCAATAAACACTGAGTTTTTCATTTACCTTCCTTTTCTCTGTGAACACTGTTGAACTACCCATTCACTTAGTATCCTCTAGAATGCCTGGTGTGAACTATTTACCCACTGAACTTACAAGGTAACCACTGAATGCTTGGTATACCCTATAGACTAAGTGATGAGATCAGTAAGCATTCAAAATTGAATAAGTGTTTGCACTAATGACAAATATATCATAATTCTAACAATCTCCCCCTTTGGCATTAGTGACAAAAACACTTATGAGCCAAAACTTATGTGCAAAATTTGACATCCTGATTTACATATATCTCCCCCATACAATATGCATATAGTATTTACAAATATTTACATATGTCTCTATCTCTTCTTTGGTACTCTATCTCCCCCTTTTTGACAATAATGCCAAATTGAACAATATATATTTACACAAAAACACCAAAATGAGATATAAACTCAAAATGTACCTTGAGAATAAGAGCTAAAGTCTTATCCCAATTTTCTTGCAAAATTTTTTAGGTGGAGAGTGCTATCTAAACTTCAGCTAAAAGTTCAATCACATGACCTGCAACTGAGAAATTTGTGTCATGCATTAATGTTTTGGAGTAGGCAATGTGTTTTTGCATTGTGTCCATGATAGGAAGAATCATATTCTATATGTCAATTAGTGTAGATCTGATCCTAGCTTCCTCTCTCAATAGTTCTACCTACTTTTCTAACAAAAATTTGATTATGAGATGATGGGATGAACTTGAATTGGGGTCAAGTTGCAGCTTTTGGGCACTGACCTTCATATCCTCATCAATTTTATTTAATTTTTCTTTGATCTCCTTGGTATACTCAGTAATGTCACAAAGTTTGGCAAAAAGTGACGTTAAATTATAAAAGAATTTTCAACATTGACAAGAATTGTGGACAATTCTATTTGTTTTATTGCAATATGCTGAGCAATGTGCTCAAGCACCTTATTATCAAATTTTCTTTCCCCTTTTCAATTAGTTTTTCCTCACCGGAGGTGTCCTCATTGAATCTATTTACAGCCTCTTCTAGCTAAATCAAAATGTGTTGAGTAGAATCTACTTCAACACCTATAGCTTCTGTAATTATATTCCTAGCATTCTCAATTATTTTGTACTCCTTATCCCTTTTAGACCTTAATTTCTTTTGCATAGCCTTCATCTCTATTAGTTGAATAGCATACCTCATTTCTTCAATGGTAGTATTTTCGTAGTCAATTTTTGGAATCACTATTTCTGTGTCTAGGTCAATATCCTCAAGAATTTCTTTTCCAGTGAGTAGAAGTCTTAATGGTTGCTTTTGTTTGGCTTTTGTAATGACTAGTTTGACCTTGGGAGTGGACACAATAGTGGAGATGGAAGGACTAGCAGTAAAGACTAGGATATTTGAGGGTTGAGTGCCAATAGGAGTATTTACCGGATCAAAAATTGGAATACTTCCCAAAAATGATGGTACACTTGGTAATGCAGTATCTGATCTAACTGGATTTGAAGTAGATGCAAATAATGCAAAAAAAATTATAGAACAAGCTGGAATATTTATAATGGGAGGACTAACTGGTGCAAAAATTGGTGCTAATGTAGCTGACGAAATTGTGGAACTTACTGCTATACCGATTGAAGATGATGGAGCTGAGGAGGCTGGATCGGTAGTTGAAGGAGAGGGCTGCAGCTCAGTAGATGAAGTGGTAGATACTTCCATTGATGATACCTGGAGCTATGATGAGGCAGGTGCAAATGATAAATCTAATGTGGATGTTGTTAAACTTGCTGAATCTAACTCTAACCTTGATTATGTGACAGTTTTAGGTGGAGAGTGAGGAAGGGATGCAATCACTTCTGCTGCAATTTTCATTAGATCATATTCTTCCTTATCTTCCTCTTTAGCTTCTTCCTCCTTGTCTTCTTCCATTAATGCATGTATCTCACTTGGTGAAACTGTGATGGATGTTGACCCAACTAACATCAACATTGAAGGATCGCACAACACCATTCCAAAAAAAAGTGATGGGCAGTTCAGAATAGTAACCGATCCCAATGAAAAATCTTCAACGCGCAAGGCCCACCCTGTACCATACCCATTCATGCCCTAAGAATAATAGGGTGAACCTCGTAGCCCTAAGAATAATAGGGAACTAAGGGCAGTAACCACAATGAAGGTTTTTTTCCCGTCATCACAAAGGTCACTTATAACAAGAGGGGTGATAGCCAATTCTTCAGCAACAGTCATAGAACCTAGGGCACTTCCCCGTTTATTCGATATTATAGACGGAGGGGTGAAACGAAGTGGAAAAAACACAAACACCCACTCCCTACCATTTCTATAGGAAAATGCCATCGAAATGAAGATGTCGATTCTCCCAACCCAACATCGTGCAGTTGCACCATCACAATCACTATTGTCATCATCTTTGATTTCCACTGGGTCTTCATTGGGCTTATGTAGATGATAGATGTTTTTCCACATGTTTGTAGCATCATTTACAACATGCTAAATGTCTTTGATCAAAATTAAACATGTGTGGAATATGATCATCATTTTACCTTCATGGTTTTTCATTACAATTTTTACTTCGGCTCCAGTCAGACTTGGTTGAAGATTCTTTAGGGATTGCTCATAGATATCTTTTACCATTTGGGTTGCTGATTCCCATCTTGGTTGTAATCTCTCCAATAGTTCCTTTGAGATTTGGGAGGCAAGCTGGTCCAAGGAGTATTTCCATTTACCCATCTTGCTTAGTACCAGTTCCTCTATCTGCATCTTCTCAGCATCTGTTCTAGTTTCAAATTTCAATGCTTTGAAATTTGTGATGCCAGCTCCTTCTTCCAATTGTTTGAGCCTTTCCTCAAATGTAGGTGCAGGCCTGACCAATATTTGTTCCTACATACCTTTTCTGGTCCTTTTGGTAAATATTGCAGTAGGCTTCTTTTTAGGCTTGGTAATTATTACCTTACCCTTCTTCTTCGGAGGTTCTTCTTCAGTTTCTTCTTCTCCTTCTCCTTCTTCATCATCTCCTTCATCCTCACATTTTTCTTCTGTTAGCATAAGAGGGACAGATGCAGTATTCAATTTTGCTATCTTCCTCTTACCTTTGCTTATGGCCTGTGGTAACTTGATTTCAAGCTCAATTCTGGTCTTTGCTTCATCATAGGTTCCAAAAATTGGGTCCATTGGCTCATTTACCAGTGCTTCTATGATGTCTCTTCCTTCATCAATATTTATCTCATAGGGAAGAGGTTTTACCCATGCAACTCGGGGTCTGACTAGCTGGATGTACACCTTGTCATAGTCAGCCATGAAGCATACATCATCTCTGTAATCTTCAACTAATTTTGGTGGAATCTAGAATTTTTTATTCATTCTCTCCTTGAAATCTTCAAAATAGTTTTCCATGATTCTATCAAAATTTTCACCCATCTTTGCTATAAACTCATTTATTTGATACAAAATTGGAATGTCTTTTCTCCATACGATAGTTCCTTTTGATGGAAAGAATTTTTGAATATAGAAAAATAAACAAATCAACAGAGAACCAAATTTACAAGGGTTATTCTTGGAAGTCCTTATACTATCCATATTTTTATTCAATTGTTTCAGCAATACTTCAGACAGATCAAGTTCATGGTTTTTCTTCACAACCTTGAGGGCCAAATCCAAAGCTTCACAAGGTACACCATTCAATCTACTGGAACTGTATAATTTATATGCAATTACATGAATGCCAAATTTTAGTTCGACATCAGATATAATGTTTACCTTTAAACCTCTACCATCCCATTCAGCTAAGGTTTTCCTTTGTAACTCTTCCTGACTTAGGGTTTTGGTGGTTTTAGCTTTACTGAGCATAGGGAGACCCGTGATTTTGTGAATCATTTTCTTAGTGATTAGCACTGGATTCTCTAACCATAATTGTCCATTATGCATCCTACTCAAGATATACCTAATCCATTTGTGCTAGAAGTTTCTAGGCATATGCGAGATATGTGTCAAGCCTTTGGTTTCAAGATGCTTGAACTCAGGTTTCAGAGAGCCATCTACACTCATTTCACCTATGGCACTGTCCATTTCTAGGTTTCTAATTTCTTGAATAGAACATTTGAAATGAGTACAAATATCATTGATAAGAAGTACCTTAGGGGGTATTTGTGATTGAGCTCCAGTTGGGCCGAGTGATTCAGCAACGGTTGGAACAATCTTGAAATTGGGCGCTTTCCATTCTATACCCTTTACTAACATCTCTGAACCTCTTTTTTCCTTGCTACTATTGGTTCTTGTAGATGCCATTGTTGCTCGATAAATATAAGAAAATCTTGAATAAATTCTTCGTAGGAAATTCGCTTGGAATCGCTTGGGATTTGCTTTAGATTCACTAGAAATCTTTTAGCTCTAAGTATTCTTAAGTTGCGGTGAAAAATGAAATTGAATTTTGCCTTTTTGATGGAAATACTATCATTAATGCTTGGTACAAAGGTAGATGAGATGACATAGTGCTTTCCAGTCTGTCATCATTCTTACTAGGTAAAAGCTTTGTAACTCGGTGATCAAACAAAATCTTTGATACTCCTGACCTAGCTCGGTAAGGTCTTTAACAAACCTTACTCGGTAAATGCAACACGGTGAATGATAAATTTCCTTTGGTCCTTGAAACTAAAATATTGATTTGATCATTTGCACTTTTCCACTCTGGAACTGCTTGAGATATGGCTTGATGATGCAGTTCTTGATTCTTCTTAAATATAATTGGAAATGGTGGAGTCACCCATTTCTTGAGTGACATGACCATCATTTCAAATATCTTACTCGGTTGATTTAGGAATCCATTGTTGTCTCTTCTACTTTCGAATGTTATCAGCTTTAGCTTTCTTTTCATCTTCAATTCTTTTAGTATTCATGCAATTCTTGGCTATATGACCAAGTTCTGTATGTGTATAACATCTTACTGTTGTGTCTCTTTTCCTCAAGTGATTCCTTGAATAGTCTTTGCCAACATGTCCATATTCTCCACAATAATGACATCTACACCAAGTATTGTAGTCCCATTCAAAGATTGCTTTGACAAGTTGTTCAGCTGGATTGAGTGATTTGGATTGCATTTAGATGCCTTGTGACCTTGTTTCTTGTATTTGTGACATTTGCCTTCAAATTTTGGTTTTTCTTTGCATTCATTAGCTTTGTGACCATGTTGATTGCAGTTGAAGAATTTACCATTGAATTTTGCCATTCCATTACTCCAACATTTGTTTGATGTATGACCTATCTTGCAACAATGATTGTAAGTAGGTCTTTGGTTCCTTTGGGTACCTTGTCTGGAGGATTCACCTCTATGAAATTTTTGCTTACTTTTCTAATTTAATTGAGTCACGTCTGCTTGAGATTTCATCATTCTCTCATTGACTTGCCTTTCAGTGATCAAGTCATTTTCTAGACTTTCATTGATTTGTCTTTCAGATCTTAGATCACTTTGTAAGCTTGCATTGATTTGTCTTTCAATGATTAAATCATTTCTTAAACTTTCATTCTTAGATCTTAGATTCATAATTTCTTCATTTGCATTAGATAGTTGACCTACAAGATTTTCATGCTGAAGGAATTGATTATTTCTTACCTCTAAGTCTTCATTTGCCTTGTTTCTTTGTTCCAAAACTTCACATAGCCTGATGGATTGGATTTCTTGCTCTCTTTTAAGTTTCCTTAGTTCTTCCTATAGAGAACCATTCTTTGCTAAGGAGTTCTTTAATTGCTTCATTAGCTTCATTTGAACTGCTTGATGGTAAAAGGTTTTCAATCTTTTCTTCAACATACTGATGATCATTCATTTGTCTTGCAAGTTCCTTCCTTCTTTTTAGAGATAGAGAAAGATGCTCTTTTGCTTCTTTGAGTTGAGCCATGGCCATTTCCAGATCTAGCTTTTCATTTTCAATAGATTTGTCAAGTCTGAATATCTCCATTGTCCTTGATCTTTGCTCAAGCTGTCAAAATCTATCCTGAGAACCACAAAGCTCTGATACCAATTTTTGGAAATATTCAGGATAAGGTAGGTTACTGAGAAGGGAGGGATGAATTAGTAACTTATAAAACTTTTATCCTTTTCAGTATTTTAATCATACACAATTCATTCATCTGAACTACTGCATAACAGAAGGAACAAACATTCATTGCACATGTACATAGAGATTTGGTGACCCAAAAACCTTCCAAATAGAAAGTAAAACTAGGGTGGGGATGATATCCAAAAAACTTTGTTATTGTAGTATGAAGTTGGTCGATTAAGGCTTACATTGATCACTTCTGATGATCTACCCTATTAGGAGCACAAAGGACTGTTAGGTCCACCTTATTTAGAGGATTTACAAACATACACTGAAGTATGCACTTTGTTAGGAGATTTATGTAAAGACTGTTAACTCTACCCTATTAAAGGATTTACAAAACCGATTCACCTATTAGGATGAAATAGTGGATCAGCTTACAAACTTGATTTTCTCATTAGATCCTTGAAGTATAGATCACCTCTTGTGATTGATGAATCTTTTTTGCTTCTTTGAGACCTTGTTGGATAATTTGCTCTTCTGCTGATTCACAAAATATTACATGTCACTCTTGATACATTTTTCATTTTTTTAATTTTTTTTTATTCCATACTAAAAATGATATCATACATTACATATATACCATTCCAATAATTACAACTACAAGGTCAGCCAAAACATAAGTGAACAAAACATTATTGAGTCAGCCAGATAGTAGAAAACTCAAGTTCCTCAAGCTGACTTGGTGACCTAATACTCGACATCTACTACATTACTCAACATAATTATGCAATTGATAGTAGTAGAGGCTCAGTTCATACTAGCCACACAATACTACTTTGAACTCAGTAACCATTGGCAACTTGGTAGATATAGTGTCACTCGGTAGAAACTAACTTCTTTGTTTACCTTGCTGTGCTCGGTGAACACTGAGTTCTTCATTTACCTTTCTTTTCTTGATGAACACTGAGTTCTTCATTTACCTTGCTTTGCTCGATGAATATTGAGTTCTTTATTTACCTTTCTTTTCTTGGTGAACACTGAGTTCTTCATTTACCTTGCTTTGCTCGGTGAACACTGCTGAACTGCCCATTCACTCGGTATCCTCTGGAATGCTTGGTGTGAACTGTTTACCTACTGAAGTTACAAGGTAACCACTAAATGCTTGGTATACACTATAGACTAAGTGATGAGCTTAGTAAGCATTCAGAATCAAATAAGTGTTTGCACTATTGAAAAATATATCATAATTCCAACAAGTTATGCCTAAGCTATGAAGGCAATTTTTGTAGATTTTGTTAGGGTCAGACTCTTGTCTATTTTTCTTTGATATTTCTCTGTAACTTTAGTGTAAATTCCCTTTTCCTTTGAACTATATGGCATTCTTCCTTATCTCTTCTAGCCATTGATGTAAAGTGTTAAAATTTCGTGCCTTTCATTAATACATTATGTATATCTACAATCTTGCATGACTATATCTCTTTTGGCCTATGAATGATATATAAGTGAATATTTTCTTTCCTTGTGTCATTTATTTGGGTTTTCTAATCTATATTAAATTTCTAGATTACAGTAAGTTTGAATGTGTATATCTTTTGGTGTCATAATGGTTAAATAGTACATATATGGGTAGAGATTGGTTCGAACACTCTATTTTGGTGCATCACCCCTTTAGGTTAGAGTAGGTAGATTTGATTTAAGGCATTCGTTCTCCCTTTTCCTCTCCAATAGTAGTTAGGTGCACCCTGATAGTAAAGGTAGCCAACCTTCTCTGGAGACTCAACCTCATAGTTCAAGTCCCACAGCTTGGAGCTTGTGTCCATGTTTCATAAGGTTGTCTTTAGGTTAAAACTTTGCACAAGGGTGCAAACTTTTGTGACAATAGTTTTTGGCATGTCTAGTGGGACTAATATTCAAATAATTTCAGGTCTACTGGTATCGAAAGGAAGGTTTTAAGATTAATATTGAAGAGATAGTATTGGGATTTGGTATTTAAAGCCTTTAAGAGGATCATTATTCAAGTTCTTGGCGACTCTAAGCTTCAAATAAATCTAGTCCTAGACCAAAGTTGCAAAGATTCATGCCCAAAGCTAAGACAAGGGCATCTTCTAGAAGTAAATTTTAGTATCAAGAGCTTTCATCTTCAAAACCTAGAAAAAGAAAGACTAGAGTATATTTATCACCAGTTAGGAGTGCAACAATAACAAATACACCTGCAAGATCCATCTCTACTCCTTTTATTATTAGATCTCATCCTAGATTTCCATCAACACATATCAATAGATCACTTTTCTATATGGTGTAGCCTAGAGCTCATGTTTTTTCTAGTTTTAATGGTGGAAGTCCTCTTTTATTGGCCCTAAGACATGACATACCAATAGCTGCACTCAAAAGTATACCAAAATTTACTAGTGAAACTTCTATCTCTCCCTTAGAACATATTTAGGAGGTTGCAAATATTTTCCATATCCATGCTATTATAGAATATGATGTTGCATTTAGGCTTCTAGCCTCATCCTTGAAAGGAAAAGCACTACAATGGTATAGAGGTTTAGCTCATGGTTCTATAATAGATTGGTATGGACTAGGAGTAGGACTATGTAAACACTTTGAGGACAAAAGTGACCATTTGTCACTTTTAGAATAGTTGACTACTATAAAAAGGTCCCCCCATGAATGTATGACCAATTTCAACTATAGATTTCAAAAGACATAGGAAAGAATACCTATTTTAGTAAATCCTACCCCTAGTAATGCCTTATTGCATTACCTTAGAGCTTTTAATAGTGATATTGCCACTATAATCTAAACTATGGGAAGAGATACCTTGCCTAATGTTTATGACATAGCAATAAAGTCAAAAAATATATTGATATAAGGAGGTAAGCTAGCTCCAAGACCTCCTATGCACCTCTACCCTGATGTTTCAAGTCACCAACCAGAAATGACCCCTGTTCCCACAACATCTGCACCACAGCCCCTTGGTCTAGTCCCTCAAGCTTCCATGTCTTCAAAGGTGATGAGTGAAATCAAAGAGATGATGTAGTCTATGATGTTGAACATAGATAAAATATTGCAAGGCCAAGAGAAGAAGTTGGACAATAGCTTCTCTGTGATGTAGAAAGTGAGCAACAAGTTGGCAACTTTGGAGAGGTAACAAGCTCAAGGTAATAAGGCTCATCAATTGTAATATCAAACTCCAAACAATGGTAGGCCTCCAAATCATAATTATGGAAATAAGTCTTTTGATCAAAGTAGACAAAATAGTCATGCTTTGACCTTAAATATAAACCAAAGTAGGACCATAGTCCCTCAAAACAACTTGGCTCAAGACCAAGACATTTTTCCTTCTTGCAATTATTCATATGGTTCCTATATGTGCTAGAAGGTAGAAGAATTCCTATTAGTAACTACACAAGATCCATATGCTAGAAAAAAATGTAATGACCCTCACTCTACTAATATTTCCCATTTTCAACAATTAGGGGATTATTCTTTTATGAATCATCAGGTGGAAGAACATTGTAATGTAAACCAAGATTACATTACTCATAAGACTAGGAGCAAAAGAAGATCTATTGAAGATGCTCCCCCTCCTCCTTCCAATCAGGCCTCAACTTAAAATGCCATACATCATATACAACCAGTAAACGATCAATCAAATAACTTTTAGCAGTAAAGGAAAAATAATATTAGAAAGGATGTAAGTGATCCTCAGGTTGTTCCATCTCAACATCCTACAAATGCAGCTCCCAAGGCTTCTACCAAAGTACCTAATACACCATTCAATGTGGTAAAACAAATGAAGAAGAAAAATGTGAATATTTCCATGTGGGATGCTATTATTACTATACCCATGTAGAAGAGGTTGTTGCAGCAAGAATTGGAAAGTATTGAACCAAAGGATCAGCCACCTAGCATGGAAAGTGCCACAAGACTAGTACAACCATTAGAGGAGGTAGAAACAAGTAAAAATGTTAGACCCCCACCATTTTATGTTTCTCTAATTATAGGGGTAAACTAGTCTACAATTGTATGATTGATTTAGGGACTAGTAGTTTAGTGATGCCTAGGTGTGTTGTTGATGTTTTGAAAATAAAATATGAGCCCATTGTTAGGGATGTATTATAGTTTGATTGTAGTACTATCAAGACTATAGGGATCCTTAGGAATGTGAAAATGGCTCTACATGCATGCCCTAGTTGTATTATAACTCAAGATATATTTGTTGCTGAAGTCAAGCCACATTTTTTCATCTATCTATCAAGAGACTTCACTGTCCAAATAGGTGGTTACATATCATTTGATTGGTCATATATGTTTTTTAGAATGAGATATGGGACCAAAGCTTCAATCAGGGTAGAGCCTTTAGCCCTCCATCACATTGAACCCTACACTCCTAATCTCATAAAGATGAATTGCACTATCCTAGAAATGGATGAGAATGACATAGTGAATGAGCCTACCACTTCTCTAATAGAGATACCTAATTTTCTCCTAGATGAATGGGCTAATACATACTAGTTTGATCCTATGTCAGAAACCCTTGAGACAAGCCTTAGTACATATTGTATATTAGAGAAAAATGCTCTATTTCCTAATCCAATGAAGACCAAAGAGGATGTAAATGGTGTATGGAGCATCTACTTTGATGGATCAAGAAATAAGAGTGGATCAGGGGAGGGTGTGATTTTGATTTCTCCTGCACAAATAAGGTATTACTTCTCCTTCAAGCTCCAATTTAGTTGCACTAATAATGTGGCCAAGTACGAATCCTTGATTTAGGGTCTCTTACTTGCTCTAAAAAGAGGATTTCAAACCTTAAGTGTATATGGAGATAGTGAGTTGGTGGTTAATCAAGTGAAAAATTAGAATATCACTAAGAATGGTTTGCTCAAGTCTTATAAACATAGGGTATGGGATTTTCTTGAAAGTTTCAATGCATTTAATATTTAGAGCATCCTAAAAAAGAAAATAGATATACTGATAGACTTGTAGCAATAGGTGCATCTTATGATGTGCCAGGGAATCTTGAGGAGAAGAAGAAGCAAAAAATCAAAATAGTAGTAAGGCCTGCCATCCCTGACAAAAAAATCCATTGGCAAGTGTTTGAGTCTAATGAAAAAATCATAAACTTCTTGCAGAATGAGGTAGAGTTTTCAAATAGAAAGCAGTTGTGACTATAGGATCATTATGGTGATTAGATCATTAATCTCAATTCCAAAAAATTTCCTAAAGGTCTCATTACCTTAGACAGTGTTTTCAATCCTAATGACCAAGCAAGAGGAAGAGCCATGCACCTAGCTACTGACAAAGATGATCACATCCTAGTCAAGGTTGCTGATGGAAAATCCTTAAACATGGTGAAGGTATGTTCTAAAATTGAGCAAGAAAGTTTTATTCATCTATGTCAAGAATTTAATGATGTATTTGCCTAGACATATGATGATTTAAAGGGTTTTGACCCAAGGTTGTTTCAGCATACCATATATTTAATTGATGATGTCAAACCAGCAAGACAAAAATAGAGGTTAGTGAATCCTAAAATCGAACCCCTAATGAGAAAAGAGCTATCCAAATTGATTGAGGCCAATATAATTTTCCCTATCAAGTACTCATCATCGATAGCAAACCTTGTCCATGTTAGGAAGAAGAATGGAGAAATTAGATTGTGTGTGGACTTTAGGGACCTTAACCAAGCTTCCCTTAAAGATCACCACACTCTCCCTTCCATGGAGTAGATTTTGTCCAAGGTGAGTGGTTTAAAGAGGTTTTCATTTCTTGATGGATTGGTTACAATCAAGTGCTAGTCAAGGAGTCTGATAGGTACAAGACTGCATTCACCACTAAATGGGGTACTTATTCTTATTGTAAGATGCCATTTTGACTAACCAATGCAAGTGCTACATTTCAGAAGGCAATGGAGATGGCCTTCAAAAACATGATTGGAAAGTTTTTATTAGTTTACCTTGATGATATCACAATGTATTCAAAGAATGTAGAAGATCATTTTGATCATATTATACAAGTGTTCATAAGGTGTAGAGAGTTTGGGGTATCCCTCAACCTAGACAAGTGTGTATTTGCTACAAATCAAAGAAAATTATTAGAACACATTGTATCTAAGGATGGTTTAACCATTGATCCTAAGAGAGAGAAAAAAAGAAATACTTGCCCTCTCTCTTCCTACATAGAAGAAAGGGCTACAAAGTTTTTTGGGTAGGATAAATTTTGTGAGAAGATTTATCCCTAATCTTGCTACCATGGTAAAACCCCTTACAGCTATGCTCAAGAAAAATATAGTCTTTGCATGGACCAAGGAAGGGAAGGGAAGTTTTGAAGAGATCAAGGCAGCCATAACCTTAGCTCCTACTCTCATTAATCCAAATTTTGAAAAGGATTTTATCCTTTATGTCCTAGGTGGTGAGTCAAGAATTTCCACTATATTGACTCAAAAAAATGATAAAGATGAAGAGAAAACCATAGCTTTCTTCAGTGAGGGGCTTATAGAGTATGAAGACAAATATAGATATGTAGAGAAGCAAGCCCTTGCAGTCATCAAAGATTTAAAGAAATTTAAACACCTTCTTTCTCATAATAAGATTCATTTGTTAGTACCCCATGCCAGTGTGAAGGATTTTCTTTGGAGCAAAGATATTAGTGATAAGAGAGCTAGTTGGATTACTAAAGTAATGGAATATGATGTTGAAATCTAGATCACCAAGCTGGTAAGAGGGAGGGGGTTGTGTAAATAGATGATATCATTTCAAGAATCATGTGAGGAATTCGTTATGATACTAATAGAACAACAAGAGACAAGAAATGATGACCCAAGCAATTGGATGGATGATATGAATAATTTCTTGTTAGGCAACAGATATCTTCAAGAATTGGATAGAACTAAAAAGAGACAGTATAGATTGCAGTCAATTCCTTATGTCATAATTGATGGTATCCTTTTCAAGAAAGATTTTAATGAAGTCCTATTGAGGTGCATTGACATAGACCAACATAAAAGAATGGTCAAAGAACATCATGATGGTCCTATGGTGGCCACTTCTCAACAAGGACAACTGCAATGAAGATCATGAGGGCTAGTTACTACTGGCCATCCCTATTTCATGATTGTCATAAGTATGTAAGGAAGTGTGAAAAACGTGCCTTCTTCTTTGGTAATAAAAATCTCACAGCTCTTCCCCTTCACCCCATTTAGGTGGACCAACCTTTTTCTCAATGGGGATTGGATTTCATAGGCCCTATCAATCCTTCTAGTTCTAGTCATATATGGATTCTAGCAACTACTAATTACTTCACTAGATAGATGGAGGAAATTGCACTAAACGAAGTGACTAAATCTTTAGTTGTTGAATTCCTTGATGGAATTGTGACCAAGTTTGGTTCCCCTTTAACTGTCATTTCAAATAATGCAAAATCTTTTTTAGGAGCTCAAATTTGTACATGGGCAGTTGACCATAATATCTACTTGAGCACATCCTCAAACTACTATCCTCAAGGCAATGGTTTGGATGAGTCATCCAATAAAAACATGATAAGGATTATGAAAAGAACAATAGAAGATAACTAGAGGTGTTGGCATTAGAAGCTAAAGACAACCCTATGGGTTGATAGGATAACACCTAAGAGGTTAATAGGAAATTTTTCATTTATGGTGGTATATGGCAGAGAAGTAAGGCTTCATATTTCATTATAGTTACCATCCCCAAAACTAGCTCATCAATTGGAGCTAATTGATGATGATTCCATGATAGTGAGAATGGTAGAGCTGATGGAGCTAGAAGAGAAAAGAAAACAAGCCATGCAAACCCTAGAAATGCATCAGCAATAGGTGAAAAGAAGTTTTGATAGGAAGGTTAGGGTCATAATCTTTAGGGAGGGTGATGTAGTATTGAAATGGGATGTATACAGGGAAAAACTAGAGAGGCATTCAAAATTTGATACACTATGGAGTGGTCCCTATGTAATTGTTAGTTGCAAGTAGTCCAATGTTTTTCAATTAAGTAGGCATGATGGTGAAACTTTCCCTATCTCAGTCAATGGGATCCATCTCAAAACATGCTTCTAATGAGGGTTAAGGTCTCATGTATATAAGTAGAGTAGTTTTCTTTCTATTGGTTTCCTAATTTCTAAGAAGTGCATGAGCAAAGGTTTCTCTCTGTGAGATCACTAGTGTTTTCAAGTTTTGAAGGTTGCAGGAGTTTTGGTCTCTAGTTCCAGTTGCAGAGGGTAGGCTTTCTAGGGTTTTTTGCTCTCATAGATGTAGGGTTAGGGTTTCATAATGCACTAATCTACATTTTTATGACTCTATGGCCCACTGGATGCATAAGGTCACTGGTCATATGCATAGCTAGCTTACGTCCCCTCTGAGTTGCCAGAAATGTTAGCCATTTTTTGCCTCCCACCAAAAATTTGAACTCAAATGCCTAAAATCACCCAATGGTCACTTCCCAATTTTAATTATTTAAAAACCACTAGAAATACAAAAAATAAACAAATAAAAGACTTATGGTATTTCCTTTTTCTTAAGTTTGTTTCCATGGGTCCGTAGCTTTCCTTGTCAGATCTTACATATATCTAAGATGAGTGCTTTCTCACTTTATCGAAGTGCACTATCTTGACATAATATAGGCAAGTGCCTTGCTACTGTGTGGTAGGTGGGTTTGTTTCCTCTTGTCAACCATAGAGGAGGAAGCTACTTGGTGAGCTAGTAATATGAGTGGAGAACATTTTCCCACATTTTGTGTTTGTTAGATTTCCTAACAATGCTAGCAAGTGTCATTTTTCCACGTGGATTGGTGGGGTCAAATATGTTCTTTTGTGGGCTGCAAGAAGGGAAAAGGGTTATTAGTCAAGTTGGCATATAGAAGACACTTCATTGGTAAAGTACTAACAAAAATCATCAGCAGGCTTCCGATTCTCATTGACCATTAGATCTCCCAAGATCAACGAATGGTGCTTCCCCACTTTATGAAGATGCAAGGATGTTAAGGAATGTAGGAAAATGCCTTGCTACCGCATTTCTTTGTGGGGTCAAGTTATATTTTATAGACCGTAGGGTGATGCCAGATGGGACCAAGTTGCTAAGGTGGCTACCAAGTGGTCCATGGATCCAAAAATTTTGTAGCATAAGAAAGTATGTTTTACGATCATTGATCTTATGGAGATCAAAAATAAGTGCTTTCCCAATTTATGAAGATGTAAGGTTTTTAAACATTGTGGGGAAGCACCTGAAGGACATGTGTCCCTATGGGACTGGCTAAGGAAATAGTATAGGAAGGCATTGACAGTTAAGGCTGACAGTTGTGAGGCCACCATTGTTCAGTTAGTTGCAAGGTGGTCAACTATGTGGAGGCTTTGCAGGTGGAAAAACAAAATAAAATCATTGGCCTACGTGGCTTATTTTGGTTACAAAACTTGTTTGACTTGCTGACTTTTCTTATTCATAAGCTAGAAACAAAAGGAACTGGGTTTTCTTGCACAATTTGATCTTCATGATCGATTACAACCACTCTCAATGAATGCTGCAACTAGTGAATGAAGGAAAAAGTCCACAACCTTTGATCCTATCCATCTACTTGGTTACAATGGTTTAATGGAACCATTTCTATCTTCTTGAGGCCTTGTTTTGGAAAGATTTTGGATTTCATCGTATTTGAGTCTATGCCAAGGTTAGATTTTCCCTAGATCTGCATGATTGGTCTCTATAAGACTTAATGGCAATGGTTGTGGAGTAACTTCAGTCAGAGAACATCTTAGTTGTGCCTAAGCTATAAAGACAATTTTTGTAAATTTTGTTAGGGTCAGACTCTTCTCTATTTTTCTCTAATATTTCTTTGTAACTTTAGTGTAAATTCCCTTTGCCTCCGAACTATATGACATTCTGCCTTATCTCTTCTAGCCATTGATGTAAAGTGCAAGAGTTACTTGCCTCTCATTGATGTATTGTGGATATTTGTAATCTTGCATGACTATATCTCTTTTGTCCTATGAATGGTATATAAGTGAATCTTTTCTTTCCTTGTGTCATTTATTTGGTTTTCTAATTTGCATGCGATTGGTAGATTAAAGAAAGTTTGAATGCGTGTATCTTTTGGTGTCATAATGGTTCAATAGTGCATATATGGATAGAGATTGGTTTGAACACCCTATTTTGGTGCATCACCCCTTTAGGTTAGAGTAGGTAGATTTTCTTTTACGCATTCCTTCTCCCTTTTCATCTCTAAGAGTAGTTAGGTGCACCCTAGTAGTAAAGGAAGCCAACCTTCTCCAAAGACTCAACCTGACAGTTCAAGTCCCGCAACTTTTTGGTTGTTTCCATGTTTTACAAGGTTGTCTTTAGGTAAAAACTTTGGAAAAGGGTGCAAACTTTTGTGACAACAGTTGCCTCTATTCAATAATTTTCAGCACTAAGAAAAGAGTCTATTTTTTTTTTTTTAAATGGAATCAAATATTAGTTTGCCAAGTTCTAAAAGTTATGAAAATGTGGTTAATAATATTTCTTTTTTGAAGGAGGAAATCCATAATAAGATGGTTAGTTTCATAAGGAATGTAGTAGGAAGTATACTAGGTCAAACTAGTTTTCAAGTTTGTATGAAGTTCAAATTAGCATTCATGGATCTACATATTTCTTTAATACCTAAGGAGTCTTCATGGTGTATTGTTTTCCAAGAACTTTTTTATGTCTAATTCAATTGATTGGCCAACACATTTAAGATTACAAAAAATTTTGAAAGTTGGGGAATACATCAAGAAGGTGGAAAGTAGTTTGCATAATGACAGAATTCATGTTGCATCTTCTAATGACAATGGTAAATGTGGTGAAAGCCAAGATGAATGTAATGAATTCACAAATAATGATAATATATTTTCTAAGTGTGAAGAGAAGGATTCAACTTTTAGTGAATTAGATGATTGCGGATAACATGAGGAAGATGAATATGTAACTGAAAATGAGTCTTGTGATAGTGTATATGAAGTTGAAGAAGTGTATAATAGAAGTAGAGGTAATTCTTACTATGATGAAAATGAGTGTAGTGATGATTTTGATTCTTCAAATTGTCATACTAATGGTTTTGTTTTTGAAAGTTCTTCATGTCATCTGGATAACAATCATAGTCAAGAGGAGAAGATTTGTGAGGAAGTCTTTTGGAGCCTTGATGAAATTTCATGTTTGTTAGCTCATGATTTTGAAAAGTATGTAAGTTCTTCTAAGGATGCTCATACTTTCCCTTATTATGTTTCTCATTTAAAGAAGTCATTTCCTCAAGGCTTGATGTGGAAAGAGCTATGCAATCAGAACTATCTTTGTCAATCTATGGAGGTGTATGTAGCAATACCTCAAATGTATGTGCACACGATGACTTGTTAAATGTGGGGTATGCTAGTGAAGGGAAATTTGGTATTATTGTAGATTTTTCTCATGTTGGTGATATTGCTGCAATAAGTTTTGATACTTCATATGATGAAGAGGAAAATGTTGGGGGTTATGAATCTATCTATGGATTTTCTTTATATTCTAAAAAATCTTGTAATGATAAGCTCAAGGTTCCCTCTAAGAGTTTTTCAAATGAAGACTATGATTATGATCAGCATATTTTATGACAACATTATTACAAAAAAAATTTAAACTTGCTAATTGACCAATTTTTTGAGTATGAACGAGTTTTAAAAAATGACAAATATTATTGGATGAGTATTAAAACTATAAGTAAGCAGGGATCAGATTTCATATACTCTTCACATCTAGGTAAGCAAGGTGAGTTACAAATATATGATGAATATGACTCAAGAGAGTATACACACATTGTGTTTCCAGGTAGCATGCATGATTCTTTTGATAATGGTGACTATCAATTTTATTTTTGTATTTAACAGCATGTTAACCCCTATTTTCATAGTGAGCATCATGTCGGGGATTTTCCTAGTATGCACTATGAAAATCAAGAAAGTTATTTTGTTTTGCCAAGTGAGCTGATTGAGAATTTTGATGTGTTTGATGAAATAATTGAGAATGACACTTATAGTTTATTTTAGGGAGATGTAAGTGAAAATTAGGTGTTTGATAAAGATAAGAAGTTTTGAGAAATTTTGGTGGCCCAAGGTCATCATCTTGTATAGTTAGAGTAGGTTTTTTGTTTTTAATAAGTTATTCAAAGAAAGTTTTGTTGTTAGGTGTATGGTCTTCTTCCTCTAGAAATTATGAATCCTTGCCATGCCCACAAGGGGCATGAATGCCTAGAAAGAGCCACTAATGGCCCAAATTTTCACGTAACAAAAAAATTTGAAAAATCTTGTGAAAATTAGGTAGAATTTGCATAATTTGCTTAGAGTTTCTTAAAAACCTGTCATCCCTCATAAAAAGCCTAGATTTATAGTCATGTCATATATTTCATTGAAAATATTAATAAGTTGACATGAAATAGGGATACATGAAAAATTATGTTTATATGTTTATATCCCTAAATATTTTAGCCTTTTATTGTCTTTTGTTTTCCATCCTCTTCTTTATACCTTAAGTTGCAATCTTGTGAAAAATTCCCAAGCACAACTTCTCTACTTTTTAACTGCTAAAATTTTTCAAGGGTGTGAAGGTGTGAAATGATTATCAATAGAGTTTGTATAGCTTTGTGACAATTAAAGCAAACTATGTGGTTTAGGTTGCAAGGAAGCAAAAAGAGAGAGTTCGTATGGTTGCAACTTGTTCTAGTAGGAAGATTTCTAATGGTGTGACTATGCAGATGGTTACTATTTTGGTCAAGATTCAATACTTTTGCAATGTTTCACAAGATTTAGTTTAACCCATAGTTTATGGTGCAAAGAAGTGATTGCTTTGGTCATAGATTTGTAGGGTTTAAATGACTATTAATAGTTTATGTTATGATTGGGAGATCTACGGTTAAGGTGTGGTTTTTGCAACTTTACAAGGTTTTAAAAGTAGTTATATTTTGAATTGTGATTGTGTGACTAAAAACCTAATAATTAAATTTAGGCTTGTTAGAGCATTGGAGAGAGTAAAGACTAAGCTAAGGATTGAGCAACAAAATAGTGAACCATTCTTGTCACATGATCATAGAAGATTAACACTAACCATCTTTTTGAGTTGTAATGATACAAAAATAGTTTTTCATGTGGTCACATGGTTTATGTTGAGTTAAAGATTTTAAGTCACAAAGGTGCAACTAGCTAACATCTGTCTCTGTGGGCCTCTCTTTCTCTTTAGTTTCTAGGTAGCAATTGTGCATGTTTCAAAGTCATCAATCAAATGAAGATCTGTGGTTGGTGCTCTCCCAAATTTTGAAGACACTCATAATTTAACTACAGTGTAGAAGAGACAATCTCCCATGTGGCATGGCAAGCCCAAGATGCCCAGTGGTTAGGGTGAAAAAATCAAAAGCTAACATGTGGCATGGTCCAAGAAAAGATATAAACAGTCAAAGCTAGTTGAGTCATATTTTGAAGGATTATTGGTAGATAAAGAAGATAATTTCTCATTCAATATTTTTCTACCAAAGATAATTAAAAGTCAAAATGTTAATTTTTAATGTTGCAAAATGTTAATCAAATAGCTAAGGTCTATGCATTCACGAATTTGTTGGAGGTTAGAGCTAAGTTGATGATCAAGTTGTGAGCTTGTGAAGTAGTTAGGGTAGTCAATGTTTAAAGCTTTCACATCTTCACAGGTCAAGTGTGGTGGTTAAGGTTCTAGGTTGTGAACTTGGGAGACAATCAAAATGTTAAGGAAATAGCTAGCAGCACATTGCATGTCAAATGCTACAATTAAGTGGATAGTTGTGAGGTTCCAAAATAGTGTGTTTTCCCATTGTGCATGATTGCAGTAGTTAGAAAGATGAAATGAAACTTGATTCAGAAGTTGTGAAGTAAAGAACAAAGAGGTAGAAAAGCTATGAGAGGTTAAGGATAAGCCATTTCAAAAGGTTGCATCAATTGGAAAGAGAAAGCAATAAAATGTTGTGAAGGTGTAGTCACAGTTAGAATGTAGAGTTGACAACATTGTGTCAACATGGTCAAAAAAGAAAGATAGTTGAGAGATTGTGAAAAGGTGATAAGGTGGTGAGTCTATCCTATCTAATGATGACACATGGCTCTCATTGGGCAATCAGATTAGACTTGACTAAGTGGTAGAGAACACTAGTTTTATGGCTCAACATTGAACAAGAAAGAGAGATGAATGCAAAATATGTCTTTCTGTTGCCATGATTATCCATCTAATCTCCAAAGAATTCATATTTTCTTCTTTTTTCCATTTCTATGGTGAATATGCATGCAACAAATCTGATTTTCTTTCAAGGGTTTTCATCATTCTGATGAGATTTTTTGTAGGTTTGTTGTGCCATAATTAATGGAGATTCAATTTTTAGTTATAGGAAGAGAGTTGAGAGAATTTCATCTATAGGTGGAAGTTATTCAAGTGAACAAATTGTAATCAAACTTGATCTAGAAATTCTTCCTATCTATTCATTCTTTTCTTCTCTCTTTTGTAAGGGTTCCAATTTGTGGGTTGAGAGTTTGCCTAGTTGCTATGAGACCATAGTTGGTTCCAAAATTTTGGAAAGATTACAGAGCTATGATTCCACCATTTCTTCAACATTTATCTCTTGTAATGGAGAACAAGTAATGACAATATATATAGTTCTAGTTTATTTAGTAGTTTTATTATTCAATTTTATGCATCCTTATGTATTTTTGTCAAGGAAATGAATAAAATTGCAATAGCAAGTTTAGTCTTTAGTTTGAATCTTGTCTATTGTTCATATTGTTTGTTCTGATTGGCTATTAGAGCCACTTTTTAGAAATTCCAACTCCTGATCTAAGGCTTAGAATGATGATAGTGCCCTTTTATCAAGTTTTTGGACCTCATCCAGCTACTCTAAGGCCTCCAATGGTGAGCCTGAAGGTTTTTCTACAATTTTTTCCATTAAAAATCTGCCATAACTTCTTTGATACTTAAGCTAGAGCAATTAGATTTTTATGGTAGGCTTATAGTTCAAAAATTTATCTTCATGTAGAAAATGAAAACATTATGAGCTTCTATGAGAAACCTACTAAAAATATCAAGTTCCCATAGATAGTAATGACCTTGTCTACTAGTCCTTATTAAAATAGAAAAGACTAAAATGGAAATTATTTTTGGGTGATGCAAGATTAATCTTACACCTAGGATGCTCCTGCATCAGACACTTGAGGTAATTTGAGAAGTGACTCTATCATGTCTCAGGTGTTTAGAGGAAAACCAAGATGGTTAACCTCCTCCTTTACTATCCATGATGAATCCTTTATTAGCCTCCCTTTTCATTTGATTGGATATTCCTCTTAATTTATGTTCCTAGTACTTTTTCCAACATGACTGTCCAGTATCTCCTTAATCTCCTTTATAGTCAAACTAGCTACTGGAATACTCCACTACATTTCTACAACTTCATCTCCATCACCTCCTTCATAATACCCTATCAAATCTAAAATATTAAATACTGGTGAAATATTCAATTCACTAGGAAACTCCACTTCATAAGCATTTCCAGAATCATGCCTTTTCACTATCTTGCATGGTCCAAACTTCTTCATCTTTAGCTTATTATATATACCCACTAGAAAATGCTTCTTTCTCAAATGAACCATGACTTCATCTCCAATTTGAAATTATTTATACCTCCTTTTTACATCTACCTTATCCTTATAGTGCGTATTCATCTTTATGGTGTGCTTCTTCACCTCCTCATGGACATTCTTTAATTGTCTAGCAAAATCTTCTACTTTAGCACTACTTATCTCTCATTTATCCAATTGCCTCAATTTAGAAGAATTTCTAGAACTACTCCCATATACAATTTGGAATGATGATTTACCTGTACTCTTGTTAATACAATTATTATATGCAAATTCTACTTGTGGGAATATTAGATCCCATCCTTTTGGCTTGTCTCCAACCAAACATCTTAGCAAGTTTCCCAAACTATGATTCACACATTTTGTCTGTCCATTAGTCTTTGGATGATGTGATAAACTAAACTTCAACTCTGTCTTCAATTTCTTCTAGAATGTACACCAAAAATACCCAACAAATTTGGTATGTCAATCTGAAACTATACTCTTTGGAAGACCATGTAGTCTCACCACTTCTCTAAAAAACAACTCTACAACATGAACAACAGCACTAGCCTTCTTGCAAGGAATAAAATGTGTCATCTTTGGAAACCTATCAACCACAAAAAATTAGAATTATGCCTATGCTAAGCCCTTAAGAAGCCAAGAACAAAATCAATGTTGACATCCTCCCATGACTTCTATGGTATAGGTAATGGCTGACACAACATTGTATTCTACCTCACTTCTTTTTTCATCTGACATGCTCTACAACTTTGTACAAACTTCTTCACATCTTGCTACAACAATGGCTAGTAATAATTCTCAAAAATTGAAACTATGGTTTTATCTCTTCGAAAATGTCTAGCCAATTCTCCATTATGCCTCTCCTTGACTAGATTCTCTCTCATTGAACTTGTAGGAATGCATAACTAGTTTCCTTTGAACAACATACTATCTTGGATCATGAAATCCAACCACTTTGTCATGTCAAGTGTAAAAGGTTTTGTACAAACCTTCCACACTTCACCAAAATCAAGATCATCTTGATACAAAGTACTGAGTTACTTAAACCCAACTACCTCTATCTTCATTTTTGTCAACAAAATTTGTCTTCTACTACGAGCATCTACAACTTAGTTAGACTTCCCACTCTTGTGTTTCAAAATAAAGTATAACTCTACAAAAACTCAAACCACTTCAAATGCCTTTGGTTCAATTCTCCTTGACTACTTAAATATTACAAAGCGTAATGATAAGTATATAAAAAAAATTCCTTAGGAAGAAGATAGTGTCTCCACCTCTTCAATTCTTAAACTATAGCACAAAATTCATGATCATAAACATAATATTTTATTTTGGCATCATTCAACTTCTCACTAAAATAAGAAATAGGTCTACCTTCTTGGCTCAAAACAACTCCTTTTGCAGTACCACTAGCATCACTGTCTACTTGAAACACCTTGTTAAAATTAGGAAGTGCTAAAATAGGTTGGTAAGTAACTTTCTATTTCAATAGATTAAAACTCTTATCTGCTCCTATAGTCCACTTAAATTATTTCCTATCCCCTCTCATTGTTTTAGTTAAGGGTCCACAAATATTGCTAAAACCTCTTATGAACTTTTTTGTAAAAACTAGCTAGTCCATGAAAAGATATTACCTCTATCACACTCCTTGGAGTAGGCCATTCAAGGATAGCCTTCACTTTCTCTAGGTCCATTTTCAAACCTTCTATTGAGACTACAAATCTTAGGTACACCAATTCCTTCTTTACAAAATTGTACTTCTTTAGCTTTACAACAACTTTTCTTCCCTCAACTTATCAAATACCTTGTGAATATGGATCAAATGCTCCTCCAACATCTTACTAAAGATTAAAATATCATCCAAGTAAACAATGACAAACTTACCCAGAAATTCTTTTAGCACCTCATTCATGAGCCTCATGAAAGTGCTCAATGCATTGGTTAGCCCAAAAGGCATGATTAAGCACTCATACAACCCTTCCCTTGTCTTGAAAGTAGTCTTCCACTCATCAGCTTCTCTAATATGAATATTATAGTACCCACTCTTGAGATCTATCTTTGTGAAATACTCACCTCCACTCAAACAGTCCATAATATCATTTGCCCTTGGCAATGGAAATCTATACTTGATTGTGATCTAGTTGATAGTGAAAGAATCTATACACATCCTCCATTTTTCATTATTCTTTGTTGCTAATATGGTTATTACAACACATCGACTCAGACTCTCTTGAATCAACCCCTTTTACAATAACTCATGAACTTGTCTGTTCAACTCTTCACTTTCTATTGGTGTCATTCTGTGCATTGCTTTGTTTGACAAATTGGCTCCTAGAACCAAATCCATCTAGTGAGTGATCTTCCTTATTTGGAGAAATCCATCAGGTACATTATTTGATACAATATCAAAAAACTCTCCCAACATATCTACAACTTTTGTAGGTACCTAATCTATTTCTTCTTTACTATCTTTTGAAATTATAGCAAAAATACGCATTCTCACACTTCATACCTTTGAGAAACTCTTTTCCATCAACAAAACATATTTTGGTAGAACTATATACCTTTTCTTCTTTCTCCTTCCATGAATTCAACTTATGTTTCACTCTATCCTTGATTAGAGTGTAGGTATTTTCTTTCCCATTGTATACAATATGCCTGTCAAACTGCCAAACCTACCTAGTAACATATGACATATGTCCATAGGTATGATATCACATATTACCTCATCTTGGTAGCTTCCAATCTTGAACTTCACTAAATAGTGCTCATTGACAATAACCTTGTGGTCATCTTGTACCCAAGAGATATGGTATGGATGATGTGGGTGTTTATGTCTCTTCAACTTCAACTTGTTAAGCATCATTTATAATACTAGATTGTTAGTACTTCCACCATCAATGATCACATCACAACACTTATCTTTACATTTGCACCTTGTGTGAAAAAAGCTCCTTCTATGATTAGGTTTATTCTCACCACTCAAAAGGAATCTTTTGTTAACTAGGACTTCTCCTCTTGCAACATCTTCAAAATGTGAGGATCTTGCATCTGCATCAACATGTTTCCTTCCTTAGCACTGGGTACATCCAAATTCTCTATGGCCTTCTTCTTTGTAGTGAAAACATTTCCCATGGAAGCCTCCTCTTCTAGATCCTTGTCCTCTACCTCTTCCTCTCTAATCTCTATTGTTCTAATCATATAAATTATTGGAATTATTTCCCTTTGGTTCTAATTGATATTTCCAGCCTCATCCTTATTCTTCTTATCATCATTATGACCTCTATAAGATCATTTGCCAGATCTTCCTCCATGACCTCTTCCACTATTCTTGTTTTCAAACTTTTTGCTCAGTTTCTCCTCAACTTTTAGGGAAAATTGGTATGCCTCCTAAATACTATTCATTTGAGCTAGAATCAACTTGTCATGAATGATTGGACTTAACCCATAAAGATAATGGGAAACTTTTTCCTTATCAGCTTTGGTATGGCCAGTTCTAATGAGAATTTGGTAGAACTCTTTTGTATACCCTTGAATGGATTTTTTCACTTGCTTCAACCCTTGCATTTTCTTCAAAAGATCAAGCTCATAATCCACAAGAATTAATTATAGCTTTAGTTTAGCTACCATCCATTTCCACTTAGTGATTTTGTCTTTTCCCTTTCTATTTCACTCCAACTAAATCTCCTACCACTAGATCTTCACATATCCCCTCAGTTTTGCCTTCAAAAACTTGACCCTATCAGGATCCTCAATATATTCATACTCAAAGTACTCCTCTAGTTCATTGATCCAATTGATCAGCTCCTCTAGGTTAATATTTCCAAAAAATGAGAGAATTTAAAAGTTAGGTCTTTTTCAAATCTTGGAGATGACCCTAAAGAGCCTCTCTTCGTCTGGGTTTAGAATAGTCTCTACTCTGACATTTTCATCTACTTTTTCTTCATACTCACTTTCATCTCTTAGTGGAAGATTTATTCCTCTACACATTTGTTCTTCCAATGCTTGCATTTTTCTTTGGAGGGATCAAAAACCCTTAGGTGTAACACATATACCTCTTCTGCCATGCTCTCTTTGTGGAGGCATTTTTGTGCTTCCACTGAAACCCTAGTGCGAACTGCCTCACAATTGGTGATTTGTTTGCACATTGAGCCCAAACCATAGTCCTAGTGTGAACTACCTCACACTCAATGATTTGTCCACATACTCAAGAACTTGGCTCCGATACCACTTGATGAAGGGTTCTCCCCTTAATAGCATAATCACATTATAGAAACAAAGAAACAACAACAAATGCGAGAACAAAATATGGACTTCTTATTTGTGTCGCAAATACAAAATTACATAATTTATAAGTACAATATGCTAACCCACATGGGTGACTTCATTATAGTAATCTATAATACAAACTGTCAACTATCACCCAGAGTTGTCCTAAACAATGTTTAGGCCTTTCTTAAATAGGGAATTTTATGCCACCCAAGAAGGTTCTAGACATTGAAACTTAATACCTAGAGTTGATAAACCCTAACAAAACATATAGAGTTGGCTAGATACTTCTTTGGAAAATTATTTTAGATATTTTGGTAGCTCAACTTCAGAAGGCCATAACTCTTGAAGTGTTGCTTTGATTGGCTATTATAGCCATTACTTTTAGATCTTTGGATTTGATTGTGTATAGTATTTTTACATCAATTTTTAGACCATACTACATGATCCATCATCTTATGTTCTTTTCTCTCTATCATCCTAATGATGAATCAGGTAGTATGATCTGAAATGTTGATGTAAAAAAACTATACAGAATCAAATCAAAAATTATAAAAGCATTAGTATGAATTGTGGAAATCTAATAGATATTATTATAACCACTTTTTGGAAATGCTAGTTCTTGATCTAGGGGCTCAGAATGATGCTAATGCCCTTCCATTTAGTTTTTGGACCTCATTTGGGCACTCTAAGGTCTCCAACAGTGAGCCTAATTTATTTTTTGCAAATTTTCCATCGAAAATTTGCAATAACTTCTTTGATACCTAAGCTAGAGCAATGAGATTTTTATGTTAGGATTATAATTCCAAAATGAACCTTCATGTAGAAAATGAGAACATTCTGAGCTTGTATGAGAAAATTACTAAAAATAGAAATTTCCCATAAATAATAACCACCCTATCTACTAGTCCTTATTAAAATAGAAAAGAATAAAATGGAAAATATTTTTGGGTGATGCAAGATTGCTCTTACACCCAGGATGCTCCTGCATAATTTGTGATCTTCTATGATATATGTACAAGGTGCATATTTTACAGTTACAATTTGTTTTAGGTTATATGTGTTGATATGTTTTTTGTTGTGGTTCAAGAAGTCTATAAATTCTTAGTTTATCATCACAGGGTTATAGATTTCATGAAGAGATAGGTTGAGTATGAGATTCAGAAATGATGTAGATGTCTAATTCACAAGGTAAATGGATAGATCAAGAAGTCTTCATACATGAAATGTCTCAATGATTTCCATGGATGTATGTTAGTGATTTGTAGAATTTTGTAATAGATAAGGCATTGATCAGTTACATGATCAAAGTATTGTGTTGTTTATGTCTTGGTTTTTCTGAAATCAATATTATAATCAAAATCCTTTTCCATTTTGTTGAAGAGGTGAAAAGTGTTATCCTCAATTAGCTTATCTAGTTCATATGTCATGATTCCATTTATTTTATGTCTATGTTATTTTCATAGGCATAGAAGATTAAGGGTATTATCTGCTTTGTTATATTCAAGTGTATGCTTTTAACATTGTTACCATATGAATGAATCTAAGTTGCACCTATCTAGGTTTTGTAGATCTTGAAGTAGAAGAAGGGTATAGCCTTACAATTGGCCCTGGTGTCTAAAAAAGTATGCTAAATATAAGAATTATCTACCCCTAGATGTATTCTATTCCTATCACTAGGTTTTTGCAACATTACATTTTACAATAGCAACAGTACCCACAAAATGATGTACTAATATATAGGTTCCTTGTAAGAGGATGGACCAGATTAGAATCCAAAGAAATTCATTCAGTACATATTATTCCCTCTTAGGAGACTTTGAAACCCTGTGAGGAGATTTTTGTTAGTGTAAATAGTTACTATTTTTACTTTCCTTAAGTTTAGTTAGGATAGATGCATTCTTTTATTATTTCTTAAGCTAAACACCTAGGAGTTTGCATACTCATACAAGTTGTCATGTTGACAACACAAGAGTAAGAAACTCTAATTGAGCACATGGTGTCTACACCACCTGAGTTTGCATAACCAATTGAGTTTTCATGTAGACAACACAATTGTTCACTCTTAATTAAGCACATGGTGTCTACAACATAATTTTACATGACACATCTTTGTAGGCTTATCCTCTCATCATCGCATTAACTCCCATGCTTAATGGAGGATAACCCATTCTTGGTGGACATGTACTTAGCTATGGAGCTTATCATATTGCTAACTCCTCGAAATTCTAGATGCATCATAGAGGCCTTTATATATAGACACCTCTAGTGCACTATACAATTAATTACAATGAATTCAATATCATATTGTTATTATAATCATACTCAGTTGGTCTTTTGTGCTAGTTATTGTGCTTCTTGGTATTGGGTAAATTTTTTCCTATGGAAAATTCTTACAATTCTGACACTGTTAGGAGTTCTACCAACCCTATTAAGAGTTGTAAAATGTAGAAGGACCCTCTATTGAAATATCTCTAAAGGAAAGATCACCAAACTCATTGCCTAACTAATCATTGTACTATCCTTTATAGAATAATACCAATACAACTGATCTCAACAATGTGTACTATTTTTCTATCTTCATTACCATGCCTCTTTTGCACCAAATACTTCATAGATCCAAATCTAAGAATTTCTAATTCACATCACATAATAAATCCCTTAGATTTCTTACTTGAATTATACTTCACATATCATTTCAAAAATCACAACTTATAACCAAGGAATTAAACTTTTCTTTATACTAAGTCCTAGATTACATTATTAAGTCAGCCTTGAGTCTCTCTCAATTTATAATTATAATATAGGACCTCATTACTACATGTTAGATAACATTTTCAAACTTATCAAAACTATTAGCCCATTGTCTTCTAAATTTCATCTCATATAAAATATCTAACATTGCACACTCAATGACATAATCATTAAGATGTTTGCTACTTCTTTCTAACTGCAGTTCTCCATATTCTATCACTATGAGGAGATATAATCCAAACATCACAAATTGCTTCTCAGAGACTCTACCAAACCATAGTCTTTAGTAAATCATGAGTAAATGTCACCATTGTTTGAGTTTCCACATGCTCTCTTAATCAATCAAGAAAATCTATAACACATGTCCTCAACTCTGCAAAACCTTATCTATCACCTTCTAGCTACATGGTCACAATCCATTTCTTCTACTCTTCCAATCTTTTTAGAGTTACTAGTATGTTGACATGAATGGAAAACACAATCATTAATGTAACATACAACCACTATAACAATCTCTCAAGTGCTCCATCAATCCTACCATACTCCTCCATAGGAATATCATCAACATTCATTCTAATAGGTCAAACTATCTTCCTTTCAACTCCTAATAGTGTTGGAATCTCCTAAAAGATATTCAAAGTCTCCTAACAAGGACTTAAATATGGGTAAAAGTACAGATCTATGTCATCGTTTATGATACCAAAACCTATTTTGGTCAAATCTCATTTCTCTATCAAAACTTAATTTTTTCAAAAATTAAAAATACCCTTTTATAGATCTCAAATTCAATATCATCATTATATAAATTTTTTAGTGTTTTGATTAGTTATAATATGTTATAATCTCAAAAAATTTATAAATCAATATTTCAACATTTCAGAAGATGTTCCCTAAAAAAAGGAAAAAAAAATAGTAAATCATATCAAAAAAATTGAAAAATCATATTTATCTCCAGAGGAGAGAATTCTCTTCACGAATATGTAATTTTTTTTCAAGAAGGCATAGATTTGATAGGGAAGTTTTGACAGGAGGAAAAAATTGTTGGATTCTAATAAGGTTGAACTGAACTTGGTACTT